>CAWZYM010000217.1:0-325000 GCA_963966185.1 Rhabditoides inermis | reverse complement strand
GGAAGAATATCGGATGTTTCCCATACCACAAAAAGAGTATATAAGAAAAGTGTTTATTGAAAACGAGAAAGCTGATATTTTTCAAGGGTTGTACTCGATGGGGAGGTTCTTGCGGCGGACCATTCCGTCGCCCTGGAACCACTCGCGGCGGAAGGTCTTGGCGGCGCCGTCGGGGGTGTTGGTCCACTCGATGGTGATGCGGTCGTTGTTGGTGTCCTCCTCTCCGAACTTGAACGCGTCGCAAGAGACGGCCATCAGCACGGCCTCCTTGGGGTCGAGCACTCCGCACGGCGGGTCGACGCCGAGGCGCTTCATGTTGGTGGTCTTGATGGCCCATCCAATGCGGCGACCTCCAGTGTTGGTGATCTGAAAAAGACCAATCATTTAATGATCGATCGATATTCGATCGATATCCACGCACCTTGATGTGGTAGGTGTGCTTGTCATCGTAGGGGGCGTTGAAGACGATCTTGGTACCCGGCTGGGTGTTGATATCTCCGGGAGCGACGGACTGAGCCATGGCGAATGGATGCCGACAGCCCGCCGCGCCCGCTTTTTATTCGTCCTTCTAGACATGCAAATCGGCGAGTTCGCAAGGAATGACAAATTTTATTAGGCTAATGCAAATAGAATGCAAATAGAGACAAGTTTGCCTCGCTAATCGATATGCAAATTAGGGAAGAAGCTTGAGGGGGTGGAGCCCTGGCCATAAGAGATGGTGGAGCTCTGACCATAATAGGCAATGATGAAGTAGATACAGTACGTTTCAGAGGATCTCTCCTCGGGAGCTACAATATCCCGTTTCGAATGAAATGAATGCGCCTCCATATTCCACACAACCTGACAGGCCAACGAGTCAGCAGACGGAGAGGCCAGGTAAGAATCACAGTCACTATAAAGGTACTGTGACTGGAATGTTCTTTTCAGGATCGGCAGACACGGAGTACACGTGGTGCGACAGTGAGTGGGATGGGAGAGGAGACAGTCGGAGAGAGCCGCAAGAGGACTAGACAATACGATGTATAGAATTCCGACCGACGCGATCGCTGTGATTATTTATTCGCTCAATGTGCACTTGTCGTCTCTCACTCTTACCGGATAAATGGGTTCATGTCTATGCAGAGTGTCTACATCTCTACCAAGAGTTGGGATAAGATATCGGGAGTGAGGGAGGGATTAATGACCCTAGGCCCGCCCTTCGCTTGTCTGAATCTCTCAGATCCGCGTGATCTCTCGCCCCTCTCTCGCCAGATGCGGCCAACTTGGCTCGCTGCGTTGCAACAGCCGCGTCGAGCAGACAGAGAGCCAGCTTCTTTTTACTGCCCCGCGCAACAGACTCGAATACGCCACATTCGACACCACTTTCACACTACTGGTTTTCCACTATATTCACTGTTTTGTCCGTTTACACTGTGGGAAAGGCGAGTGCATAGAAAGATCTCACGATCAGTGAGAGGAGTGCGAGCGAGTGAGTGTTATGAAATCATTAGTACACGCGTGCCCTTGATATTTGCATTATCTCTGCGCCATCTCTATTCCTGGCCGCTCGCCAGGAAAGAGTGTTACCGGTACGTCATTGCGGCCGTATTATTATTGCCACCACCACTATATGGCCGATGCCCCGTTTTGGGGTGTGAAGCGGTGGATGATTCAGGATGATTCACCGTGGCAGCTGAATGCGGCTGGCCGCTGCCCTAGTCCATCTACTTGTTCTTCTCCTCTTCTTCTACTAGCAGGTGGCTCGCTCTCCGTTTTTGCCCGCCAGTGTTTCCAAGCGCCGCTCCCTCCCCGCTCTCTCTGCCAGATGTGCCGATTCATTCATCCCAGCTTCATCTACAGTACGCTCTCACTCCTCCGCCAGCAGACTCACTACTCGGGGTGTTGCGCAATCTGTGTGGAGAGAAGCTTGGCGAGTGACCCCGCGGCCTTTCGGCTACCGGTGTGTGTCAGCGTGGGTGCCATCCCGATCGATGTGAGTCAGTGCGGCTTGTATCAATTCGTCTCCGTATCAACCGTCTTGTGGCGGTATCTGGTGGGTGAGTGACTGTTTGGATGACCTCCCATGTGTTATCGCTCTTGTGATTGCGCGCCGTCGGCAATGGGTGGTGGGGGGAAAGGGGAGGGGGTTCTTTTAGTGACTGCCTGACCTTATCGCGTAACCTCTCTCCCGAGATACGTCACAATACGATAACAACATAATTGTATCGATTCACTCACTGCGTTGTATACTGTTTACTAATTAGTTCGCACAGTTCATCCGCAAGTGTACTATTGACACCTCTTATTTTTTTACTTTTACTTAGGAGCCGACTAGGTGAATGAAGCTTTTTCGCTGTGCCAATTTTCGCGATTTTTTCTTCATATTTATGTGAATAATGTTGTTTGTTTGTTTGTTGATTATCTCTCTGAATGTTGTGATCCTCATGTCACCTTTTTTCTCTTGCTTCCGCTTCTCCCACGCCTCTCTCTCACTCAACTCTCCTCCGCCGCGCTTTTTTCATTTGTTCCGAGCGGCACTGCTCAGCTCCGATTACTTTTTGCGACATTATTTAGCTTTTCCGATCGATATGAGCTGAGGTTTATACCTGCCTGTACTATCAATCAACTCTGGGCGCGTTCGTTTTTGCCTGGTTCTTGCATCTCGGCGGGTTGCCGTGTGCTCTTCTCTCTCTTATCAGCTATCACTCCGCCGTTCGCACGCACTTGAACGCGCGGCGGCCCCCCACTGCCGCTTTCTATGTCTGCTTGTTTTGCTGCCCATATATCACCGCCCGTGATTGCCACACTTTGTTGCTGATCGATAGTGAGTAAGTGTATGCATGTATTGTAGATCCGGCGCTCTGTGGTGGTGGATTCGGCTGTGTGCCCGTAGAGAGACCACTCACACAGAGATCCTCACTGCGAGCGACAAACAGCCCCCGCCAAACCAGCGAGGAGCAACACACAGTGAGCAGCTGCTTTTGATTAGTTGATTGATATTATCAATGATATGATAAGTAGTTTATGGCCTTGTTGACCCCGTGTTGCAGCCGGATGGGCGTCTCCATATGCTGGGCGCTCGCCGCCCTGGCACTAGCCTGTGCCGTACACGCCGCCGATGAAGACAGGTAAGAGCCCCTCTCTCTCTCTATCTCCCCCTCTCCCTCTCTCTCTCCTCCCCCTTTTTCCCTTTACCCGTGCTTGCAGATGTCGCGACCGGAGTTGCTACCCAATCACGGGAAACCTGTTGGTTGGCCGCAAGCACCGACTAAGCAGTACCAGCACGTGTGGAGTGGACGGAAGGAAACGGCGAGTGTCCTTTATCGATGGCGGCATCCTTTGATGTTCTGTATTTGGTGATGACAGCCAGCTACAGTATACTCGCGCATTCCTCTGACGGCTGTGTTTATAGTTTCTGCATCGTGTCTCATCTGGAGGAGCAGACCAAGTGCTTCATCTGTGACTCGCGAACCGAGTGGCGCCCCTACCGCGAGCCATACAGAAACTCTCACCGGTACGTTGACTGTTTACTTATTTATCGGTTTGTTTACTAGTTTACCATCATGTGTATTGCTTATTGGGTTGTTTACTTGTTTTGCTTGCTTGTTTACGTGTTTTGTTTTGAGCATCGAGAACGTGGTGTCGGATTCGTACGAGGACAAGACTCGCAACTGGTGGCAGTCGGAGAATGGCGGTCAGAACGTCACCATCCAGGTGCGTTGTTTACTCCTTGTTTACTTGTTTACATGTGTGTTCACCTGTCCCCGTTCAGCTCGATCTAGAGGCCGAGTTCCACTTCACCCACTTGATCATGACGTTCAAGTCGTTCCGTCCCGCTGCCATGATCATCGAACGATCCGCCGACTTCGGAAAGACATGGTAAGTGTTTTTATTTCCTGTTTTGACCCTTATATGAGTTACTCTTGTATAAATAGCATCAATAGCTTCTCGGAATGTGCAACATTTCTTGCAAGTGATGTCCCGGTGATATCTATTTATCATCACTTTCTTTTGCACATCCAATGACTCATTCGTGCTACCTTACAGCGAAGCGAGCGCTCGCGATCACTTTTCATGTAGCAAAGGAGAGAGCAGTCGGAGTTGAAAGTGTAAAGTCATTAAGACGCGAGAGAGTAAGCGAGAGAGCGTGTGATAGGGAGAGAGTGCAGAGGGAAAGAAGTCCAGATGGGGAGAGGAAGCATGGCAAAAAGACGCGGTAGGTCCAGACTGGTCGAGGAAGGGAGATGGATTGGGAGGAGAGGGAGTGAGATATAGGAGAGGAAGTGACAAGGTGTGAACATGAGGAGTGATTGTGAATGATGTGATTATACGAGTGATTGTTGATTGTGAAACGCAGTGAGTGAATGATTGCTTGCAGGAATGTGTACCGGTACTTCGCGTACGACTGTGCCTCCACCTTCCCCGGAGTCCCCGAGGGCCCTCCCAAGAAGCACACTGACGTCATCTGCACCCGTCAGTATTCCGACGTCGCCCCGTCTACCGGAGGAGAGGTACGCATTGATATATTGATGGAATGACGATTGATTGACCTCGTTTTGTTTTCAGCTGGTCTACAAGGTGATGTCCCCGCACATCCAGACGGCTGACCCGTACAGCTCGGAGATCTCGAACCTGCTCAAGATCACCAACCTCCGATTCAACTTCACCAAGCTGCACACGCTCGGAGACGACCTGCTCGACTATCGGTGAGTGGGGAGAGGAAGAGAGAGGGAGGAGATAGTGACTGTCCCTCTTGCAGTCCGGAGATCGACGAGAAGTACTACTACGCCATCTACGAGATCGTGGTGCGTGGCTCGTGCTCGTGCTACGGACACGCCAGCCGCTGTATTCCCATCGACGCCACGGCAGCCGCCCTGCAGGGACAGGAGGATGTGGTGGGTAGAGGGAGGGAGAGGGAGAAGAGAGAGAGAGAGAGAGAGAGAGAGAGAGAGAGGAAGAGAGGGGGGGGGAGAGAGGGAAAAGTGACGAGTTCCGTCGCAGGTGCACGGTCGCTGTGAGTGCATGCACAACACGGAGGGACTCAACTGCGAGAAGTGCCGCGACTTCTACAACGACCTGCCCTGGAGGCCGGCTATTGGTATGTTGGAGAAGAGGGTTTCTGGTAAATCTTGTGTGTAGTTCTTTTATTATGGGGTTGAAAGTTTCTCAGTGCCCACCATATCAACTATTTTCAGGCGAGAACACTCACGAGTGCCGCCGGTGCGAGTGCAATGGCCACGCCGCGCGCTGCCACTTCGACAAGGCTGTCTACGAGGCTAGCGGTCAGTTGTTTACTTGTTTGTTTGTTTGTTTACTCATTGGTTTAGGCAACTCGTCGGGAGGAGTGTGCGACGACTGTCAGCACAACACGCAGGGCATCCACTGCGAGCAGTGCAGGCCCTACTTCTACCGGTCAGTGTCGTCCACTCTTCACCCCGTATACAAATAACAATCTGATTCCTTGTTTTCATGTTTTCATTACAAGGTCATGTACAGCTATAACGATTCCGGACAAATCTCCTCTCTGAACTCTGACCGCTGTTTCAGTGACCCGCGCCGCGAGCTGTACGACCCCCACGTGTGTCTGCCGTGCGAGTGCGACAAGAGAGGCTCCCTGAACGACGGAATATGCGAGGGGGAGGAGGACCCCGAGAGGGGACTCGTCGCCGGAAAGTGCTACTGCAAGACCAACGTCGACGGAAACAGGTGGGTACTGTAGTGGTTACCGGTATCTTATCAGATGATATTCTACCTAGAGACGTTTGCCAGTAATGATATGATACATGTGCAGGTGTGACCGGTGCAAGAACGGCTTCTGGAACCTGACGGAGGAGAACCCGGAGGGATGCGTGGCATGCACGTGCAACCTGCTGGGCACGTACGAGAACCAGGGATGCGACAAGCACACCGGAGGGTGCACATGCAAGAGACTCGTCGGAGGAGAGAACTGCGACAAGTGCCTCGTGAGTGGGGGAGAGGGAGAGGGAGAGAGAGAGAGAGAGAGAGAGAGAGAGAGAGAGAGAGAGAGAGAGAAGGAGGGTGACAACGTGTGAACAAGGGAGGAGGGGATAGAAATATTCGGTGTATGTGTGGGTGACTGACGTGTGTCTCTTTCAGCCGGAGCACTATGGTCTGTCGGAGGAGGTGGATGGCTGCAAGGCGTGCGACTGTGACATCGGAGGCGCCATCAACAACCAGTGCGACCTCGTCACTGGACAGTGCACGTGTAGACAGGGATTCGCCGGAAGGAGGTGCGTATCGATTGATTGAGAGGATAGAGCATGGTGTGATCCAGGTGCGACGTGCCGGACTCGTCCATGTACTGCGCCGACATCGACTACTACACGTACGAGGCTGAGTCTGCGAACATGTCGCACGCAGTGGCGGAACAGAGGGAGCGGCCGGCCAGCGAGCACGAGAGGACGTGGACAGGCGAGGGATTCGCCCGCGTCTCTCAGGGAAGCAGGCTAGAGTTCTTCGTCGACCATCTGCAGACCAGCATGCCCTACCACCTCATCATGCGATACGATGGAGTCAGGGTGAGTGTGGAGTCCGGTGTAGGTATACAGTAGTTTGTTGTTTGTACACTGATTACAGTATGTATTGCAGGACAATATTGGCTGGGAGAATGTGCGCGTGTCGATTGTGCGTCCGGACGACGTGAGGGAGGACGGACCGTGTGCGAATGTGCAGCCCGGAGATGACTTCCTCACCACCAGGCTCCACCCCGGAGGACGCTATGTCGAGGTATGGAGGGAGAGAGAGAAAGAGAGAAAGAGAGAAAGAGAGAGAGAGAGAGAGAGAGAGAGAGAGAGAGAGAGATACTAATCTGTTTGATTGCAGATCCGCCCTGCCGTGTGTCTCGAGTCGGACACCCCCTACGAGATTATCGTCGAGTTTGGAGACAAGAGGAGCGGCATGATGGACCGGTGGGTCGTTGTTGTTTGCTTCTTGTTCTTTTCACTTCCCTGTTCACCCTCTTCTGGTTTCAATCAATCAATCAAATCAATCATTTATCCTGAATCGCTATATCCTGACTATACAACAAGTGCATACGGTACACCACAAGGGCTCTTCTGGTTTCAGTGCTGCGAACATCCTGATCGACTCTGTTGTGTTGGCCCCGCCCACCTCGGAGCTGGACATCTTCAAGGGAGACGGCCGCGCCGCCCAGCACAGGGAGAACTACGAGCGCTACCAGTGCAGGAACATCGCCCTCGCCCTCACTCCCAAGAGCCAGATGAGCGACGTGGGTGGTCCCTCCACGATTCCCTTGTAATCCCCTCTTCTCTGTGCAGGTGTGCAAGGGCTACATCTGCCCTGTAGCCGCGGCGTTGCTCAACCGTACTGTGGAATGCGAGTGCGACCCGACTGGATCCGTTTCCGGCATCTGCAACCCCAACGGAGGACAGTGCGAGTGCAAGCCCAACGTCGTCGGAAGGAAGTGAGTGTGGAGGAGGGGGGGGGTACTGTGCTTGGTACTGGTACAGTATTACCAAGTTGTATTCCAGGTGCGACAAATGTGCGGTGGGAACGTACGGCTTCGGCCCGTCTGGCTGCTCCGAGTGCGCTTGTCACTCTGTCGGATCGCTCAACAACAAGTGAGTATCGATTGGTTATTGATTTGTATTGATTGATTCCCCGTTTTAGCTGCGACAAGCAGTCTGGACAGTGCGTGTGCTCTGAGAAGGGCATTTACGGCCGTCAGTGCAACCAGTGTCAGCCCGGATTCTGGGACTTCCCCAACTGCCAAGTGCGTGAATTGAATCTTTCCACTTCGCGCGCTTTTGAATATTGCGGTCCGCGCTCGCCTATTGACGCTGGTCGAATCGTGCGCGGATGTGTGATCTGAAACGTATTGTGTTGTTTATTTGTTTGTTTGTTTACTTGTTTACCCGTGTGTGTTGCAGGTGTGCCAGTGCAATGACCACGCGAACGTGTGCGACCAGGCGTCGGGGGCGTGCATCGAGTGCCGCGACCTCACCACCGGACACCACTGCGACCGCTGCCAGGACGGATACTACGGAGACCCGCGGTACGCCCTTTGTTTATTTATTTGTTTAATGTTTGTCTACTTCCATTTTCAGTCTGGGCGTGAACCTGGCGTGCAAGCCGTGTCCCTGTCCGGGCGGCCCGACGAGTGGATTCCAGCACGCCGACACGTGCTACCTCACCCGCGGACACAACAACACACAGGACGTGGTGTGCAACTGTCGGTGAGTCGAGGCGGTACGGTACTTGGTACTTGTATATCTATATATCTATATTGTATATCTGTACTATATATCTGTATAGTGGAAGGTGTAGATGATTGATGTGCTTGCAGTGCTGGCTACACTGGCGAGCGTTGCGCGGAGTGTTCTCAGAACCACTGGGGCAACCCGACCGAAGTGGGCGGCAGCTGCGAGAGGTGCGACTGCAACGGAAACATCGACATGGGGGTGAGTGGGGGAGGACATGGGTGTGAACTGCGAGAAGTGATTGTGGCATGGGAGCGTGTTCGTCAATTGTGTCCTAGTGTTGCGTATTTTACTGCGTTTTTGATTACTTATTGATAGAATATCACATGTGCAGGTGCCGGGTTCTTGCGACGCGACGACGGGAGACTGTCTGAAGTGTCTGCACGACACGGAAGGCGCTCAGTGCGAGCACTGTGTCGAGGGATACTACGGAGACGCCAAGATCAGGAGCTGCCAGCGGTGAGTGGGGGATGCTGATTGGTTTATTGGGTTCTTGATTGAGATGATTGATTATGTTTGTGTGTTGCAGTTGTGTGTGCAACCACCTTGGCACGAACGCGACCGTGGGTGCATGCGACAGGGAGACGGGACAGTGCCAGTGCCATCCCAACGTCGTCGGACAACAGTGCGACCAGTGCGCCGAGAACCACTTCGACCTCCAGAGCGGAGAGGTGCGTGCGCGTGCATATTATCGATTGATTAATGTTTTGATTGGTTATCGATTGGTTGCAGGGCTGCGCTGCGTGCGAGTGCGACCCGCTGGGTGTGGTGGAGGGACCGGACGGCCAGCCCCTTCTGCAGTGCAACATCTTCTCCGGACAGTGCCAGTGCAAGCCCGGCAGGGGAGGTGCGTTGTTTGCATTTGTTCACACATTCAACTAATCCTGTCTAGGTCGTACATGTGGCGAGTGCGAGGACTACTTCTGGGGCGATCCGACTGCGGCGGACGGATGCAAACAGTGCGAGTGCAACCCGACGGGGTCGGCCAGCCAGCAGTGCCACCGCGGCAATGGAACGTGCGTGTGCCGGCCGGGCAGCGGAGGCGCCCTCTGCAACGACTGCGCGAGAGGATACACCGGACAGTGGCCACACTGCCAGCCGTGCGGAGAGTGCTTCCACCAGTGGGACGACATCGTGCAGGGACTCACCCACCAGGTACGGGGAGTGGAGGGGTTTGTGTACGGTAGAGTACTGTATGTATTCAGGTGGCCAAGCTGATCGACACTGCTGAGAACATCGAGGACACGGGAGTCGCGTCGGCATACGACGACGAGTTCGAGAAGATGGAGGCGACCCTCGAGGAGACCAAGAAGAAGCTCGCCGATGCGAACATCTCCAAGGAACACATCGACCAGCTCGACATGAAGGTGCAGGAGCTCGCCAAGGAGGTATGGTAGACGGGATGGGGTACGGTAGATGAGAGAGTATTGCCCTGATTCAGGTGGGGTCTGCCCGTCAGCGTCTGGACGACGTGGAGGGACGTGTGTCGAACGCCACCCAGCAGGTGGACTTCGCAGAGGAGGACCTCCAGCAGCTGCACACCGATGCCAACAGGTACGGGAAGAGGGAGGAGAGAGGGGGAGAGGTGACGTCATGTGTTGCTTAGGCTGACGGAGCTGGCGTCGGAGCTGAACGAGAAGGCGCAGAAGATCAAGGAGGCTGACGTGCAGGGCGCGTACAACATCACCCGCGAGAGCAGCGACAAGTCGATGGCCGCCCAGAGGAGGACCGACGCAGCCATTGGTGAGGAGGGGCATGATGGATGTTGGATACGTTAGGATTTAATCGAGGATGTTGGATGATGTTGTCAAACAGAATGTTTTTGTTGACAGTATGAAAAGGTATGCTTTGCATATTCATGTGTGTGTTCAGGTCGTCTGACGGAGGCGGAATCGGAGGCCCGCGAGGCAGAGGAGCTGCTCGAGAAGAACAGGGACGACTTCGACAAGCAGTACGCAGAGAACGAGGCCGCCCTCCACGAGTGCGAGAATGCGGTATGTATACTGTATTTCCAAGATTACTGTAGGTCTTACTGTATCCTTTTAGCTGTCGACACTGGAGTCTGCCCTGCCGATGCTGAACCGTGACGTGTGTGGAGCGGCGTCGGCGCCTTGCGACCCCCTGTGTGGAGGACCGGGTAGCTGCGGACAGTGCGGAGGAAAGAGCTGCCTCGCCGGAGCATACTCCAAGGCCGAGCAGGCAAAGAGCTTCGCCGTCGAGGCCGACCTCAAGCTGAACGAGAAGCAGAAGGAAGCCGAGGAAATTCTCACCATGGTCAGAGACGTCGTCCAGGCCACCCAGGAAGCGAAGAAGGACGCTGACGCTGCGCTCGAGGTGCGTCGATCGTTTGTATTCGGTTGTGCTCTGGAAGTTGAGTGAAATGTAGAAGTTGCGGAATGTGTGTGTTTGCAGGTTGCGAAGTCTGCCGCCGCGCAGGCTGCCGACAAGAAGAAGCAGCTAGAGGACGCCGTCGAACACATCGCAGAGTTCACCAACGGAAACAGGTAAGATACACTCCCTTCTCTCTTTTCCTCTCTCTCCCTCTCTCCCTCCTTATATATCTCTCTCTCCCTCTCTCCCTCTCCCGCTCTCCCTCTCTCCCTCTCTCCCCCTCTCCCTCTCTCCCTCTTCCTCTCTCCCTCTCTCCCTCTTCCTCTCTCCCTCTTCCTCTCTCCCTCTCTCACCTCTCCCTCTTTCAGGAGCAGTCCCGAGCAGATCCGCGAGCTCTCGCAGGAGGTGCTGGCTATGAACATCTCGCAGACTCCCCAGGAGGTGGAGGAGCTGGCCGGAAAGGTACGATATAGTCGGTTTGGATCCTATATGCCATTCGTGACATTTCACATGTTGTGCAGTTTGTGCAACACAACATGAAGGTCTTCAAATATCCAAAACGCTTTCATGCGAAGGAATCGAACCCGTGGTCAGAACTCAGCGATTGCGCACTGGCGGCGCTCTCAACCACTGCGCCATTGAGGCTCGTACTGAGAGGTCATTGCATATCGAAGATATGCATGCTTGTTATATCTCATCATCGTACACTGAAGAGGCCAGTGCAGCTAGATGGGCTCTCTCTTCGATCTCTTAACCACTGCCTCTATGGCGCAGTGGTAGTGTGCGCCAGTAGTGCACAATCGCCGCGATCTGTTCACGGGTTCGATTCCTACTGATGGAAGCGTTTTGGATATTTGATGACATACATGTTGTGTTGCACAAAACTGCACAACATGTGAAATGTCACGGATGGCATATAGGATCCAATCCGACTATAGCAATACGGTAGATTGAATTTGGAATACTGTCTCTACAAAAAATCATGTTTGTATTTTGCAGATCCGCTCGGCCTTGGCTGACATCAAAAACATTGACGCTATCCTGGAGGAGACTCGTGGGAACAAGACTGCGGCGGCTGCCCTGGAGGCGCGGGCGAGCGACGCGGGAACACGCGCCGCTGCCATCAAGAACACCACTGATGCCGTCAGGGAGGCACTCAAGGTAGGTTGATGTTGACAAGTTGCCGTGTGCTCATTGTGATGACATGCAGGTTGCGGCCGAGGAGCAGACTGCGGCGAACGACGCCATCTCTGGTGCGGAGACGGCGATGGCAGACGCGCGGACCGACCTGGAGAAGGCTCGCGCCGACACTGCGGCCACAGAGGACCTGTCCAAGCAGGCCAACCAGACACTGGCTGGCATCGAGCAGGCCATGAAGCAGGTACGGACAGGGGGGGGGGTGGGTGGAAGGCGGACTAATGTGTTGTTGTTTCAGGTGAGGGTGCAGTACCTGCAGATCTCTGACGACGCCAAGTCGGCGTTCCAGCTGGTGGACAGGGCACAGCAGGCGGCAGCCACCGCCGAGCAGGGCAACAAGCAGATGACGGTGCGTAACTTGTTTTGATTGATGTGCCATTGCAATGTAATTTGATTGACTGTTTGGTGATGAGGTGAATAGCGTCTTTTACTGTATCCGGCTAGACGACTCTGTGAATTGCGTATTATGGTGTGGTGTTTCAGAACGATATGGCCGCTGCGCGTGAGCTGCTTGCGAAGAGGGGAGAGGGCGACGCCAAGAAGCCCCAGAAGAAGGCGGAGGCACTCAAGAAGAGGGCATCCAAGATGCTCTACCAGGCACAGAAACACAAGAACGACGTCAACAGTGAGTATAGGCCCATCTCGCTTTGTATCTTTGGATGATTATGTTGACGTCACCACTCGTTTCAGAGCTGACCCGTGACTCTTCTGACGTGCGCCTGGACGACTACCAGCGTGTGCTGGATGAGCTGTCTGCCCGTCTGGAGAGGGTGACCATGGATATCAACGCCCGCACCGAGTACTACGCCAGCTGCGACGTGTAGGGTCTCCTGCCCCCAGGAGGACCCCCGCAGGGTCTCCACACCCCCACCGTTGTTGCCTTACCACCCCCACTACTCAAATCTCATATGCCTTGACTTTATATTTGGTGCTGAATTCACATTTTTGTTGTTTCACATGTTTGTAGTTTTGCATATCTTTCCAACTTTGCAGCACTACCAGTTTTACGATTATAACTGCCTTTTATCACACACTCTCACGCTTTTCATCTCACCCCAAGTTTTTGAGCATCCTGCAATCTAGGTATTTTGACACAAACGAAGAGAAATTTTTACGGACCCGTTTCACAAACGTATGCCTTATTATTTATTGTCACATTGCTACTCGAGATGATATAAACGTTTTGCAATACCCTGGTTATAGTTTTTGGGAGAGTATCTGTTGTGCGACAGGGTTACGGTATCTGGAGAGGGATGGGAGAATCTGAAATAGAAATACGATGATGTGGTTGAAGATGTTGCGGCTATCGCAGCGGTTATGTGCATCGGTGTACAGGGATCTGCTACAAGGGGAGAAAGCGACAAGGTTGTTGTTTGTTTACTTTGTTCCTGTTTACCTGTTTACTCGCAGGTTTCTCACCGAGGTGAACACGCGTCTCATGGCTGCCAAGAGTGGAGAGGTTAATTTTTTTTCAAAAGTTTAATTACCATTTTTTTATTGTTTTCGAGTACAACATAGCAGGATTACTTATATATTCGACAAGCGGTGTGCTGCATACACTTATAAGACACCAGTTGTCAACTGACAAGTATAATGTGGTTGAGGCTGAGTCGGAGACGCGGGGCGAGTTGATGAGCTACTGGGAGGAGGTGCACACACAACACGCACTGTGGGCCGACAAGGTCACAGAGGCACGACAGCTCCACGACATGATCAGGGGTGGGCAGGGACTGGTGGACTGGCCATGGATGCATGTCGTGTACAGAGTCGTCGGACGCGGAGTTGCGCGCCCTGGCAGAGGAGGATGGGAAGGCAGCCGAGGAGGCGGCAGATGAGCTCAGCGAGAGACTCGCACAGGTGAGAGGGGGGAGGAGGGGAGTTATCGATTGCTTTCAGGTGATTGTGCCGCAAACGGAGCTCGACGTGCTCGGCAAGTGTCAGCTGGAGTTTACCAGGTGCGTTGATTAGCTGATTGATAGTTGGGTGATCAGCTGATAGTGTTGTTCAGTGGTGCGGGCGGTGCGGAAGCGATGCTGTTCACTGGGGAGCTGATGGAGATGTACAGGAAGTACTCGGAGGGACGGGGGTGGCAGTGGAGTCCACTGCAGGTGAGGAGAGAGAAAGGGATGGGAGAGAGGAGAGTATGCTCGGAAGAAAACCATGTTGTCGACTGGCGTGTTCAGGTGGAAGACTCGAGCCTTGGCGGAGTGCGCAGCGCAGTCATATCGGTCGTCGGACCCGCCAGCTATGCCGCACTCCGGTACGGATCTCCCTCTCCCTCTCCCTCTCCCTCTCCCTCTCCCTCTCCCTCTCCCTCTCCCTCTCCCTCTCCCTCTCCCTCTCCCTCTCCCTCTCCCTCTCCCTCTCCCTCTCCCTCTCCCTCTCCCTCTCCCTCTCCCTCTCCCTCTTCCTCTCCCTCTACCTCTCCCTCTCCCTCTCCCTCTCCCTCTCCCTCTCCCTCTCCCTCTCCCTCTCCCTCTCTCTCTCCTTCTCCCTCTCCCTCTCCCTCTCCCTCTCTCTCTCCTTCTCCCTCTCCCTCTCCCTCTCCCTCTCCCTCTCCCTCTCCCTCTCCCTCTCCCTCTCCCTCTCCCTCTCCCTCTCCCTCTCCCTCTCTCCTCTCCCTCTCCCTCTCCCTCTCCCTCTCCCTCTCCCTCTCCCTCTCCTCTCCCTCTCCTCTCTCTCTCTCTCCCTCTCCCTCTCCCTCTCCCTCTCCCTCTTCCTCTCCCTCTCCCTCTCCCTCTCCTCTACCTCTCCCTCTCTCCTCTCCCTCTCCCTCTCCCTCTCCTCTCCCTCTCCCTCTCCCTCCCTCTCCCTCTCCCTCTCCCTCTCCCTCTCCCTCTCCCTCTCCCTCTCCCTCTCCCTCTCCCTCTCCCTCTCCCTCTCCCTCTCCCTCTCCCTCTCCCTCTACCTCTCCCTCTCCCTCTCCCTCTCCCTCTCCCTCTCCCTCTCCCTCTCCCTCTCCCTCTCCCTCTCCCTCTCCCTCTCCCTCTCCCTCTCCCTCTCCTCTCCCTCTTCCTCTACCTCTCCTCTCCCTCTCCCTCTCCCTCTCCCTCTCTCTCTCCTTCTCCCTCTCCCTCTATCTCTCCCTCTCCCTCTCCCTCTCCCTCTCCCTCTCCCTCTCCCTCTCCCTCTCACTCTCACTCTCACTCTCACTCTTCATATCCCTTTCTGTTCCCCTCCCTCCCTCTCGCCCCCTCTCTCCCTCACCCTCCTTCTCTCTCTCCTCTCTCTCTCTCTCTCTCTCTCTCTCTCTATACCAGTGCCTTGTCCAGCTTCGAGGCGGGTGTGCACCGTGTGCAGCGTATCCCGCAGACCGACAAGAGTCGCATGCACACCTCCACATCCAGCATCGCCGTCCTCCCAGAACCAGCGGAGGTGGGTTTCTCCATGTGATCCGTAAGAGTGTGATGTGGTTGAGGTGTCTGTGATCGTTCCGACGGAGGACGTGAAGATCGAGACGATGCGTGCGAGTGGACCGGGCGGGCAGAACGTCAACAAGAGGAGCACGGCGGTGGGTGGGACTGCAACTCATGAGAATATAGGAAATGCGAACACGGAAGGAAGGAGAGGAATGCGGGAGAGTGAGAGACATATCGCTCGGGTTGTAGGTGCGTCTCACTCACAAGGCGACGGGAATCGCTGTGCACTGTATGGACGAGAGGTTCCAGCACCTTAATATACAGGTGAGGAGGGGAGAGGGATAAGAGAGAGAGAGGTTTCCGTTTAGATTGCGTTCAAGCGCCTCGCGGCGATTCTGATGCAGCAGAAGGTGGACGCCATCTATGAGAAGTTCACCTCGGACCGGAAACTACAGGTAGGCGGAGTGTATATGGCCGGGCTTATTATTCTTTTTGTAGGTTGGCACAAAGGCGCGTGCCGAAAAGATCCGCACCTACAACTTCAAGGTGAGGGTGCGGATGGGAGAGAGAGAGAGAGAGAGAGAGAGAGGTTTGTAGGACGACCGTATCACGGACCACCGCCTCCACCTCAACATGGGCAACATGGAGGATTTCCTGAGAGGAGGGGAGGTGAGTGGGGGAAGAGAGAGCAGGCTAGTGGAAGGAGACGTAACTGGAGAAGGAGAGCAGGGGGAGAGGGAACCGGAACATTCTTTTTTCTTGCAGGGTCTCTCGTGTATGATCGACGAGCTTCAGAAGATGGACAGAGACGAGAGACTCAAGTGCATCATCGAACAGTGTATTGTCGAGTAACAGAGTACGATAGAGGGAGGACATTAGGTTACTGTAGGGTACAAAGGTGAGCTAGGTGATTAGTGTAGTGTTAGAGAGTTATGGGGCCCGACAGACTTTTTCGCTCAGCGATAGCGAATCGCTTTCGCTGAATGTAGAGCGATAGCGAAATCGCCGGTGCTCTAAATCGCAGCAATTTTGGAATCGCGAGAATGCTATTTGTCAGTGAACAGCTTATCGCATATGCAAAAATGTCATGTTTTTATTTGTTTTTGGTTATAGAATTTGTTTATAATGTTAATAAGCATCAGATGCATAACGTCCAATGAATCGCTGATGCATAAGATCTTGTGTAATTTCAAGTGCAGAAAGCTGCAAATCCCGTGAAAACTACCTTTTTGATACTATAAAGTATAAAATAGCATTTGTGAAAAAGAAAAGTATCAGAAATAATAACAACGATATACAACATAAAACATCAAAAGACTGAAAATCGCGTCGAAATCTGCGAAAATCCGGAAACTACCAAATCACAGCGAATTCGAATCGCAGCGATAAAAGTAGCGATTCGCTGAAAATTTCAATCGAAAAAGTCTGACGGTCAAATCGCTGAATTTCGCGATTTGGGTTACGGTAGCGAATCGCTGGCGAAATCGCTAATCGATAGAGCATCTTAATACATTACGGAATCGCTGCGATTTTATCAGCGAAAAAGTCTGTCGGGCCCCTATATGAGATTGCTACTCGGTACCTCGTTGATTATGTTTGTGTGTTCATTGTTGTGATTTATTGAGTGTTGTTTTTCAATAGGATTCTGATGAAATAATTTATTAATCGATGAGAGTTTTGCATTTTGCACGGATTCAAATAGCGATCAGAATGCGGTGTAGTTAGTTGATGTATTGATTTTGATTTTCAAAAGAACCTGCCACGCCTCCATCTGGGGTCTAATTCAATTGTTGTGATCACTATGTTGTTTCTATCGTGAACTCGCATGTATGTATGGTGATTGTGATTGCGTATAGTTTAGGTGTGCGACGATTTCCGTGTTGTCGTCAAGAAACGGACAGGTATTTCCCATTACCCGACCTGCGTCAATCGACAGCCCCCCCCACGACAGACGATGAGGTCAGAGGGACTTGTCCATCTCTCTCTCCACCCTAGTCTCTCTCTCCCCCTCTCTCTCCCTCTCTCTCCCTCTCTCTCTCTCTCTCTCTCTCTCTCTCTCTCTTTCTTTCTTTCTCTTCTCTCCCTGTCTCCAAAGTAGAGCGTTAACATTTGTTATTTCGGGACGTCTGCACACGCAAGTGGATTAATTCGATTTACTCTCACTTATATAAGGCCGAGAGTAAGCATTATCTATCAGTGTTGTTTTCTTACTGTAACCTTACTCAGTTGGTGTCATCTTGATTAAACGAGTGCGGTCATTGCCTAGTAATTTATTTATTTCTCCACTGTCGAGCAATCTCTCATTGCCTACCTATGGAAGGAAGAATTGACTGACAATGAGTCAGTGATACCGTAATGTTACAATGCAGGTGTGACATAGAGATGGTAAAGTACAGTTATTATGTTACAGTTATTATTGTAACCATAACATTTGCGTATTGTAGGTTCTTCACATAGAGGTAAAGTAATTTTACAGTTATTATTGTAACCATAACATTTGTGTGTATTGTATGTTGCGTCTGTATTCTGATTTATGGAAATTTGATGATACTGAATGCGTTTTTGGTACTGGCAGTGTGTGACTGCAATTTCGTGAATGTCACAAGTTATGTACATAGTTGGTACAAACATGTGATCATCAGCTGACAAGCGCATAGCTATGTGTTGATTCGATCAAGTCTCGGCTTCTGACCTTGAGTGATAATCACCCAAGTGATATGTGGGAACTGCGAAATGATTGCATAATGAGCGCAACTGCCGCAGACAGTTTAGGTTTTCTACGCCTGGAGCCCGTTTCTACTGTGTAATGGTGGCGCCCTCGGTGCCTTCTCTTCTCCTTCTCCTTCTCCTCCCACAACTGCTCCACTTTACCAGTTTATTGTTGCGCCTCGATGTTGCTCGCATGTTATGATTACATAGGCTGTGATTGTGATTACTTGACTGTGAAAGAAAGAAATGTAGCAATGTGAATGTGAGAGTTAGAGTGGAACGTGGAATGTCTATTCTGTTTCTCGATATTATAGAAGTGTTGTGTAATGTGATATCACATTGATAACTTTGGAACTTTGGATGGTTGGATGTCACAGCCACACGTACTTTCGCTGTGCCAGTCCTTTTTTGTCTTTCCTTTTCGAGCGTAGATCTCTTTTCACTTTTGGTCAGTGATGGCTTTTCATTGTTTCTTTCTCTCTCATTCACATGTCACCGCATATTTGGCTAGTGGGAAGTGCGACTTCTCTTTATTATGTGATTGCGAGACAATGACCGGCTAATGATATCGGAGTGAGAGAGAGAGAGAGAAATAGAGAGAGAGAGAGAGAGAGAGAGAGAGACGCGTGACCCCCGAGAGCGCCTAAGAGAGGCGGATCAGACATCGCGCACCAAAAAAGTAATATAAAAGCGCGTTTTAAGTTGTGAGCAGTACTTTCTAACTGTGCTTTTCCTTTTTTCTACAACATTCAGTTCAGGTCGTTTTGTTTTTGCTACTCCAATCGCAGTCTACAGTAGTCGGTGGATCGCGAGAGTAGCAGAAAAGAATCACTATGACGATCGCACAGAGATTACTATCAGCAGTAAGTACTATTTACTATTTGTATTAAATAATTACATGTTACATTATTCAGGCTTTTCTCCTTGTCGTCTTTATCGCAGTGGATGTTTGGTCACAGACGACCCCTCTCTTCCCTGTTGCATGCGAACTGAATGTTCTCATCGTACTCGACAGGTCGGATATCTCTCCTCCCTCCCTCTCTCCCTCCCCCCCTCTCTCTCTCTCTCTCTCTCTCTCTCTCTCTTTCGCTCTCTTTCGCTCTCTCTCTGTCCCTCTCCCCCTCTCTCTCAATCTCTCCTCTGCCTCCCCTCCCCTGCCTCCCCTCTCTCTCGCTCCCTCTCTCTCTCTCTCTCTCTCTCTCTCTCTCTCTCTCTCAACCCTCCCTCTGTGTAGGTCGGACTCAGTGAAGGGTGGCTTCAACAAGTCTCGTCAGTTCGTGATAGATGTCTCGGATGAGCTGCAGATCGGACCGAACAAGCACAGAGTGGCCATGATTGTCTACTCCGGAAACAGCTATCGGTGAGTGGAGAGAGAGGAGAGAGAGAGAGAGAGAGAGAGGGGAGAGAGAGAGAGAGAGAGGCGCACATGCAAACAGGAAAATGAACGAAATGATTTTTCAGTCGTGAGGTGTTCGGCTGGAACTTTGCGAAGAGCAACGAGGAGTTCATCTCCATCACCAATCGACTGAGGGCCATCGGAGGAACCACGTCAACCGGCAAAGTGATTAGACAAATCCTTGATTTCTTCTTCCAAGTCTCGCTGTTCAGGCTCTTGAAGTGGCGAACCAGCTGATGGATCAGCGCAACAAGACTGTCGCCACACTCGTTATGGTACGAGTATTCCGAGTGAATTTATATTCATTCATCCTTTTCAGGTTGTGACGGACGGTCGATCCGCAGACGATCCGAAACCTCAGGCGGACATCCTCCGAAAGAACTCGTTGACATGGGTGTTCGCCGCTGCTACCGGAGACCCGTTGGGAGTCGATAAGTGAGTAAAATATACATAAACTTCAAAAACAACATAGTAATTGCAGTTGTTGTTGGCTATAATGATTTTGAATATTGTTGACTGGTATACAAATTAGCAAAATGTTATGCGTCTGGGGGGAATCGAACCCCCGTCGAATGCTTGGAAGGCATCCATGCTGACCATTACACCACAGACGCTCACGTTCTGAAGCGATTAGGATTGGCTGACATTGCAGGCGCGAGCTGATCGATATCACCGGATCGATCAACAAGATTGTGCTGCACAGGGGAAGGGAGCTGGCCGCAGATATCACCAAAAAGATTCTCAGACAGGTGAAACAAGCTTTGCGATAATCACAAAATACAGTGGCGGGTTTCAGGCGCAAGAGAAGTGCCGCACGACAACAACCACAACAACGACAACGACTACAACAACTACTACGACCACGACTACAACTACCACCAACCCTATCACCGGTGAGACATGGCGCCATCATCCATCAACACAGCTAACACTGCTATATCACGTTAATCTCATAGTGTTTTACGAACGAACGGCTCAAACAAAACTCTTTTTCTGATAATGGCCAAAACAAGGAAACGAGACAGCGGTTTTCAGGCTGCGAGCTGGACCTTGTGCTGGTTCTCGACCTGTCTACCACCACCAATGCTATCTACCAGAGATACAGGGACTGGGCCATCCAGCTGGTACAAGCACTCAAGGTCTCGCCCAGACACACTGCGGTCAGTCCACTTGCATGTTTCTTCCCCTCTTGCTCCAAATGATCATATTCTATCGTCCAGGTGTCGATCGTCACGTTCGCCACAATCGGGAAGACGCGGACTGTGATGAACCTGAAGACTGGCCGGAGCAGCGAGAAGGTCGTCGCACGACTCAGGGAGATGCAGAGCAGTGGGGGAACGACCGCCATCGGTTTGTTTGTTATTATTCTGTTTCATATTTCTATTTATCATTTTCAGGTACTGGCATCCAGGAGGGCATCAAACAGATGGCAGAGAGCGAAGGAGCCAGGCCAGAGCTCGCGCCTAAGGTGAAAGTTTTAAAAATAAGTAAAACTGCAGTATTATTAACCATGATAACTCAAAAACACGTAGGTTTTATAATGAACATCTACTTGATATTCGCAAAACGATTGATCTCGGGCGGGCTCGAACCGCCGACCTTCTGTGTGTTAGACAGATGTGATAACCACTACACCACGAGACCACGAATGGCGAAAACTAGGAACGGATGGCAATCTCGTGGTGAACGTGCACAGCAAAGTCACGTTATAATTACACTCCAAAAATACTAATTGAATGATTATCAGGTGATGGTTGTGTTCACTGATGGTTGGTCGAACAAGGGCCCGGAGCCGTCTGTCGCCAGTAAGGAGGCCCAAGCAGCAGGATTCGAGGTCTACGCTATCGCTGACACCGTGAGTTGCCAACAATCAAAAGACATGTAATGCAATCTCTCGATGCTCTACTGATCTCCTATACAATCAATCACAAAATGGTGGCACATCTACTAGTATAGAAAGACCTTGAACAGTGAACTGTGTCAGTAAACTTCGCCTTGGTTCCGCATCAAAATATGCAATGACATTGTGTTCTAGTAATCGAAATCGAAATAAATTATAAAAATAGAAAATGAATAAGTGAACAATAATATCTTTAGGGGCCCGGCTCTTACAACAACGACGACACTCTTCTGACGATTGCGCAGTCTCCGGATCACTTCTTCACTGACAAGACACTCACTCAGATGATCGATCGCATTCGGCAGAGGAACCTCAAGTGCCTCTGATTCCCACGCTCACTCCCATAGACCCTCTTCCCCACCCACTCAGCCCATGACTGTGATTCCCTCTATCGTTTGTGTACCAAAGTGTAAGTATCTTTCGTGTGTGTATAAATAACTATTATATCTGACAAGTTGACAATCTATTTTAACTTCTGGGTGATAAGCCGTCTGTACAATCGATCAGCTGCTGACTTGAGACGGTTCGGGTTGTGTTCACTGTCCTGAACGGCCATGATCCCAGCTGAAAAATATTGGTCTATTCGTAGTCTTATCATAAAAAAAGCAACACACTAGTGACAGAGTCTGGACTGTCTAAAGCAAAGTAAAACTGTGTACTGATTGATGAAATGATGACTCACCCCATTCGCTCTGGAATAGAATGAAGTATTCTCCATGTTTGCCCACTCCCGTGACCACTGCAGATTCGGCAGGGCTGGTCTTGTAAAACCTAAATTACGTTTTAAACATAATGACATAATGTGCATTTCTGCAGGTATATGTTTTGAGTTGTCATGCAGCATTCCTGAAATCTTGCAAAACGACCTCTCTCCCGCCCGTTCTCTTCAAGTAGTCGTCAAGTGTCGCCCCCAATTGGGTCGATTCGAGCGAGCGAGTGTATACAGTTACACTTGCCAGTCACAACTTGTCGAAAAGGAACACACTCACAGCTCTCCATCGAACGGTATGCGCGCAGTCTTCCGCAACAGACTCGAATCGCCCAAGAGATCGGCATAAAACGAAGAGTCCTCACTGCCCAGCTGAATGTAAACAAGTACACAACAAACAAATCAACAAACAGAACAATACCTTGAATCCGGGCGACTCTGCCCACACATCGCCATTGTCGAGGCTGAATATGGCGGCCCCTCGGACGCCTATTCCTGGTCGGATGAGGTACGTATTCAACATCCTCTCCCAGCCAGAAAGCTTCCTCTTCCGAGTGCGCACAGTGGTGGGTTCCGTTTCGGTCGAGATCTGAATGCACACTAGTATTAGTATAAAAATATAAATAGTACTCATACAAGATTGAAGTTTACTGTAGTGCAGTTTCACCTCATTGGACTGTGTCTGCTGCTCCTCCTCCCGTTCCGTTTCCACTTTCTCCGGATCCGGAGACTCCTTGTTGTCCCAATCTTCTTCCGAAGATTGCTTCGCTTCCAACACACGACCTATAGGGTATTCCCCCCGTTCACGGTACGCTAGTTCATTCGCCGTATATTTTCCAGACAGCATTTCATCGCATTTGGTCGCACTATCGGTCCGCGCGGGATCATTCGACCGCGCAATTCGCGCGCTTGGCGGTCTGATTTTAGGGAAATGAGAGTCATTTGCAAGTCAAATGAAGCAGATCGGAGCATATTTCGGAGCTAATAACTTCGTTCAGAAATTTTCTATTTTTTGTCCTTGGACAGAGGAATACTGAGACTGTTACTAAGAGATTGTCGGCTCGCTTTTGTTGATATCGCTATTCCAAAATTTATAAACCATGAAAAACCTCCAAAATGCAAAGCTTCAATAGGTGATTTAGTGTTTCTCTAATAACTTTGTTCAAACTCCTCCAAAAAATTTTCAAACTTCGGGAGAGTGAACCTCTGGGTATTACCAACAGATTGTCGGCTCGATATTTGTGATTTTCTTTTGAGAAGTGCTCATTTGAGCTCAAAAACATCAAAAAGTGCCTCTTTTCGACGTCATTTCCATTGTCTGGTTCGTGTCTGGAACGACCGAGATGATTGCGTACCGTGAAAATGGGCAAAATGGGGGATACCCTATAAATAACAGAAAGAATCAAGAGCAACTCACCATTCACTTCCAACAACAGAATGAGAGCCAGGAATAGACAGATCATTTGTGACATTAGTATCACTAGACTCTCGAACGGACACTTTATGTATACTCTTCAATTGTTGTCGGACCGTACGGCGATTGCACTCGAACGAATACGTCTGATACGATAAGGGACAGACTGACAGGCGACCGGTACTGCCTATGCGGCAACTCCAGTACTCAAGTACTTCGTTCCCTCACCCAGCCTCTCTCTCTCTCTCTCCTCCCCCTTTCTCCAACGTGACTGTTGAGGAATCGTTCGTTTATTAGGTGCATCATATTCAGAATTGG
Source organism: Rhabditoides inermis (assembly GCA_963966185.1). Taxonomy (NCBI): domain Eukaryota; kingdom Metazoa; phylum Nematoda; class Chromadorea; order Rhabditida; family Rhabditidae; genus Rhabditoides; species Rhabditoides inermis. The sequence goes on along the minus strand of CAWZYM010000217.1, from coordinate 301,448 downwards.
GAGTGCAGTGTCTGTGACTATGTTGTCCTATAATTGGTTTATTCGTCTGACCACGTACATCTCGTTTTCTCGTTCAAAGTCCGTTGATGCCGTGCCAACGATCAGTTCTTAAAAATCATTTGTTCAATTCCGAATCGAAACACCTACCCTCTGATCCAAAGCATACGAAGAGAGTGGTCTTGACTTCTTCTAATGTATTTCTTCCAAGAACACAGTTCTTTTGCTCCAAAGAAGGTAGTATTTGGTAACTATAAGAGTTGTGATGAGAGACGAGAGAGACAGATGGGGGATGAAAATGAATGAGTAAACATGTAAGTGCAATTATGGAGTCGACCTGTTGCCATTGACGTGCAGTGAAGAGATGCGGTGTATTTCATCTGTTACCACTAGCCGAGCCCAGAACGAAACGGTCTGATGCAACACCTGAAACAATGCCTCCCCCTCTCCTTCTTCTCCCCTCTCCAAACCTTGAAGTTGTCCGTTCTCGCAATGGGAATTCCATCTCGCCGGAACACAATTCCCTCGAACGAGCCAACATCGAACTCATCTAGTTCACTGCGGTAGTACCACTCCACATCCGACTGGGCTAAAGGAGAATTGAGAAACCACAAAAGAGCTTACCAATTCGCAACGGAAGGAAAACGATCAACAAAAGTATCGCCATCATACCAGTATTGCACACTAGTGCACTAGTTCAGTCCACGAAATAGGAGTCCACACTTCTCCGGTGTTTTTCTTTTCGTGAACACATGATTTGTGAATGCAATCAGTGAGACCGGGAAACAGGTTTCCCGAAAAAAGTACTTCAAGTCATGTGAAACAATTCATTGTATATAGAAGTGGGATTATTATGACATCAACGATAATATAATATCCGTTAGATATGAGCACGCTATCGTAACAATACTAACACGCAAAAAAATCAAATCATAACATAACAACATGGTAATAAAACAATGATGACAACGAGCTTGGGAGAAGATGCTTCTCATTCCGGGAAGCACTTCATCTTCACTTCCTTCATGAGACAACGCACCTGCAAAGAGTCGTGTATCCATATGACGCCCAATCTCACAATCAGCCTCCACACGCCCTTCGGCTGCAGTTCGGCTTCATTTTGAGCAGCCATCATATTAAATTAGCTCATGATACCATAACATCCTCCATAGTTGTTATGAAAAAATTGGCATGGGGCAGAACAACGAGTTTTAGGAGGGAAGTGAGGAAACTGATTCCGAGATCTCTATCTCCTCTGTTTTGTTGCCTCGCTCCCTGCCCTCACCTCAGGCTCGTCCTTGTGATCGACGAGCTTCCCGGGACACTTGACACTGTGCCGGCGGAACTTGTCACTGCCTGGAAACATACCTTTTCATGACAACAACAACAAACCTCTAATACCTATTTAGTGATTCAAGTAATTCAAGTAACTCACAGTTGGACTTAAGCGGGCAGTGGGAACATGAAAACATGACGGGCACCATGTGCTGATAGGCGTGGCGCGGCATCTGACTGCGCACTGTCTGCCCACACACCTGCAACAACATCACCTCTCTCTCTCTCTCTCTCTCTTTCTCTCTTTCTCTCTCTCTCTCTCTCCGTACCTTGCACTCGGCCGGCTTCTCTTTGCCGCGAGCCGCTCGCTTGCTCGCCTCGCCGCTGCGTCGCGCCAGCTTGGTCGGCTCGGGTTGCATCGTGATGTCCTTGGGCACAGCGACTCCCTCCTCCTCCTCCTCCTCCTCATTCGTCTCATCGGGGAGGTACCTCGTCTCGTTACGACGCTCGAAGCAACGAGCAAAGTTCGCTGCCACCTTCTCCCTGACCTGCAACATCCACACCCTCTCGCCTTCCTCATCACACTTGTCCACCTCATCTCGTCTGCCCAACTGCCTTTCTCCGGCGTCAGCCCAAAAGATCTTGGCCCACTGTATGTTTCCTATCCTATCATTGTGATTGTGCTGTATCATATTCAGCTATAACGGATAAATACTTGAACTTGTCCACCCACCCCCCTCTCCTTGCTGTGGTCGAGAAGAGCAGCACTGGGGTCGAGGGCGCTGCACCGTCGCACGTGAAACACCATGTCTCTTCGCCCTGCAATCGCCCGCTGATTTGAAACACAAACACTTTAGAAAGCTATCTCACTGTTCTTCTTGGCGTTGCATGCGCTGCACGCGAATCGGATCGGCTCGAGGTGGGAAAGGGCGTGGCGAGTCGTGCCCCGCACCGACAACGAACACCGCTGCAAGACGAGGCAAGACTCTTTGAACTACTCAAAATGCCTTGCTGAACACCTTCCAACTACTACCGCATTGCTCACAACCAGCGCAAACTACTTCCAACCAATCACTTCGAAGTATTGGAAACGGTTTCTGAAGAGACTGACCACGCGTTTATAACATCCCCTGTGCCTTGTTCGACCCGATCTCACATTGCACTTCTTCGGCAGCCGGTCGAACCAGTCCGATCCGCGCGCGCGCCTCTCTCCAACCCCAACCGGCCGGCCCTCTCCATCTCCCTCCACACTGCTCGCCTCACTCGCCTCCTCGCTTTCGATCGTCACAATCGAATTGTCCTGAAAAATCGATTCATCAAAGAAACATGACATCAATTATCGATGCGGTACCGGGTTGTGTATGACAGAAACGGAGCGAGCCCTCCGCGGCCTCTCTCGCGTCGGTGACGGAGACAGCGATTCGACGGCAACCGGCGGAGACGAGTCAGAGAATCGATAAAATGAAATACACATCTAACAAAAATCGGAAAAAAATTAAATATCGATTTTACAAAATTATTTCACCTCGGTTCGGCATCAGGCCATCTACGGCTGCACCATTGACATCCGGTTGGGTGGAAGACGCGGCGCGATCACTGGCAGACGGCACACCTGGAATGGAAAGGTTAACACCCCCACCATCATAATGACAACACACCACTGGTGAGGGTGGCGACGAGGGCCTCGACAGCGGCCACCCTGTGCTGCAGCTGGCTCATCTCCTTCCTCTGCCGCCTGTTCCGCGCACGCTCACGCTCCACCGCAGCAGCCAACACCGCCGTGTCATCCTCTGATGACGACCAGACAACTAACAAATATGCCATACCATAACAAGAATTGTGATTCAAAGAGCAGTGAAACGCACCTGCATTTGAGTGGCTCCTGCGCTTGTGTTCCTTGCTCCGTCCAGTTTTCGCCACGGGCGTCGAAGCTGGAATGGTGAAATAAAATGTGAATGAATGGAGTGAACTGACTGGCAACAAACGCGGGCGAGTGAGAGGGAATGGCAGACGACTGGAGCTGGTCACCGAACCGACGGCGATCAGAACGAACGAGATCGGCAATCTAAAACAAAAGATGAGACGATTATATATGACACAGGTAGACTGACGGGAGTGACAGGATTGTGCTTGTTGGCTATCAGCTCCGTGCCGTAGCCGTCGTCCCACCACAGCGAGCAGTTCTGCAACCAGCACAATTCCAAAACGATCAGTCGACAAATGCGAGCGATGAACACCTCACCCACCTCCAGATTGTGACCCCAGAATTCGTCGTCCGACGCCATCCTAAACACAATATGATTTCAAAAACAAAAGGAAATAACAAGAAAAGAATAAAACAACATCGCGCATTCACCACCTCAGGCAAAGTCGCGAGCGCCCCGCGGGATTCCACGGTTTTTCGCGGCGCCCTCGCGTAACCCGCGGGCCTCCCGAAAGTTGGCGGTACCGCGCGGGTATCCCGCGGGAGGCGCGAAATGCAGATTGAACCCGGCGGGAAGGTTTCTGTTTTCGGGGATCCCGCGGGGCTTTCGAGGAAGTCCCGAACAATGTAACGGCGTCCTTTTCACGTTTAAATTTTGCGAACGCGGAAGTTCTGCGATTTCATTCATTTCATGTTTGTATTGTTTATTTTGAAAATATTTGTTATTTTGTAGGTTTGTTGTATGTATATGGTGATCCGAGCACGCGGAGTGCTCCCGGCTGGCAGCAGTAGGCTAGTACGATACGAGAACATATGGAAGGTGCGTGCATGATAAGTTCGAAGTTCGAATCTTGTTACGTATAGCATTATTCTTATTAAGATGCTGTCATCCTGACCTACTGGAATGAAAGGAGGCGGGGCGCATCGCGCTCGCCTCCCCGCCTCGTCCGCCAAGATCGCCTGAGGCTGACAAATAGCCCGCTGTACTCTCCAAAGGAGTGTTCCGGAGAAGGGAGAACTGGGAAACAGACACTGCTCGTCGACGACGTGGACACGTAGAGGACTGTCGTCCAGTTCATACTCGTCAAGGTGTGTGTTGAAAAGAACTTGTTTTTCGTACATCACTTTATGTTTCAGGGAAAGTACGCTACTGCCGGAAGGAGGCGGAGTGCAAATATTCTCGGCCGATGCCGACCATTTCGCGCAGATCGAGAGAAGGTACACGAGGAGAAGGTTGGTGGATGAAGGAGTGATATGAATCACGATCAATCTCTCCAGCACAAGTCTGACTGCATTCTTCTTCTCGCCGCGCACCTGTCGAATGCTTCAAGGTGAAGCAGTTACGCCTCAAGGAGCTCGTGCTGCACCTCATACAGGTAATGATTTGTCCATATAGATTGATATTGAGTGATTGGTGTTCAGGTCAACTTCGAGTCGAGCAGCAGGAGGAGTGCCAGTATCAAGCCCGCCATTTTCGATCCAAGCTCAAGAACAAGTCTTCGCCACCTCTCCAAATACTGTTACTTTGTGGTGCATGGATGTGTTACTTGTTTGTCGCGAATGAAATATGTTATCTATATGGTCGTTGGTGTATTTGAATAACAAAAATACAGGAGAGAACACAACAAAGAAGTGCCGGATCAGTAGGCTGATAATGCTCTGCGCGGTTCCCGCGGGACTGTTTCGCGGTTTACGCGGGAATCCCGCGCGAACCGCGCAGTTCTCGGGGCTCCCGCGGGGCGATCTCGCACCGCCCCGCGTTGTACCAGAGCGGACCGCGCATTCATCCCGCGGGAGCCGCCGATTCACCGCGCGGGGACCGCGAGGTTTGTCTTAGACGGCCTTCAAATTAGTAATTGTGCGCTTCACAAGTCAATTATCACTGCGCACAACTCAACACAATTACCTGATTTCAACAAATACAATTATTTTACATATACAATAAACATTTTATAACCGGGCAAATGTCCGACCACGGCCCGTTGTTGTATCTGACAGGTGACATTATTTCGCAATAGTGCGTCGCGCGTTGAGTGACCCGAGGTAACGGAGCGAAGTAGTAGGGTGGACCGGGCCTGGAATGCTGCGAGTATTACAATGAAAAAAGCAATGTCGAATGTTTAGTCCAGTGACAAAGATCAAATTCAAGCAAGCAAGCGACCGTGCTTCGGATAACGCGATTGCGCGTGGCAAATGGATCAGAGCGGGTGGTTGCACGACGTGCAGTTGGAAGTGTCCAAGTTGTGGCAGATTGTGCACTCCGATGTAAAGTTTGAAGAGCATGGTACGCTTTCCTGTTTATGTTCGATATCATTCCTATTCATTGAGTTTGGAGATATTAGATTACTTATCAAAATGATCCGAGTTGGTCAAGGTGTAACTAGTTGGGCGAAGGGGTTTGGGAGACGAGACAGCTCCAACAGCTCCTCATTGTACTGTACCACGGCAACCACGTGCCACGCTATAGTCTGCTAATTTTGAATCTCTTTACGCTACACATTTCATCCATTTAGATGGCGAAAAAGGCAATTTAGAGTGCGGTGTTTCTTCGGTTGGTTGCCAGGGCGGCGGCTCGAACCATGACTGGTAGGGCGGTGGTTCGAGTACGCGTAGCCGGGCCGGCTACCGTTGAGAACTTGGGCTGGAACAAAGACAGATGTGAATCACAATAGCCATCAGACAGAGCGTGTGTATTCTCTCACCGCATTCTTCCCACTTCCCCATTGGAAGAGCAAGCTTCGCAGCGCTTTCTGTGTGAGAATGAATATCAAACAGTTGATTGCTCCCTGAAAAAAACATGTATCAAATGATAATTGCAGTATTTCTTACCTTGTTCAAATTCATCATGTAGAATAGGTTACTCTTGGAGTTTGTGAACACCATAATCAGATCGGGTACAGTGAACATGCAAAGCGTATTAGCCGTTATGAGACTCACTGTTACCGTCCTGAAAAATGAACTCTATTGTATTAGAATATTCTCGAACTCACATGTTCAACATTTTCTTATCCTGTTTAGTCGAGCCGACCGTGGTTATTTTGATGAGCTCACGGTGTTGTTTGATTGTCTGAACAAAGAGAACAATGGAATAGAACGTGACAGAAGAAAGATGCGAGGATGTCTTTACCGAATAGAGCTTGAAAAACAATGGAATGTAGACAAGGACGCATAGAAATGAGCAGATGATTCGAATGCCTCGAAGGAGAGTGAAGCATGTGGGAGTGACCGACTGATTGAGGAGACACGTCATCGGTTGCTGAACGAGTATATAAGCTATTCTCTTTCGAAAAGTACACGAGTAAAGAGGAGTGGTTTGTTTTGATCTAATTCAACAAAAGCACATGCATAAAATCTCTTCGCAGCTGACTAAAATTTCAAAACAAACCTGCTCTTTCGAACGATGTTTTAAAACTCTAATTGTTTTCTTGTTAGCATGTTGAGTTCAGGTATTCAGGATACTGTTAATCCCAACAAGTAACTTGCAACAAAATGTATGACACGATTATAGTGCATACTATATTTTTCATCGATCAGAAAGAGCAGGTTTGTTTTGAAATTTTAGTCAGCTGCGAAGAGATTTTATGCATGTGCTTTTGTTGAATTAGATCAAAACAAACCACTCCTCTTTACTCGTGTACTTTTCGAAAGAGAATGGATGTCCTTTTCTCAAATTTCGAAGAAATTGTTTTTCAGGTTGATGTGCCGAACATGTTATGTATACATATTCGAAACTTTAGAAAACGTATCCTGAATATGGAAACGCACTGCTTTGTCGAATCGCTCGTGCGCCTGCCAATGCCAGTCTCTCATTGACACGCGCTATTTCGCGTCTCTCTCTCTTACCCACTCACTCCGCTCCGCACACTCCCCTCCCCCCACAGTTTTCGCGCCAAAACTGGGGCGGTGGCCTGGACGGCGAGCCGACACGAGAGTGGGTGAACGAAGGGCGGGGCATGCGCTCAGCCAATCAGAGTGCGCACGCAAGAGAGCCGAGCGACCAATGAGCGCAAAGTGCAGTGGGCGGAGCTTACGTGATGCACACCGTCGTCGTCGCCGCCGCCGCCGCCGCCGCCGCCGTCGTAAACACGTTTAGTGGCAAAGCGGGAGAGAGCAAGAGAGGGCGGTTTTTGGATGCCGCAACCGATATTGGTTTCACGAATCATACTCATAGGTCTTACAAAGTGATATTCTAACAAATAACGCACACTAATTAAGTATATTGTATTAGAATAGAGAAATCGTGTGTGCCTTGGGAGTGGCGTGTTGCGCGCGTCACAGCTCAAAACAAACGGGCGCCGCTGCGCGCCGCCCCTAATAGACACAGGAAAAATAGTAGAACATGCTCACATCTTTGAGGGATCTGTCCTGGAACTGATAGCTGGCGTAGAATACTGGTATGAGGGTGGGTATGAGAAGCGAGTAAGTGGATATCAAGAGCAGAGATCCATAGGAAGCAGGCAGCTGCACGTAGCGAATCGGGAAGAAGACACAGTAGAGACGGTCGAGTGCCGTCACCAGAACGATGTAGCCTGGATTGTCTCGTCTCGTCTCGTCTCTCTCTCGACTCTCTCTCCTATCTCTCTCTCACCTGCTCCAGGTGTGATCATACTGAACATGATCATTTGCGGAGTGAGCAGGCACTGCCAGCGAGAGTAGGCCGGCAGGACTGATGGAATAGAATACACACACTTCACACCACTTACAATTCGGATATGTCTGTGTGGCTATGAAACGCCACACTCCAGCGACGAAATATGTGGCACCAAAGAGAACATCGAATAGCATACACCCAGAAAGCATGAGGTATTCCTGAAACAGTTGACAACAATTAGACCATTTGCGAAATAATAATAGAAAAGGAAAAATGGAAAACACATCGAATAAATGAAAGAAAATGGAGTTATCAAAAACAAAAAAAAATAAAACAAATAAGATGAACGTGCCTTCTGGCATCGCAAGCTCGGAGTGGACAGTAGTCGGGTGACAATGAGAGTGTTGAACACAACAATGAATGCGCCTTCTATCACATACATCCACATAGTAGTCCTCTCGATCGAATCCGACCTAGTAGTGCTGTATACGATTGCAGATGAATCGGAGTCGAATAGAGCAGTGGTGGCATTGCTGTCAGCCATGCTAGCTTCTGTCCACACTCTCTCGATTTCCACAACTTGCCTGGAATTGCCATCAAGACTTGCGTCAAAACTATCACGTTTTGCACATTTGCGATAAAAATAATAGGAATATCGGTAAGCGGGCAAATATCAATCGCGTGCAAGCATATTTTTTATCCCTGAACGTGGATTGAAATTGTGGGGAAGGAAAGCAATACCAGCCAATCTCTCAGGTGGAATAATCGTGTTTGTCTCTGACAACCGTCGCTACACGGATACAATAAATGGTCATTCTCGTTCACTATCAGTGAGAGTGGAGATTAGAAAATACGCACCGTTTACAGTGATTGTTACTATCTATATGAGAAATCAAATCAGGCAACACAGAAACTAATAAAAGATACACCAATGTTCATACTATATTCAGAAAAGTAGTAACAATATATAGTGGAAATAATGTCCATTTCATGTCCTTGCGCTGAACGTGTCAATGTGTCAAAGTACTACGGCTTCCAAACTTCTGCTACGCTATATTGAATATGGTTGAAATTGAATCTAACGGCGACAGCTTCCTGCCAAGAGACAGGAAGTGAGCGTGTAGATCACTTATCACTTATCTCCCAGTACACTCCATGGACGGGCGATGAATCAGATCGAGTATCGAACACTTCCTCCTTTTGCGCTCAACCACCACATGCGACCAGTCCGTGCTCACTTCGCTTTTCAAAACTTATGTACTACCCGTCGTTGAGTTGGCTTCGCCGGTCTGGAGTCCACGCCTCTTGAAAGATATACGAGCTCTAGAAAAAGTGCAACGCTATTTCACCCGAATCCTCCTTTACCGTGTGTTCCCTTCCGATCAATACCCCCTCGCAATGCCAGGCTACTCTATCCGGTTAAAGCTGTTAGGACTCACTAGCCTATGTGAGCGGCGTGCTCGTAGTGACATCGTGTTTGCACAAAAGATGTATAAAGGGCTAGTTTTTATTCCATTTTCAACACTGTTTGGCATCAAACCGAGTCGATTCATTCTCGCACTAACCAAGGCACATCCAGGCATATTCAGACAACGGCACTCGCTATTTGTGAAAGCTCTATCACGCATTGATCTATCTAATAAGACACTCAATTTCAAACAGGACCCTGTCCTGTTTCGATAATCTTTTGCATACATGTTCAGTGTATTATTTGTTTGTGCTGTCTAGTTTGTGTCGTTCGTTGTGTGTTTGTACGCCCGTACTGTCTTGGCGTGTCGCTGGCTCAACTTCACTCCGGCTGCTCCCTGGTGGTCCCCACTCATTCATGACGGTCGACGGCTCGGCCCTCTCTCACCTCCCTCCATACACACCACTCGAGAAGAGATGCCCTTAGAGCCCCGCCACCATACTCCCCCGTCGTCCTTTGACCACCAGAACACTTTCCATCCAGTCACGCACTCACTCCCACACAGACGATGCATATAGTTCTAACATCTTTTCAATTAAATATTATGGATTCGCTAGGCGCTCACTTACAGTGAGACAAGGTAGAGTGATGGTTGATTGATGGTTGTCGAATGTGCGCTCGTTTCCTAGTGCACACCTCGCGGTCGTGCAAGCGGTTCCCTCCCCCGCTCCTCACCCTTATTTTTTTTTAAATGTGATTGTGATTTGTGTGACGCAGCTTTTTCTGTAATAAATTCATTCATTCATTTACTTCCTCATAAACTCATAAACAGCCTTATTCTGCTCACTGATGAGTGAAGAAACATTGTTCTACGAAAGCTAGGTGTGGATCAGATACAACGTGCCCGGTGAAGCGCACATTCGTAGAATAACTTCTGAGGGACTTCTCATTTATAATCAACACCCTGACAGGAGAGGTCGAGGGATCTGTAAGACGATGAGTGATGAGTCCCAACCGGTTCGCAGTACGCTCCAATGACTATCCCTGTTTTTTTGTTGTTGTTGTTGAACTGGCATTTTTCAGACGTCGCATAGATCCCGGACCAGGCGACATCTTTCATTCTCTTCACTGTTGTTCTAGAGTATTAGAACTTGTCTTTCGTCAACTTTACCAGAAAGAGAGAGAGAAGCTGAACAACTGAACAGACCAAATGAAACGACGACATTGTACTGAACAGGGAGACTGCGGAAGATGCTGAACGAGCTGGAGAGCCAGATCAACACCAGAACACGATCTACATCGAAACTGGTCTACTTTTTTCGTTGTGTTTGAGCCTTCTCAGAATAATAAGAAAGTTGTCGTGACCTACGCTACGCGTATCCCACGACCTTTCATATCAACCAGACAACCTCTCATTTCCATGATGATTAGCCTAATGAACCTAACACTTGAATATCGATTAGCATCGCAACTCATTCGTACAAAAGGCGCGCCCGCCGAGCGGTCAGCAGTTGTCCCAGTTGTTCCAGTTGATCCGGTTGTTCCTACTTGTGTGTGGCAGCCACAACCTCCCTGCGCCTTCGGGCTTGGGCAACTCTCTCTCTCTAGCTGAGAGAACATACATGTAACAACGCCTAAGGGCTATAACTGGTTACCACACCAGTCACATTCAGTACGGACTCTGGTTCACGCACCAGATCCTACTACCTATCCAGTCTAAGGACTCTGGTTACCGCACCAGATCCAACTATCTATCTAGTCTACGGACTTAGCTGATTACGCATCAGCTGCCTACGGGCTATCTCTGGTTACCGCACCAGATTCACATTCAGTCTACGGACTTAGTTGGTTACGCACCAACTCGCCTACGGGCTTTTACTGGTTACGCACCAAGTAGCAACTTACCTACGGGCAACCTGGTTACCGCATCGAACCTGGCATCTAGCCGAACCTCATCTGTCTTCTCACCTGCCGCGACACCTGCCGGCACCAAGACACCAAGGACCAAGAGTCATCATCGCATCCACCACACCACTGATTGCTCACCAATCAATAAAAGCTATTAGCTATACAACTGTGTTGGCACTGTGTTGGTATTCACGGGGGACGGTTCACTTTAAAAGTATTGTAACTTCGCAATCACACGGGCACCGCACATGCTTGTAGTTACCGCTATTATACTTTATAATATTACACACATTTAGTTCTATACTCGCAATAAGTCGCGCACTGTGGGTTAGTCAATAGCGCGCAAAACAAGAGAGGCAGGCGGTTAGGGCACCGTATTTCGAGCAAGCTGAGGTAGATCGAAAACTATTTCTCTGGCGCAGGCTATACATACGGCTGAATCGGAACATTGCAAAAAAATTCAAAAAGCACGCGCTGAATATAAGAAAAGCGAATCAGAGCAAAGTTAAAAACAGCATACTTCACCAATGTCCGAAGAGAGGTTCCCCACACGTGCACGTGTATTTCTCTGCCACATGACGTGTTCGTTCCCATCGTTCCATTTTTGTTGCAAATCGCAGCGTACAGTCCTTGCAGTCCCACTGTTATTCATCCTCACAGTGTTGATGTGTGTAACGAAAAAGAAACGTGTGGAGCTCACATGTTCAATTAAAAAAAAACTGGAACAGTCGACTGTCTTTATATTGTCAATTCCGCTTTTTTCACTTCTGTTTGATCGGCTGTTATCATTGATCTCCGGTGCCTGATCTATATCCTTTACTACTATTTTTGGAAAGTGTATTCGGATGCAGTGTGAGCAATTGTGTATGGGTGCACAATTACATAGAAACAGCGGTGCGTGGGTTGACCGTGTCAGTTCCACAATGGAACCTGGAGTAATCGTAATACAATCACTTCATTCACAATACCACAGCAACCAGCAACCAGGAAGTCAATTAGAATTACTGGTATAATAGTTTATTCATTGTATTTTGATATTGGGCTTTGCAACGTTTGGTTGAGTAATGTAATGACGTCACTTTCTGCTGTGTTCATCCTTCCACCTTCCATCAACTTAATTAGAACCATATTTAACACAACCCATTATGCATGGCTTTCGAAAAATCAGAATTCAATAGCGCAGTAATTTGTGAGACCATTTTTATTTCCTCGTATCAAATATCAAATCGTATCAAACTGATTAGCACCGCGCACGTGGGGAGAAAAAGAGAGAGGGAGAAAGAGGGACAGAAAGAGAGAGAGAGAGAGAGGGGAGGGAGAGAGGGGGAGAGGGAGAGAAAGGGAGAGAGAGAGAGGGGAGGGGGAGAAAGGAGGTAGTCAGTCCCCACTGCGGTGTCGTAGAATGACTCAGCCCACTGCTATTCCGCCCTGATGGAATTTGTGTCATAAGACATGCTGCCGTAACATGATTGAGAGCTGAGATGATTACGAGATTACCTATAGTTAAACGGATAGGCGGAGTCGACTCTGTACACCCTGCCCCTATATAAGCCGGCGGCCGGGAAACTGTACTCTTGTACTCTAGCCAGTTATTTATATTTTTAATGTTGATCGTGGTAATGTATAATGTATATGCTTTATTAGATGGACGTGAGTAGTTCTGTGACGGGCGAGACAGACACTGTCTACAGCACAGTTCTCGCGTCGACCATCGAGAGATCCACCATGTGGATGTATATCGGAGAGGGAGCCTTCGTATTCCTCTTCAACTCCATCATTTCCTGCCGACTACTCCTCACACCCAGTCTGAGATCGCAGAAGGTAGGGAGAGAGGGAAAGAGAGAGAGAGAGAGAGAGAGAGAGAGAGAGAGAAGTAGAGAGGGGGAGAGAAAGAGAGAAACGGAGAGAGAGAGAGATTGGAGAAAGAGATACTTTTTTCAGGAATACCTCATGCTAGCTGGTTGTATGTTGTTCGATGTGCTCTTCGGAGCCACATATTTCGTTTCTGGTACTTGGAGAGCAGTAGCGGTATACAAGTATACTGAATGTGAGTATTACATAGAGAGAAAGAACAAGAGAAAGAGAGAGGGGGGAGAAAGGTACTGACATTACGATATTCTTGCAGTCCTTCCGGCTTTCACCCGTTGGGAGTGTCTGATGACCGCTCAGCAATTGATGTTCACTGTCATCACACCCGGAGCAGGTTCGATATTTTACGACAAAACACGTTCACTAAATCATTTCTTAGGTTATTTGGTTCTCGTAACCGCATTGGATCGTCTTTACTGTGTTTTCTTCCCCATCAGATACCTCAAGCTCCACTCTTATTATGGTGTTAGTTATTCTTTTCGTGATTTCGAGCTCGTAAAACATCGTGTATTTTAGTTGGGCCTCCTTTTGGCGACATATGCTCTCGTAATACCCACACTCATTCCAGTATATTATGCGAGTTACTTCCACCAGAACCTCACACTCAAGGATGTGAGATTGGATTGTTCGCGTCGTTAATATAAAAGAAGTTAATTTCAGCAGCCGATGACGTGCCTATTGATTCAGGCGATTCCACCCCTATGTTTCACTATTCTAAGAGGCATCCGAATCTTCTGTTCGTTTGCTTCGGTGCTGGTGTATATTCCACTATTTATAAAGCTGTATTTTGTGAGTGAAGATTAAGAAATTGGTTTTTGAACGTGAATACGTTTCAGACTATCAGAGAACATCGGGAGCTAATCAAACATTCCACTATTGAACAGAAAAACGACCGCAAAATGTTCCATATGTGAGTATGTCTTTCTCTTTCTCTCTCTTTCTCTCTCTCTCTATCTCTATCTATCTCTCTATCTCTCCCCCTCCTCCTCTCCCTCTCCCTCTCCAGCTCTCTCTGTTTCGACAATTATGTATTTCAGGACCCTCACAGTGAGTCTGATAACTGCTAATACCCTATGTATGTTCACTATTCCCGATCTGATCATGGTTTTCACGAACACGAAAAGCAACTGGTTTTACATTATGAACCTGAATAAGGTAAACATATATAGTTAACTTGTGAAAAAACTATGATATTATTTCAGGGAATGCTCAACTGTATTATTTTCTTTGTCACCCAGAAGACACTGCGCAATTTGCTGTTCGCTTGGAGAAAGGGCACTCATTCAGTGAGTAGAAAAAAGACAGGAGAGAAAGAGAGAGAGAGAGAGAGAGAGAGAGAGAGGGAGAGAGAGAGAGAGAGATGAGCGGGGGGGGGGGGGGAGAGAGAGAGATGAGCAGAGAGAGAGAGCGTGTTCAGCCCAACTTCTCTACCATCAATGGCCGCACCACCTGTCATCATATCCAACAAGCAAACATTGTCAGAACGGCCATCTCACCAGAAAGAAGAACATAGAAGAGCGTATACTGTAGAACTTGTATTGTGTGTTTCTTATTTGCTAGTAAAGTCGTTTTATTGTCTCATGTTTCACGTGCAGATGAGCAGATTTCATGAGACGAGAAAGGATGAGCGAGTGGATCCTCTGGTCGTTTCCAGAGCCAGTCATTCCATCCCTCGGCCATGACTACATTCGGTCGCCTCACCCTGTCTCTCCTGCTACTGACTACTTGTGCGCGTGCTCCTCTTCCTTCCTCTCTCCCTCCCTCCCTCCCTCCCTCCCTCCCTCCCTCTCTCTCTCTCTCTCTCTCTCTCTCCTCTCTCTATCGTCGTGCTCTTCAGTTTCTACTCACCCCGTGACTGCACTCGAACTTGCCGATGTTTATGGTACGTCCGTCTTTTTGCTTCTCTTTTCACTTTTCGTCGTTGAAGATGCGGATAAGTGTGGCTTTTCCAACGTCGTCAGAAGCAAACGTGGTTTCGACGATGATTACGACGACGACGACGACGCGCTCCGCCACAAGGTATACGGTAGAGTACTGTAGAGGGCGATGGATGTGTTCTAAACATAGATCATGAATAGCGAGACCGAATAAAGTATTTGATTTGATTTGATTTGATTTGACTGTAGAGTAACGTACCGAATTGCTAGGTGATGGGCGGGGAGGATGCGGAGATGGGGGAGCTGCCGTGGGCGGTCGCATTGCAGTATGCGCATAAGGACGGGACTACGAGTGGGTGGAGAGGGGGAGGGGGAGACGACGTGCCTTCTAGGCGCCTTCTGTAGCGGCACGCTCGTCTCCCGCCGACATGTCATCACTGCCGCCCACTGCTTCATGCAAGACCAGAGACCCGAGTGAGTGACGTCATCTCATCGTTGTGTCTCATCAATCACTCTTCTCATTCAGACAGGGAATGCAGAACATGCGCCAGGCGGTTCGCACCATTATCGTCAAAATGGGAGGTACTGTTGAATGCGGTATTCTACAGTACACCTATGATGCGCAGGTGTGTGTCTGACCGCGCAAGAGCCTGATCTGAATGGCGACGGCGGGTGCGACGAGAGTGACGTCATGTATGGAGTGCGTGTCAAGAGGTAAAGAGAGAAGCGAATCGGAAGGCCGATTACATACTGGACCTGTTGTAGTGTCACCCTCGGCAACTTCTTCTCTGGAATGCACCGCATCGGCTACGACATTGCGGTCATCGAGGTAGTTTAATTAGGATGAGTACTGTACTTACAGTATCCCAGCTCGTCGACAACGTCAACGTCACCCACGCATGTCTCCCGCAGTTCCACAACATGGACGATGTCGATGTGGGTTAGAAGGAATTACTGTAGCTTACCGTAATCTAGGTGTTGAACAACGGCAAGCTGACTGCGGCCGGGTACGGCAGTGACGGTGAGGGTAGCAGGGGATTCGCGGCGAGACCCAACCTCGTTTCAGCTCTCAACCAACTCGACAATCACAACCGACTGCAGAAACTCGTCTATGGAAACGCGATAGAGAAAAGGAAGTGCGAACAGATGGTGAGAGAGCAGGGGAGAGGGGGGACGAGAGAGAGAGGGAGAGAGAGAGAGAAAGAGAGAGAAAGAGAGAGAGAAAGAGAGAGAGGGAGTAAAAGAGGAGTGAGGGAGGGAGAGAGAGAAAGAGAGAAGGAGATTGACTGTTTCCAGCTGCGTCGCTCCGATATGGTCTCCACTGACTTCATCTGCACCAAGGAAGAGAGCGAGCGCAACGTATGCAGGGTAAGTACTGTAGTTTGTCATACTGTATTACCGTATACCTAGGGCGACTCTGGCGGCGGTCTGGTGGCGTTCGATGGCGACAAGCGGGCTATCCTGATCGGGGTCGTATCCTTTGGAGGCGGATGCGAGATGCTCGCAGAGAGAAAGATCGCTGCACGAGCACAGGTGTGTTGTTTTGTTTTGTTTGTTTACCTTTTTATTCAGATGTTCACCGACATTCGCTACCACAACGGCCTCGTCGCCACTGCTCTCGGCATCTATCAACCCTTCCACAAACTGTGAATGATTCATAGATGATGGGGCAATAAATCATTTAAACCTTTTCTTGACATTTAAATGAAACTATAGTTACTGGGCTACGAGCAGTGGCGCCACTTCTACAAGGCAATGTACCTACCCTACGGCAGATGATGGATGCTATGTCATTCTAGCTGCCCTAGATCTAGACAATAACCTATGGAGGCAACCTCTTGAAAATAAAAAGTGATTACCGGTTGAATTAAAGTGATTTTATGTTAATGGAAATGCTTTAATTAATATTAATAATAAATTAGATCGATAAATTGTATATATACAGTGTAATTTCATAATTGTAAACAATCGTGCAGCACGTTATGAAATCGTTCATTTCTCACCACACGAGCGTCGATTTTTTGATGTTTGTATTTTGTTGTATTTTGTTATTTCTTACTTGTTTTTCGTTTTGTGTTTTGATCTCATATTATTACACATATTTTCAACAACTAGTAATTTAATGTTTTCAGACATGTCTCGCCCAAAAACATCTCTACGCGCCCAGCGGCGGCAAAAAGAGGAGGAGGCCAACGTAATTTCCGGCAAAACTTCATTGTCACTTCCGGATATGCAGTCAACCTCAAATGCTGATACAGAACGTGCTTACCAGTTGCTGCAGACACTGTTCGGCAAGGGAGGCGCGGTGGTGAGTTTTGTTTGCTCTGCTAATGTCAATAAAGCGTTTCAGTCTGGGTCCGCAGCCGCGTCTTCCATGTCGTTGGATTTTCCGAAGAAGCCAGTATGGCGTTGTCTGCTGGAAGGCTGCGGGATGGTATGTGTTGGACGGCTCGTCCTTGTTGACTCGACCGGTTGAAGATGTTTGCCGAGAGTATCGATATGCACATGCATCTCTCTGCGCATCAACGGCAGATGGGACAGGGCGCGCGAGTGGACGCCCACATCACATACGACTGCCTCCTCTGCCAAGTCGCCTTCAAAGGGTGAGTCGTTATTATGTATATATCTGTTTTATTTGTTATCCTTTTTTCTTTTCCAGTATGCAAGATGTGAAGTACCACATGCAAGAGTGCCCGGCGCGATTGTGTTACAAGTGCAAGGTGTGCGGAGACGGATACGCGTCCCCGGTAGGGTTGTGGCCCTGTACTTTTGCATGTACTTTGCTTGCAGAGAGCGCTGGGCGTGCACATGAACATGATGCACCGGAAGAGGAAGCTGCGCGGCGAGAGACAGCTCCAGGCGATCGCCGACCTGTGCAAGGGTCAGCATCGTGCTATCATGATGTGATTAGAATGAAATGGTTGCAGGCAAGATTCCGTCGGTGACCCTGCCGGCGCCCGTGACGACGTATGTTCATGAGGCGGTCGCCGTGCGACAGACGCGCTCCCTCAACAACTTCATGCGCATACAGCCCTCTCAAGCCACCAAGGTGCCGCTTAGAATTAATATTTTATCAGTTTTTAATATAGAAACGCGTTGTGCGACCAAAGGACCTCGGCTCGCTTCTCTTCCCACAGGGTATTCCGATAGAAGAGGACGGGCCGAGTACGTCTAAGACTGTGGAGGTGGAAGTGGAGGTGAAGCAGGACTTCGATCTGAGTGTGGTGAAGGCGGAGGTGGAGGAGAGAGAGGAGGTGGAGAAGAGAGAGGAGGAGGAGTGCGTGTCCCCTGTGGAGGTACACATGAAGGAGGAGTTGGTAGAGATTGGAGATGAAGAAGAGCGAGAGGAAGAACTGGTGTTCAACGACGACCAAGACACCAAGGTGGATATATCGTCAATAGACGAAGTGAGTTTCGTAACGGTTTGTGTTTTTCAAGTGATGAATGTATTACTTTCTAGGAGCTGTTGCTTCGACCACCGTCGGTGTCTGACGTCTATGATGAGGTGAATCAGATTCGACTAGAGGGCGGGTTCGCCAGGAAGAACTACCTGACCGTCTACTGCACACTCAGTGTATGCATGAAGGTGGGCGCTTTTTTTCTTTTTATAGGGAAGAAGTTGTCATGAACACGTTTTTAGAAGTGTCGCAGCGAGCGCAACCTAGCCGAGCACATGAACACGCACGCAGACCTCGCCCATCTGGAGTGCGCTCTCTGCGGAGAGATACTCGAGTTGTAAGTGTACTCATCCTTGTTCCAGTTGTTTCGTCTATGCATGCAATTGTGTTGCAGCGCGAATCTGTGCGTGCACATGCTGGGCCACTCTCGTCGGGAGGAGTTCCCCCTGCCGCGGTACAAGATGCGCAAGTGCGAGGAGTGCGATCAGATGATTGAGAGAGGCAGCAAGTGGACCGTGCACAGACAGTACCACAAGCTCAAGGATGAGAAGCTGATGCGGCGGCTGCGCGGCGGGGAGGAGTGGGAGCAGGAGGAGCAGGAGGAGCAGGGGCAGAGAGGGGGTGAAGGGGGACTGGGGCGGCGATTCGTTTTGTAGATGCCTTGCTGTACATGGACACTAGCTCCACGTTCTGTTTTCGTTATTCAAATTGGGATTGATTGACAGCATTTCTTTTCGTGAGGTTTTTTTTAAATGATCAGTTTCCCTCTTGTCTTGTTACAACGTAAACGTATACTCGTCACTCGCTGTGCTTCTCACCGATTCCACTTATATGATTCCTTCCAAAGGTTTTTTCACACAGTTATAGGTAATAATGTACATATTTTAATAATACAAATTTTTGTCAAACAACTGTGTTTTTTTTCGTAGTCATGCCTATCTGTTCGTTATCGATCTGTGAGATATCTGCGAGGCGCACTCTGATAGCGTCATGGTTTGCTTTGTGAGTATTGTTTGATCAAGTGTTGTTCTAACCTCTGTCAGATAAGTGATGCTGCGCTCAGTGGGAGCTCGACTGTTGCCGGCCGTCCAGTGCCGAGATGCCAGCACCAGTACCAAGCCTCTCGTCAAGAAGATCAACAAGGTCCTAATCGCCAATAGGTAGGTGGTTTACATTTTATTTTTCACAATTGTTTGTTGTTGATAGTTATTGTTGTGTGTTTGAGAGGAGAGATTGCAATCCGCGTGATGCGCACGGCTCGCCGCATGGGCATCGAGTCGGTGGCCGTGTACTCGGATGCTGACAGAAACGCCCTCTTTGTCAAGAAGGTGGGCACACACTAGATGCGTCGTGTTGAACAGTAGCTGGTTTAGGCCGATTCTGCGTATCATATTGGTCCTGCCGCCGCCGCGCAGTCCTACCTCAACGTTGACAAGGTCATCGACACTGCACTCAAGGCTGGAGCACAGGTATTCAATTTGTTATTATTTATTCATTTATTTTAATATCTGAAATTGTAGGGAATCCATCCGGGCTACGGTTTCCTGTCGGAGAACGCGGGCTTCGCTGATCGTTGCGCGGAGGCGGGCCTCGTCTTCATCGGCCCTCCCTCGCAGGCCATCCGAGACATGGGAACCAAGTCACTAGCCAAACAGATCATGCAGGTGCGATTGATTGTGTATTGTTGTTCAATAATTGAATAGATGTGCAATTGTGTGTCTAGGACGCGAACGTGCCGGTGGTGGAGGGCTTTCACGGCGCTGATCAGTCGGACGCCAACCTCAAGCTGCACTCGGCCAAGATTGGTGCGTAAACCTGATTATAATGTTATTGGGGTCTTTGCATTTTTTCTGTATTTGATATTTTGTGGTTGTATTTCGAAATTCAATTCATAGTTGTTTTTTTCTAGGCTACCCGGTGATGCTGAAGGCTGTGTACGGAGGCGGTGGCAAGGGAATGCGAATCGCGTGGAACGAGCAGGAGTTCGACGAGAAGGTGAGGGGGAATGGGAAAGAGGAGAGAGGGGAAGGGGGAGATGGCTCTGTTCAGCTGGCCTCGGCTCGCAACGAGGCGATGAAGTCGTTCGGCAACGACGACATGTTGGTGGAGAAGTTTGTGGAGAGGCCGAGGCACGTCGAAGTCCAGGTGAGTGCGCCCTTTCCACCATCGTGCGATTATCCGTAGCGTTGAATTTAGTCGAATTGAATTATATACAGCCGATCATGAAGACATGAAGATGAAACAGAAAGATGTTCATATAGGTTTGTGTTGAGTGAATATGTGTCGATGCGGGAGGTGAGGTTCGCCATGGATGACTGAATGTTGTAGGTGTTCGGCGACCACCACAACAACTACGTGCACCTGTGGGAGAGGGACTGCTCTGTGCAGAGGAGACACCAGAAGATCATCGAAGAGGCGCCCGGACCCCACATCTCCCACGAGACACGCCTCAACATCGGGGAGAGCGCGCGCAGGGCGGCCGCCGCCGTGGGGTGAGTGGCGAGCGAGCGAGCGTGCATCATGCAAGATGCAAGTCGAATCATTGCAGCTACGTGGGCGCTGGTACGGTCGAGTTCATCATGGACCCGGCTGGCAAGTTCTACTTCATGGAGATGAACACTCGTCTCCAGGTCGAGCACCCCGTCACCGAGGCCATCACTGGTGAGTAAGAAAGTACGGATTGGGACAATAGGTATTAATGCAGTGACCTTGAACTATGATCGGATTGATGCTCATGCTTTTAGGCACTGACCTCGTGGAGTGGCAGCTTCGCGTGGCGCAGGGAGAGCCGCTGCCCATGAAGCAGGAGCAGATCCCCCTCAAGGTGCGGCAAGAGAGAAAGAGAAGGGGGGGGGGAAGGGAGAGGGAAAAGGGACTGGTGGCGTAACTGTGTATGGTAGGGCCACGCGTTCGAGTGCCGCGTGTACGCGGAGGACACGAACGCCGGTGCATTCATGCCGACCGCCGGCCACCTCAACCACGTGCACTTCCCCTCGGATGCCCGCATCGACACCGGAGTCGTCAGCGGCGACGACGTATCCGTACACTACGACCCCATGATCGCCAAGGTGCGAATATTATCCGCGCCTTCTGTGTACACGACACGATTGCAGGTTGTTGTGTGGGGAGAGGACCGCGATACGGCCATGGCCAAGCTCGACTCTGCGCTCAAGAGGACCCGCATCGCCGGCCTGCCCACCAACATCCCCTTCGTGCGCACGGTGCTCGCCCACGAGGAGTTCCAGAAGGGCAACGTCTACACCGACTTCATCCCCGACTTCCAGAAGGATCTCTTCCAGCAGGTGCACGACGAGACAGAAGATGTTATCCTCGTGTATTCGTATTCAGGTTCCGTTGTCGAAGGAGCAGCTTGTGGAGGGCGCCGTCGGCCGCGCGCTCCTCTCCCTGCCCCACGGACAGACGCCCTTCGAGATCGCGCCCAACTTCCGCCTCAACCACGAGATGCACAAGAAGTACAAGCTGGGTGAGTGCGCGCATGGTCCCATCCCACATATTCCGACGCTCTTAAAAAGATCATATATATATATATATATTCAAGTGTGCATCACTGTTTTAATTATTGCGCACATGTTCCAATAGTGCGCACATGGTCATCTGTGTACTGTATTCCAGTGTGCATTGTTTTATTCATTCATGAACGTTCACGTTTTTTTTTCACGTTCATTCACGTTTTATTCATTCATGTTATTCATGAAGTAGGATGAAGCTAACGACGTTTCAGGAGACAAGGAAGTGAGCATCGCGTTCAAGAATGCCGGCGAGGCGAGCGTGTCTGTGGACGGAGACAGCCACCCGGTGAGCGGTCTCTGTGCCTTGTCCCTTCTCCCTCCCCTCTCACCCCTCCTCTATCAGGTACTGATCTCTGACGTGCGCCGTGGCGAGGAGGCCGTGTCGTTCAGTGTGGAATGCTGTGGCAAGAGATGGCACGCCGAGGCTGTGCAGCTGGACAACAGTGTCATTGTGAGTGACGAGAGTCGGGGGAGTGGCATTGTGGTGTGTGTGCAGGTGACTGGCGAGCACGCGGCCGAGTACTCTACGGCTCGCGTCGACTGGGCCGAGGAGGCGGCGGCCGAGGGAGGGGCCAGCGCCGCGCTCGCACCCATGCCTGGAATCGTCGAGAAGGTCAGAACACCAGCACACAGCTCTCTTGTTCAATGCACTCCTTCAGGTGCTCGTATCTGCCGGAGACGCCGTCAAGGCAGGACAATCGCTCGTCGTCATGGTGGCCATGAAGATGGAGTACATCATCAAGTGGGTCATATTTCTTTCTCATCTCTCTCTCTCTCTCTCTCTCTCTCTCGCTCTCTCTTCACTCCCTTCGCCTCCCGCTACCACCCGCTTCAGGGCTCCGACAGACTGCACGATTGAGTCTGTGAACTGCACGGTTGGCAAGAACGTGGGCAAGAACGCTACTCTTGTCAAGTTCGCGCAGTGAGCGGAGAGCCACTCACTCAGGGAAGCAGGGGGCCATGTTGTGGGAGAACAGTAGAACAGAGTAGTCTAGACATATTCGAGTCGTTTTGTAACCTGGTGCCATACATATCGCCTGTTATCAGACATTTATTGTTTGTACAAATAAAATTTGTTATCACGTGTTTATTTTTGTTGAAGTGTTGAAGAATAGAAAATACAACATTATTATAATGATGTATCGCAGTGTTTAATAAAGGCGGAATCCAGATCATGAGAATTAGACAACAAGTCACATTGTTAGAATAATTCGGAATACATACTTTTATATCTGAAAACGAGCAAACACAGAAACCACCGGCAACATGAAACGTGATCATAAAAAGCTATAAATTAACGTAAATACAGTCACACCACTCACAGTGTGAGATCACAGATAGTGTGGGAAGCAGCGGACTCCCTTCTCCTTCAACGCTTCTTTCATTTCAACGTCTCTCTCCGCCAGCGGACCCTCACAGTAGAGGACCCGTCCGAGGCGGGGCAGCGACTGCAGGAAGGGCAGCACGGAAGCGGGGGAGAGGCCGGGGCAGCCTGACAGAGAGACGAACGAGAGAAGGGGCAGAGACGACGCGAGATACGCAGAGAGACTGAAAAATAGGTAACGCTTTCCAACTCCATCTCCCCTCCCTCTTCTCTCCACTACCACTCCACTCACCCCTGGATAGGCGTCTCGTTGAGTGTGAGATGCGTGAGAAGGGGCAGACGGGCGAGGTCGTCAGCAGACGAGAGAGGGTTGCCGGTCAGGTCGACATCCCCCACCACAGATGCTAGCAGCTCCACTCCCTCCACACTATAACAGAAGAATCTGTGAGGGGACTTCAAGTCCACACTCACCACTGTAGGTCCATGTAGCGCAGGGGCAGTCGCGTATCCGCACCGGAGATCAGTCGGTCCAGCAGAGTGCGACCCTGGAAACCAACATGTACTCTCCCTCCTCTGTCTCCTCCCACCTCATCATCCTTATTTGCGAGTGCCACCTCCAGTTTCCTCCTCGCGGCGAGTCGCGCGTACACCTCACCACGTTTCGAATCCAGCTGAAACAAATATTATTTATTATTCATTCGGCATCTATCCTATGACGTATTCATTTGACTGACAAACAGTCACACTGAAACATCTTTCTCCCGCCTTGTGTGCGAGCTTGTTGAGGTTGTCGACAATGAGAGTGGGATGGGCGCATCCTTCGCGAGTCTCCCACACACACAGAGTGTACATGTACAGAGCCCACTGAAACACGTACATATACACAACCACCACCACAACCAACGAGCAAGCATACGAACCGGGTTGTCGGGCTCGCAGTCGATGAGCTCCTTGCAGTTCTTAGTTATCTCATCGATGGCAGCGTTGCTCGGACGCTGCTCGAGTCGGAAGGCCTTGTGGAGAGAGCCCGCGTCCGCCCACACTCCGCCCGTAGACACAGTCACCTGCATAGAACACGGCATACACTTACCAGGACGAATGCAAAATACATCAACAATTGTACCTTCTGCTCGTCTCCAATGCGCAGTGTCAGCTCGTTGAGACCTTCGCAGATCCACACACGAGAAACGCGCGGGGCAACGCACAGGGGAGACACCTGCACACAATCGATGACGGTTGATGAGTACACACGGCTACCGACCGCCTTCCAGTCTGCTTGGCCGTCGACGTGAGTGAGCAGCGTCTCGACGTCGGCGGGTCGACTCAGCACCACACACGCGCGTCCCTCGCGCACCGAAGCAGACAGGGGGAAGGGGGCGACCGAGGATTCCACGTCCACTGCAGAGTACCCGTTATATCAAAACTACAAGTGCTTGCTTCGATACTCACGGAATCGGGTGGGCGATCCCTGGGCGAGCAGCCACCGAGTGTACACCCACGCGCTCTGATCGTCGGGGTCAGTGAAGAAGGCTGACGTCACCTTCTGGAACAAATCACTACACAACGTGCACCACAATTAACAAAATCAATCGTGCTATATTTTCTTTAAAAACATAAACTATAATGTATGTGCACCTTGAGCTCGCTGGCTACGACCGCGTCTTGCAGTGTGCCGTCCTGGTTGGAATGGAGTTGAGGGAGCAGCACGGAGCGGTAGTGCCACGCAGAGTAGTTGGAGAAGTTGGCGGCGATCAGACGGTTCGAAAATCTGAAACACAACAATCAATCAAGCAACTCACAAGACACTAACAGTACTCACTCTAGTTCCTGTTCCGGCGTGAGCTGCGCCATTTTGGCCACCACTCTCCTGTGGTCCCAGCAGTGGAAGTTGCGGCAGTCCATCTGCAGAGCCTTCTCGCAAAGGTTGAGATCACGGGACAGATCCGGGTGCGCCTGGCCTGAACACACGAGAACATGCGATCACGATCACCTCTGTTCCACTCACCGCGCAACGCCCATCCGCGATGGTACCATGCCGAGTAGGACTTGGGATTGGCCTAGACGAACGAACAACAGTGTTGAGAAATATTTCACCGTGCAGATTTACCTCGATGCAGGTCTGCGATAGATGAAGTTCCCCGCTCAGCTGATCGTCGATCTTCTTTTCGCATTCCGCATAGCACTCGCTCTCCGCTCCTTTCTCCTCCTGAAAACTATATGTGATGATAAACAACTGAAAAAAACCAAAATAACAACACGACACACCATACATTGATGCCACGCATCGAGCCTCTTCTGAATGGCCTCTCTGCGGATATTCCAGAACGTATAGATATCGGGGTTTTTCTCCAGAAGCTTCTGCGTCAAGGCAAGTATCTCGTCATCCAGCTCACCTGTATTGCGAAATCATGATGATTTCAGTCAGCCGTTATGTTGCATCCATTTTAACGTTTCCCACAAGTTGAAAAGTGATACCAACTGTCTAAAAATGTGAGTAGATGTTTATTGGACCCACCGGCGGCACGCTTGGCGAAGATGCGGTCGCGGGCGCCGCAGAACAGCTTGAGCTTGGCGGCACGTTGCTTTTCCTTCAGCGCCTTCTCCTCATCAGAGGTCGGCACTTTCTTCACAAAGTGCATCTAAACGAAATTGTATTGTAAATGTAACGAAATAGTGACACAATTCAACAATAACAAAACAAAACAAGCAACAAACTTAAAACAGCTGGTAGGGCAAACATGAATCACGCAGGAATCTCGAACGACGATTTTAGATTTAGATTCGATATATAGATTTGATTCCGACTAAGGTGAGATAGCGTGTCAGCTGGACACTCCCTTGTGACACTCCTCCTCCTCCGCCTGTCTTCCCGGCAGGATCGCATCAGAGCCGACGACTTCTGCAAGCATCACTTTGTGTTCATTACGTCTCCCCATCTCTACAGCATGCTCACCCATCAGTGTTCCCTGCATACCGTGTCTCTCTTCTCCGCGTCATCCTCGACCGCTGCCGAGTCAACTCGAGGCTGGTCCTGACATGAGAAAATCATATTAAATGTGTAACTTGAAATTTCTAGCACCTAGCCAACCAACGACACTTATCAATAACTTATAGAAGACCTCATCTATAGAAAGACACAAGTCGGAGTCGCACCTAACGGCTCTCCTCCTCCTGGTCATAGTAGGTAAACCTAACGAGGGAGGTGTTAGAGGTGGTCTGCACCAGAATCGAGGGGAGGGCGAGAGAGAAGGAGGGGCAGTGGAGGGAGGGGGCGAGAGAGAAGGAGGAGCAGTGGAGGGAGGGGGCGGGAGAGGAGGAGGAGCAGAGGAGGGAGGGGGCGGGAGAGGAGGAGGAGGAGCAGAGGAGGGAGGGGCGACGTGGTAAGACGGCACCAGAATCGAGGGGAGGGCGAGAGAGAAGGAGGGGCAGTGGAGGGAGGGGCGAGAGAGAAGGAGGAGCAGTGGAGGGAGGGGCGACGTGGTAAGACGGCACCAGAATCGAGGGGAGGGCGAGAGAGAAGGAGGGGCAGTGGAGGGAGGGGGCGGGAGAGGAGGAGGAGCAGAGGAGGGAGGGGATCAAAATCAAATCTAATCAAAATCAAATCTAATCAAAATCAAATCTAATCAAAATCAAATCTAATCAAAATCAAATCTAATCAAAATCAAATCTAATCAAAATCAAATCTAATCAAAATCAAATCTAATCAAAATCAAATCTAGTCAAAATCAAATCTAGTCAAAATCAAATCTAATCAAAATCAAATCTAGTCAAAATCAAATCTAGTCAAAATCAAATCTAATCAAAATCAAATCTAATCAAAATCAAATCTAATCAAAATCAAATCTAATCAAAATCAAATCTAGTCAAAATCAAATCTAATCAAAATCAAATCTAATCAAAATCAAATCTAGTCAAAATCAAATCTAATCAAAATCAAATCTAATCAAAATCAAATCTAATCAAAATCAAATCTAATCAAAATCAAATCTAATCAAAATCAAATCTAATCAAAATCAAATCTAATCAAAATCAAATCTAATCAAAATCAAATCTAATCAAAATCAAATCTAATCAAAATCAAATCTAATCAAAATCAAATCTAATCAAAATCAAATCTAATCAAAATCAAATCTAATCAAAATCAAATCTAATCAAAATCAAATCTAATCAAAATCAAATCTAATCAAAATCAAATCTAATCAAAATCAAATCTAATCAAAATCAAATCTAATCAAAATCAAATCAAATCAAAATCAAATCTAATCAAAATCAAATCTAATCAAAATCAAATCTAATCAAAATCAAATCTAATCAAAATCAAGTCTTATCAAAATCAAATCTAATCAAAATCAAATCTAATCAAAATCAAATCTAATCAAAATCAAATCTAATCAAAATCAAATCTAATCAAAATCAAATCTAATCAAAATCAAATCTAATCAAAATCAAATCTAATCAAAATCAAATCTAATCAAAATCAAATCTAATCAAAATCAAATCTAATCAAAATCAAATCTAATCAAAATCAAATCTAATCAAAATCAAATCTAATCAAAATCAAATCTAATCAAAATCAAATCTAATCAAAATCAAATCAAATCAAAATCAAATCTAATCAAAATCAAATCTAATCAAAATCAAATCTAATCAAAATCAAATCTAATCAAAATCAAATCTAATCAAAATCAAATCTAATCAAAATCAAATCTAATCAAAATCAAATCTAATCAAAATCAAATCTAATCAAAATCAAATCTAATCAAAATCAAATCTAATCAAAATCAAATCTAATCAAAATCAAATCTAATCAAAATCAAATCTAATCAAAATCAAATCTAATCAAAATCAAATCTAATCAAAATCAAATCTAATCAAAATCAAATCTAATCAAAATCAAATCTAATCAAAATCAAATCTAATCAAAATCAAGTCTTATCAAAATCTAATCAAAATCTAATCAATACAAAATCAAATCAAATCAAAACAAATCTAATCAAAATCAAATCTAATCAAAATGAAATCTAATCAAAATGAAATAAAATCACTACGGAATATTCCAAATACATTTTAATTTTACACAACGTGTTTTCATGTCAGAAATTTTGGTTGTAGAAGTCGTCATTGACCTAGGTATTGATGAATCTAGCAGTTTATATGCTTTGATATCATTCTCTGGAGACATAGAGAAGATCGTGGACGGAGATGGAGAACATTGAAAGTTGAAAGTGTTGTGCTTCTCTGGAGACATAGAGAAGATCGTGGACGGAGATGGAGAACATTGAAAGTTGAAAGTGTTGTGCTCCTACAAACAACTTTTTTTACAATTAGATTACATAACTATCTGTAAATGCAATGATGACATAAAGGTGATGACTAGGCTGCATGCAGTAAACCCGATTCATCCACATTCGATCTCAAGACTCGTCCATATTAAGTAACATCTAGCGTAATACATGTTCCTAGACATACATACGCAAGAACATTCAAAATCACTTGAGTTACCTCAAGTTCTTCTGAAAAGTAAATCAATGTTTCATTTCATAGTGTTAGTGTTAGGTGGTGTATCGTGCAACTTCGTGCAACTTGGTGTCGTTGGTAGTCGTTCGAGATTCCTGCGTGATTCATGTTTGCCCTACCAGCTGTTTTAAGTTTGTTGCTTGTTTTGTTTTGTTATTGTTGAATTGTGTCACTATTTCGTTACATTTACAATACAATTTCGTTTAGATGCACTTTGTGAAGAAAGTGCCGACCTCTGATGAGGAGAAGGCGCTGAAGGAAAAGCAACGTGCCGCCAAGCTCAAGCTGTTCTGCGGCGCCCGCGACCGCATCTTCGCCAAGCGTGCCGCCGGTGGGTCCAATAAACATCTACTCACATTTTTAGACAGTTGGTATCACTTTTCAACTTGTGGGAAACGTTAAAATGGATGCAACATAACGGCTGACTGAAATCATCATGATTTCGCAATACAGGTGAGCTGGATGACGAGATACTTGCCTTGACGCAGAAGCTTCTGGAGAAAAACCCCGATATCTACACGTTCTGGAATATCCGCAGAGAGGCCATTCAGAAGAGGCTCGATGCGTGGCATCAATGTATGGTGTGTCGTGTTGTTATTTTGGTTTTTTTCAGTTGTTTATCATCACATATAGTTTTCAGGAGGAGAAAGGAGCGGAGAGCGAGTGCTATGCGGAATGCGAAAAGAAGATCGACGATCAGCTGAGCGGGGAACTTCATCTATCGCAGACCTGCATCGAGGTAAATCTGCACGGTGAAATATTTCTCAACACTGTTGTTCGTTCGTCTAGGCCAATCCCAAGTCCTACTCGGCATGGTACCATCGCGGATGGGCGTTGCGCGGTGAGTGGAACAGAGGTGATCGTGATCGCATGTTCTCGTGTGTTCAGGCCAGGCGCACCCGGATCTGTCCCGTGATCTCAACCTTTGCGAGAAGGCTCTGCAGATGGACTGCCGCAACTTCCACTGCTGGGACCACAGGAGAGTGGTGGCCAAAATGGCGCAGCTCACGCCGGAACAGGAACTAGAGTGAGTACTGTTAGTGTCTTGTGAGTTGCTTGATTGATTGTTGTGTTTCAGATTTTCGAACCGTCTGATCGCCGCCAACTTCTCCAACTACTCTGCGTGGCACTACCGCTCCGTGCTGCTCCCTCAACTCCATTCCAACCAGGACGGCACACTGCAAGACGCGGTCGTAGCCAGCGAGCTCAAGGTGCACATACATTATAGTTTATGTTTTTAAAGAAAATATAGCACGATTGATTTTGTTAATTGTGGTGCACGTTGTGTAGTGATTTGTTCCAGAAGGTGACGTCAGCCTTCTTCACTGACCCCGACGATCAGAGCGCGTGGGTGTACACTCGGTGGCTGCTCGCCCAGGGATCGCCCACCCGATTCCGTGAGTATCGAAGCAAGCACTTGTAGTTTTGATATAACGGGTACTCTGCAGTGGACGTGGAATCCTCGGTCGCCCCCTTCCCCCTGTCTGCTTCGGTGCGCGAGGGACGCGCGTGTGTGGTGCTGAGTCGAACCGCCGACGTCGAGACGCTGCTCACTCACGTCGACGGCCAAGCAGACTGGAAGGCGGTCGGTAGCCGTGTGTACTCATCAACCGTCATCGATTGTGTGCAGGTGTCTCCCCTGTGCGTTGCCCCGCGCGTTTCTCGTGTGTGGATCTGCGAAGGTCTCAACGAGCTGACACTGCGCATTGGAGACGAGCAGAAGGTACAATTGTTGATGTATTTTGCATTCGTCCTGGTAAGTGTATGCCGTGTTCTATGCAGGTGACTGTGTCTACGGGCGGAGTGTGGGCGGACGCGGGCTCTCTCCACAAGGCCTTCCGACTCGAGCAGCGTCCGAGCAACGCTGCCATCGATGAGATAACTAAGAACTGCAAGGAGCTCATCGACTGCGAGCCCGACAACCCGGTTCGTATGCTTGCTCGTTGGTTGTGGTGGTGGTTGTGTATATGTACGTGTTTCAGTGGGCTCTGTACATGTACACTCTGTGTGTGTGGGAGACTCGCGAAGGATGCGCCCATCCCACTCTCATTGTCGACAACCTCAACAAGCTCGCACACAAGGCGGGAGAAAGATGTTTCAGTGTGACTGTTTGTCAGTCAAATGAATACGTCATAGGATAGATGCCGAATGAATAATAAATAATATTTGTTTCAGCTGGATTCGAAACGTGGTGAGGTGTACGCGCGACTCGCCGCGAGGAGGAAACTGGAGGTGGCACTCGCAAATAAGGATGATGAGGTGGGAGGAGACAGAGGAGGGAGAGTACATGTTGGTTTCCAGGGTCGCACTCTGCTGGACCGACTGATCTCCGGTGCGGATACGCGACTGCCCCTGCGCTACATGGACCTACAGTGGTGAGTGTGGACTTGAAGTCCCCTCACAGATTCTTCTGTTATAGTGTGGAGGGAGTGGAGCTGCTAGCATCTGTGGTGGGGGATGTCGACCTGACCGGCAACCCTCTCTCGTCTGCTGACGACCTCGCCCGTCTGCCCCTTCTCACGCATCTCACACTCAACGAGACGCCTATCCAGGGGTGAGTGGAGTGGTAGTGGAGAGAAGAGGGAGGGGAGATGGAGTTGGAAAGCGTTACCTATTTTTCAGTCTCTCTGCGTCTCTCGCGTCGTCTCTGCCCCTTCTCTCGTTCGTCTCTCTGTCAGGCTGCCCCGGCCTCTCCCCCGCTTCCGTGCTGCCCTTCCTGCAGTCGCTGCCCCGCCTCGGACGGGTCCTCTACTGTGAGGGTCCGCTGGCGGAGAGAGACGTTGAAATGAAAGAAGCGTTGAAGGAGAAGGGAGTCCGCTGCTTCCCACACTATCTGTGATCTCACACTGTGAGTGGTGTGACTGTATTTACGTTAATTTATAGCTTTTTATGATCACGTTTCATGTTGCCGGTGGTTTCTGTGTTTGCTCGTTTTCAGATATAAAAGTATGTATTCCGAATTATTCTAACAATGTGACTTGTTGTCTAATTCTCATGATCTGGATTCCGCCTTTATTAAACACTGCGATACATCATTATAATAATGTTGTATTTTCTATTCTTCAACACTTCAACAAAAATAAACACGTGATAACAAATTTTATTTGTACAAACAATAAATGTCTGATAACAGGCGATATGTATGGCACCAGGTTACAAAACGACTCGAATATGTCTAGACTACTCTGTTCTACTGTTCTCCCACAACACTTAATCTAAGAAATTGCCAATTATTTCGCTTTTTCGCTCATTAATTTGCGCTTCTAAAGCACCAAGTAAATATAAGCACCTATCCGCTCCCTCGCTCCCTCTCTTCACCACTCACTTACTCTCTCTCTCTCGCTCTCTCTTTTCCTCCCTTCCTCTCTCTCTCTCTCTCTCTCTCTCTCTCTCTCTCTCTCTCTCTCGTAATGTCTCGCTTTACAGAAGACCGTTGCTCCGATGGTCCGATGTTTTCCTATGGGCGCTGAGTTTGACGGGGATTCGAACGGACTGCACTCCTTTGAGATACGTTTCATTTTCATTTCGGTGCATGAATTTAAAAATTGAAGCCCTCTGTTCTCATGTGAGAATTTCATTGCTCACTGTGTATCACGGTTTTATGCAGGTCCTCTGGCTAGTTTCTTGAAACTACACAAGTCTCTGTTCTACTCGTGTAGTAGTTGTCAAATATCACAATCTACCTGATCAAGAGAGCTCCGCCTCGGATGAGACTGACCGAACAATCCAGGCAGGTGACATGATCCGAAACTAGGTTGCTCCTCATCTCTTCCTTATCACAACGCTCACTTTCATTCCGTCGTTCCGTCGATCCCAAATCATTCTTTCTGCATTTACAAACCCCATATGACCGACATCATGTACATGGATTGAAAGCCTGTCTGACCACGCCTCTTTCCCTCCCTCTGCCCCTTCGATTAAGTACTTACTGTTATACCCCTACCCCGGAAGACGCATAAAACACGACAAAAACACACGGCAACAAACACATCATCGACGTTCTACAGTTTACAAGTCTTGGAGTCTTGGATGAAGTCTTCAACGAATGCGGTTGGCTCTGACGGCTATGTATAACTGTAAGCATCAAAAGAAAGATTACGATGATTAGTAGTCATGATTCAGTATGAATATTGTGATATTTGACAACTACTACACGAGTAGAACAGAGACTTGTGTAGTTTCAAGAAACTAGCCAGAGGACCTGCATAAAACCGTGATACACAGTGAGCAATGAAATTCTCACATGAGAACAGAGGGCTTCAATTTTTAAATTCATGCACCGAAATGAAAATGAAACGTATCTCAAAGGAGTGCAGTCCGTTCGAATCCCCGTCAAACTCAGCGCCCATAGGAAAACATCGGACCATCGGAGCAACGGTCTTCTGTAAAGCGAGACATTACGAGAGAGAGAGAGAGAGAGAGAGAGAGAGAGAGAGAGAGGAAGGGAGGAAAAGAGAGAGCGAGAGAGAGAGAGTAAGTGAGTGGTGAAGAGAGGGAGCGAGGGAGCGGATAGGTGCTTATATTTACTTGGTGCTTTAGAAGCGCAAATTAATGAGCGAAAAAGCGAAATAATTGGCAATTTTTTAGATTAAGTGTTGTGGGAGAACAGTAGAACAGAGTAGTCTAGACATATTCGAGTCGTTTTGTAACCTGGTGCCATACATATCGCCTGTTATCAGACATTATTTGATATCGACAGAACTCGAAAATATAGTGTGTTCCCTTTTTTGACCGACAAATGAGGGGGGTATCGAATATCATGAAAATATATGTAAATTGCATGCAAACGTGCTACCATTGGTCATTGCTAACTTTCCGGGCAGTGCGCGGTCTATTTTCTGATGCGAAATGAGAAAAACGGACAAAAAAAACGAAGTGAAAGTAATCGTAACTCCGGGTACAATGAAGCTAGAGGGCTCAAATGGAAATATGTTCTAGTCAACATGCACATCTGTGAGCTGACTGTAGGAAGGTGAGAAGTGCGCCTCTTTCGACTTCATAATTACGGCGTTTAATGAAAAGTTAATTCTTTAGGTTTTCATTCAATCCCAAATTACTCCGCGGGGAGTGGAGATAGAGAATTGGTATAAAAAGAAGAAATGTTCGGCTCACAAATACGGAAATCGGTACAGAGCCGGATTTTCAACTTTTCTATCAACTTTTCTCACAAATGCTCTGTTTATGATTTTGTGTGAAATTCCCAGTTTAATGAAAAGCAGTATATCTCAGTTCTCCTGAAAGATGAAGAGCTGAAATTTTGTCGACATTTGCCTCTCACTATATCTGACAAATCGACTGCTGGACGTTTTGTCAACAGACCAGTAGTTTTCATTATATTCACACTCAAACAGTAATCAGATGATGATAGGAATTCACTAAATCCCAAATTACTCGACGGTGGATAAAGCTAAGGAGCTGCAATTTTTTGGAGGTCTTGCTGACTCATATACGAAGGCCGCTACAGAAGTCGATTTTTGTGATTCGCTTTAGTTTTTGCGCAATCAATCGATAACCATTGGTTTCGAGCTAATCGACCGGTCATCGTCATTTCGCCTGTTAGAAAGTGGCGCATTTGCATAGACTGTCTGGGAACTGTCTGTGTCGGTCAAAAAAGGAACACACTATAGACAAGTTTTGGCATTGCCTCTTTTTCGGCGAGTTAACGGTCACACCGTAGAGTTATCCACGGACCTCGTGATGTCGTCATTTCACGGAAAAAATGACCGTGAACGAAAAATCCGTACGAGAAATTCCCGTTTTCACGGCCATTCCGTTCCGTGGCGCTGCCGTGCCGGTCTAACCGTTTCACGGAAAAGCCGTGAGTGAACGGTCCATCCCGTAACGGTCATTTCTACGGAAGACTGCCTCGTCACGGTTGAGACGTGAACGACATTTCACGGAACTTTTCGTCACATTTTCCGTGGATAACTCTAGTTACACGCCTTGGTCTCTATCAAAGCTATTTTTCTTTAAAAAAAAACCCCAAAAAGGCGATCAGAGTTTTTATTTGGAATTCATTTGGTGTGATTGAATTGCTTCCGCCTTGGCCCCCATCACTCGACCCCGCCATATGTCAGCGGTATCCGCGATCGTTGGAGTCGCGGTCGAATGAGTATCACTCTACTATTATGCGTGACAGTGAAACATAGGCACAAACATGACAATATACTTTCTGAATATAACATATGCACAGACACCAGTGAAAGAGAAGGGTGAGAGGGAGGGCTCGCGCGCACAAAATGAGAAGACTCGAAACAAGATCTCCAGGATACACGAGTTATCAGAAGGCACAGAGGGAGGGGGTGAGCAAAGGGGGAATGTGTGGCGAGCAGAGGAAACTGAAAAGCTTATTATGCGTAGACGGCGTGTCTACAGTGAGGCATGTGTGTGCGATGGGAGAGAGGGGGAGTGGACGCGCGCTCACATCTCCCTGGGTCGGTAGACGTGCTGTTGGACTCGCGCCGCCCTGTCGTCGCCTTCCTCCCCGCCCCCGCCACCCACGTACACCGACTTCTGCTCGTAGTCGTCGTCGTCCTCGTAGTAGTAGCCGATCGGACGAGGCGCTTCTGGAAAGAGCGAGGGTGAGAGAGGGGAGAGGGGGGGGGGGGGGGGTGAGAGAGAGTGAGAGAGGGGGGGGGAGGTGAGTACTGACCGATGCTGGGTGGGACTGCGTACATGTGAAGTTTGCATGGGGGTTTGCATGAGTGCTGATTTGCAGGCGAAAGGCGCCTTTGACTTGACGCTGATTGTGAGTGTCACTAAACTACAACAATTAACAAGTCAAATTTAAGTGAAACAAAACCATGTGAACTACCTTCCTCGTTTCGGCGAGTATCACTAGATCTTCCTATGTGACATGCCTTCGAACGAAGGATGTCCGTCGCCGAACACTTTCAACATGAAAATGAAATAATTCGCCGTTAGTTAGTCAGGGGCGGAGATTTCACTGTCTCACCGCGCCTCCCTAATGGAGGTAGATCGATCGAGTGGAGGTAGATCGATTTGATTTCCCGCGCGTTTCCCCACGCCAGGCATTCCCGCCCCGTAGTGCACTCGAATTGTTCTCTCTCTCTCTCTCTCTTTTGTTTTTGTTTGTATGTTTGTTTACCGGTTGTTTACGTTTCCCGTACTTATAGGTATTCGCTAAGTTTGGCCGACAACTCTCAGCACCGAGGAAACGAGGCGAGTAGTTTTGTTGATTGACTCGTTTATTGATTGATTATCGATTACCTTTCAGGCGTCTTGCCCGGTGGAGTAGCTTCTCAGAAATCAGCTCCCAAAGAAGACGAGAACCTGGAGGTATGTCGACCTCGTGTACTAAATTATGATTGATTGAATATTGATTCCAGGTTTCTCACGATCAAGTGTCTCCTTCGTCAGCCTGCAAACGAGACGGAGAGAATGAGGAAGACGAGGTAACATCTATTCACGATCGATTATCGATTAATTGATTTTTTTCTGTTCACTCGGCTCTATTCTTCAGCACCACGATCATCGGCGCCGCCGAGTATCGATCCGCAAAGGTCGACGACAATTCGTCTGGAAGCCAAACTCACTTTCACGGACCTTTGGTGAGTGGGGGATACTGTAGATGTCACTGTTTATTGTAGATGTCGGCAAACATACATTTCTTGTTTCAGGCGTCTGCGCTTGCCACACTCGCGCACTGTCGTTCATGAGGGGAGAGGGGCGGGAAGGTGTCGGTCAGCCGGTCGCATCCTCGAGCATCTCTCTGTGATGGAGACGACTGCGCGCCGTGCGCTCGACAGAGTCGACAGAGTCAAGGTACGTCATACCACCAACATTCATATGTTGTGCTAGTGGATGGAGTTTTGAGAACGCGCCCAAGTGGACGGAGGTGATGGTGCGAAGAGGATTGGCGACGGCCTGGACAAGGGAGCCGCTCGGTTGGCGGTGACTCGCGAAGCCGTGTTGCTGGTCTTCCTCCAATTAGTACGAGATTAGTATGAGGGGGCGGGGCGAGGGGAGACATGGCGTGGCAGTCTGCCAAGACTCGCCAGTTTGCCAGTGGGAACGAGGTTGGTGGATGATGTCATCAGCGTGAATTTGTCTCTCTTGAAGATGTCCCGCTTGAGTGTCTGGACGCGATTGTGCACGCCCCGCACCCGGCTTCCGACTACTCACCTTCAACCCTGCTACTGATGCGGGAAAGAGGAGGCTGCCGGCAGGAGTTAGCACGAGGTAGCCAAACGTCTCCTGTTCTCTCTTTCTCTTTCTCTCCCTCTCTCTCTCTTCTCTCTCTCTCTCTCACACACACACAGTAACCCTTCTTCAGATTCACCGAGTTCTACGTGGCGGCAGGACGCGTCGCTGTTTGTGTCTGTGTACCTGCCGAGTGTGCCCGCCCAGCAGTGTTCCGTTGTCGTCGACTTTGGCCCCAACGCCAAGAAGCTGTTCCCGGCTGACTACAGGTGAGTGAGACACTTGGTCCACTCTTCTTTAAGTACTCTTTACATGTTTCAGCCTGCGCACGCTCTGTCGCGCACTGCTCTTCACTCCCGATACCATCTTTGAGAGGAGCAGCATGTACAGGTATGCATGGAATGGAAATGATATGTATAGAAACACATCATTATCAATTGTGTTAATGATTTTTGGATGATGTTTTGATCGTGCTGTATGTTGTGTGTATAGGTGGAGGGCTACTGGATCGGTCGCGGAGAGCTGCTCCCCCAGTAGGACAGCCCCTATGTCATCACACCCACTGTCAACGAGAACCCGGCTGAGATGGCGAGGATCGTGTTCAGTGGAAAGTGAGTGGTGCACGTGCGGTATCCATCCATACTGTTCCCTGTATGTTTCCATTGCTGCAGGAGGGAGAGACGTGGAGGGAGAGACAAGAGAAGGAAGAGCAGAGGAGGAAGCTGCAAGAGAAGCAGACAGAAGTGGACGAGTTGCTGCTGCGGATGTGCAAGGAGAAGCAGAGGTCACAGCGGGGTGAGAGAGAGGGGGTGAGAGAAGGTGTGCGAGAGAGAGAGAGAGAGAGAGAGAGAGAGAGAGAGAGAGAGGGAGGGAGAGAGGGAGGGAGAGAGATCTTGCTAGTTTGTGGACACAGTGATAGGGATGTTCCTTATGGCCTTGTCTTTCAGCAAGAGGCTCTCCAGCGCGCATCTGCCTCCACGACTGGAGCAGTCACTCTGGCTGTGATGTGGGGTGATGCTGCCGACAGGGCACTATCCATCGCACGGTCACCATCTCATGCTCGCGCTGCAGGTACGGTAGTGGATGATGGGAGTACTGTATGTGTAGTTACTCAGAAGCCGTTGTAGAACATGTACTACTGCGGATTGTTGAGTATAGAGTATGTAAGTGTGTTGTCACCATCTCAACGACTGGAGCAGTCACTCTGGAATACTGTGGAGTGAATTATTATTATTTGGTTCCTGTACGTATTCTTAGTACTGTGAATTGTTGTGTTATTGATTATTGGGTGTACTTGCGCGTGGAGAGGTGGGTATTTTGGGTAATGAGTACTGTAGGTTACTGAGACGGTTGAATATGTACTGTAGGCCTGTGAATTA
This sequence comes from Rhabditoides inermis, assembly GCA_963966185.1. NCBI lineage: Eukaryota > Metazoa > Nematoda > Chromadorea > Rhabditida > Rhabditidae > Rhabditoides > Rhabditoides inermis. The sequence goes on along the minus strand of CAWZYM010000217.1, from coordinate 263,288 downwards.
TTGATAATTGGGTTACTGTACTTTGTTGAGGTGTGCAAGCCGTGGAAGGAGCAGGCGATGCAGCGGTTCGCCTACTGCGCCTACCTCACCCATCCGGTGAGAGAGTATCGATTGATTATTGATTTATCGATTGATTTCATAGGTCCGGTTTGCTGCCCGACCGACCGCCTTGGCGCTGGCTATCTACCTGCCTTCGTCGAGTCACTTCCGGTGGGATACTTGCCACTTGCCACGCCTCCTTTGACTCCGCCCACTTTTAAGATTCCGTGTGTGTACTCGCCGACGCGGTCCGTGGATGTCCCTGACCCCGCCCCCTTGAGCCACGCCCACTCCTGAGAGGGAAGAGAGGAGCTGGGTCCGGTGGAGAGGAGTCAAATCATGGCGACGAGATTGGAAGTGGGTTTTTTTGTGTTGTTTGTGATATAGATTCATCTTCAAAATTCCCTTTACCACTCGACAAACAACACGTTTCGTAGAACCTTGCCGCACACTGTGTTTTCCTAATACAGTCATCCAGAATCGCTATTTCCTGAATCCTGACAGGGAGAGCGCGGGGAGAAACCCAGTTTATTAGCAACGGGGATGGTAGGATCGAAGGTCGATATCAAATCGATAATAAGTTGATGTTCATTCGATTTCTTTTCCATAATCCATTAGTTTTAGATACCAATATAGACGACAGTGGAGCTCCGGGTGTTTCTTATCCGTATCTTTCATTATAATCCACAATTAATTGGTAACTCCGCGAGCTAGGATGACTGCGTTCTCGATTAGCTGTTCCCCGCCTTGATCAAGGGTACTGGGGGAATAGGCCGGGTTGCACTGCTTACGAGGTTAGAGGTCCTCCACTCAGTTTTACAATCTGAAGGCACCATTCGAAAGCTCTTGACCTACTTAGCAACAAGTACAGTAATCTTCGTTTGAAGTTGAGACCAGATTACTGTATTTTGTAAAACGTATTCCGCACTATTCTTATTTGAGTGTGTCCCTGATAGTTATAGAAGACTATAGCTTTCATAAAAACTTTGAAATATAAGTTTTCATAGATTTAGAGCTATGGTCAAAAACGTCGATGACTGCCTCCAGCGAGTGTTATGACTTTGAAAATTTTGACTGTTACTTTCTATATAAAGTATGCCTAAACGGAAACGAGGGCAGCTGATTTTTGGTATTTTGAACAGTATGTTAAGAACTTTCAATTTCTACCTTATGAAGTAAATCCGAGCGAAGGACCTCTAACACCTCCCTCGTTAGGTTTACCTACTATGACCAGGAGGAGGAGAGCCGTTAGGTGCGACTCCGACTTGTGTCTTTCTATAGATGAGGTCTTCTATAAGTTATTGATAAGTGTCGTTGGTTGGCTAGGTGCTAGAAATTTCAAGTTACACATTTAATATGATTTTCTCATGTCAGGACCAGCCTCGAGTTGACTCGGCAGCGGTCGAGGATGACGCGGAGAAGAGAGACACGGTATGCAGGGAAGGGAGGGAGGGGAGAGTGATATGCTGGTGTGTGTGGGAGTGGATTGGAGTGTGAGAGAGACTAGTACACTGATGGGTGAGCATGCTGTAGAGATGGGGAGACGTAATGAACACAAAGTGATGCTTGCAGAAGTCGTCGGCTCTGATGCGATCCTGCCGGGAAGACAGGCGGAGGAGGAGGAGTGTCACAAGGGAGTGTCCAGCTGACACGCTATCTCACCTTAGTCGGAATCAAATATAATTCGAATCTAAAATCAAATTTAAAATCAAAATCAAATCCATATCCAAATCCAATCCAAATCCAATCCAAGTTCAATCCCAATCCAATCCAATCCAATCCAATCAAAATCAAAATCAAAATCAAAATCAAAATCAAAATCAAAATCAAAATCAAAATCAAAATCAAAATCAAAATCAAAATCAAAATCAAAATCAAAATCGAAATCGAAATCGAAATCGAATAAAAATCAAAATCAAAATCAAGCTTAATCAAAATCTAATCTAATCAAAATCAAGCTTAATCAAAATCTAATTTAATCAAAATCAAGCTTAATCAAAATCAAGCTTAATCAAAATCTAATTTAATCAAAATCAAGCCTAATCAAAATCTAATTTAATCAAAATCTAATCTAATCAAAATTTAATCAAAATCTAATCTAATCAAAATCTAATCAAAATCTATTTAAAATCTAATCTAATCCAAATCTAACCTAATCAAAATCTAATCAAAATCTAATTTGATCAAAATCTAATCAAAATCTAATCTAATCAAAATCAAAATCAAATCTAATCAAAATCAAATCTAATCAAAATCAAATCTAATCAAAATCAAATCTAATCAAAATCAAATCTAATCAAAATCAAATCGAATCAAAATCGAATCAAAATCTAATCGAATCAAAATCAAATCTAATCAAAATCAAAATCAAATCAAATCAAATCAAAATCTAATCAAAATCAAATTTAATAAAACTAAAATATAATCAAAATCTAATCAAAATCAAAATCTAATCAAAATCTAATCAAATTCAAAATCTAATCAAAATGAAACCAAATCAAAATCTAATCAAAATCAAAATCTAATCATAATCTAATCAAAAGCAAAATCTTATCAAAAGCAAAATCTAACCAAAATCAAAAATCTAACCAAAATCAAAATCTAACCAAAATCAAAATCGAACCAAAATCAAAATCTAACCAAAATCAAAATCGAACCAAAATAAAAATAACCAAAATCAAAATCTAACCAAAATCAAAATGTAACCAAAATCAAAATCTAATCAAAATCTAATCGAAATATTAAAAAATTACAAAAAATTTCAAACAATTTCAAAGTGTTGTTTCCTTGGATGATGTAGAAGCTATTGATAGTGTTGATGCGTGTTTCGATCATATTATCATTTTATCTCTTGCAGTCAATCCGCCACCGGGAGCATCTGGCCGATCGAGTATGCTCGCAGGATTCACAGTGGGAGGGAGAGAAGAAGAGGGCAGACCATCTGGAGTGGAGCGAGCAGGTACGAGAGGGATAGTGAGTACGTGTTCGGGTACAAGAGGGATAGTGAGTACGTGTTCGGGTACGAGAGGGATAGTGAGTACGTGTTCGGGTACAAGAGGGATAGTGAGTACGTGTTCGGGTACGAGAGGGATAGTGAGTACGTGTTCGGGTACGAGAGGGATAGTGAGTACGTGTTCGGGTACGAGAGGGATAGTGAGTACGTGTTCGGGTACAAGAGGGATAGTGAGTACGTGTTCGGGTACGAGAGGGATAGTGAGTACGTGTTCGGGTACGAGAGGGATAGTGAGTACGTGTTCGGGTACGAGAGGGATAGTGAGTACGTGTTCGGGTACAAGAGGGATAGTGAGTACGTGTTCGGGTACGAGAGGGATAGTGAGTACGTGTTCGGGTACAAGAGGGATAGTGAGTACGTGTTCGGGTACGAGAGGGATAGTGAGTACGTGTTCGGGTACGAGAGGGATAGTGAGTACGTGTTCGGGTACGAGAGGGATAGTGAGTACGTGTTCGGGTACAAGAGGGATAGTGAGTACGTGTTCGGGTACGAGAGGGATAGTGAGTACGTGTTCGGGTACGAGAGGGATAGTGAGTACGTGTTCGGGTACGAGAGGGATAGTGAGTACGTGTTCGGGTACAAGAGGGATAGTGAGTACGTGTTCGGGTACGAGAGGGATAGTGAGTACGTGTTCGGGTACAAGAGGGATAGTGAGTACGTGTTCGGGTACGAGAGGGATAGTGAGTACGTGTTCGGGTACGAGAGGGATAGTGAGTACGTGTTCGGGTACGAGAGGGATAGTGAGTACGTGTTCGGGTACAAGAGGGATAGTGAGTACGTGTTCGGGTACGAGAGGGATAGTGAGTACGTGTTCGGGTACAAGAGGGATAGTGAGTACGTGTTCGGGTACGAGAGGGATAGTGAGTACGTGTTCGGGTACAAGAGGGATAGTGAGTACGTGTTCGGGTACGAGAGGGATAGTGAGTACGTGTTCGGGTACAAGAGGGATAGTGAGTACGTGTTCGGGTACGAGAGGGATAGTGATAGTGAGTTCGGAAACGAGAGGGTAGTGTTTGGCGAAGTTTGTACGGAATTGTTACAATCAAACGGTCGTGCAAGTGATTTATCTCGACTCGATTGTGAAGTAGAGGGTTTAACGCGGAGTGAGAAGTGTTTGAGCTTTGAGCCCACGCAGACTCCCGTCGCGCCCTCGAGAGAGTACTGTAGCTATAGATGTTACTGTACTTTGAAATCAGGAGCGACGCTCCCTTTCTGTGTGCCGACTGCCGAGTGCTATCCGATGCAGCGTTTTTTCTACCAGCAGCAACTCGAGGTGCACTTCTCGTATGCTCCGCCCTTATATGTTACGCTCTTTTCAGAGTATTGAGTAGAGTACGTGTTCTTTCTTTTCTATAACTTTTTTTCAATTGACTGACTTCAATTGACATGAGTTAATAGTTTATGGTCTCGCTCTATTATAACATGTTTTTTTTCTTGTTTCTTCAAATCGCAGTTATTTTTCTCTGCTGTTTCAGAGTACCTGTCGTGGCGGGCGAGTGGGTGATGCTGCCGACGGAAGACGCCGACGGAGGTCATCCATCACACAGGTACGGTAGTGGGTTCTGGGAGTATTGTACGGTTACTGAGTGAGCAGCAGTTGCTGAATGTGTTCTACTGTGGATTGTTTAGTATTGAGTTTTGTGACTACCCAAGTGCTCTTCCCCAATTATGGTGTGCGCAGCATAGATAGGTGGCTACGCCGGCATCGTGATATAAGCACTGAGAGCACTCTTCCTAACTACTCCCGCTATCATTCACCCTCATGCGTGTTGGGCCACTGCTTCTCCTCTCTCGCCCCCTCCCTTCACTGCTCCTTCTCTCTCGCCCTCCCCTCGATTCTGGTGCCGTCTTACCACGTCGCCCCTCCCTCCTCTGCTCCTCCTCCTCCTCTCCCGCCCCCTCCCTCCTCTGCTCTTCCTCCTCTCCCGCCCCCTCCCTCCACTGCTCCTCCTTCTCTCTCGCCCCCTCCCTCCACTGCCCCTCCTTCTCTCTCGCCCTCCCCTCGATTCTGGTGCCGTCTTACCACGTCGCCCCTCCCTCCTCTGCTCCTCCTCCTCCTCTCCCGCCCCCTCCCTCCTCTGCTCCTCCTCCTCTCCCGCCCCCTCCCTCCACTGCTCCTCCTTCTCTCTCGCCCCCTCCCTCCACTGCCCCTCCTTCTCTCTCGCCCTCCCCTCGATTCTGGTGCCGTCTTACCACGTCGCCCCTCCCTCCTCTGCTCCTCCTCCTCCTCTCCCGCCCCCTCCCTCCTCTGCTCCTCCTCCTCTCCCGCCCCCTCCCTCCACTGCTCCTCCTTCTCTCTCGCCCCCTCCCTCCACTGCCCCTCCTTCTCTCTCGCCCTCCCCTCGATTCTGGTGCCGTCTTACCACGTCGCCCCTCCCTCCTCTGCTCCTCCTCCTCCTCTCCCGCCCCCTCCCTCCTCTGCTCCTCCTCCTCTCCCGCCCCCTCCCTCCACTGCTCCTCCTTCTCTCTCGCCCCCTCCCTCCACTGCCCCTCCTTCTCTCTCGCCCTCCCCTCGATTCTGGTGCCGTCTTACCACGTCGCCCCTCCCTCCTCTGCTCCTCCTCCTCTCCCTCCCCCTCCCTCTTCTGCTCCTCCTCCTCTCCCGCCCCCTCCCTCCACTGCTCCTCCTTCTCTCTCGCCCCCTCCCTCTACTGCTCCTCCTTCTCTCTCGCCCTCCCCTCGATTCTGGTGCCGTCTTACCACGTCGCCCCTCCCTCCTCTGCTCCTCCTCCTCCTCTCCCGCCCCCTCCCTCCTCTGCTCCTCCTTCTCTCTCGCCCCCTCCCTCCACTGCCCCTCCTTCTCTCTCGCCCTCCCCTCGATTCTGGTGCCGTCTTACCACGTCGCCCCTCCCTCCTCTGCTCCTCCTCCTCTCCCGTCCCCTCCCTCCTCTGCTCCTCCTCCTCTCCCGCCCCCTCCCTCCACTGCTCCTCCTTCTCTCTCGCCCTCTCCCTCCACTGCCTCCACTGCCCCTCCTTCTCTCTCGCCCTCCCCTCGATTCTGGTGCCGTCTTACCACGTCGCCCCTCCCTCCTCTGCTCCTCCTCCTCTCCCGTCCCCTCCCTCCTCTGCTCCTCCTCCTCTCCCGCCCCCTCCCTCCACTGCTCCTCCTTCTCTCTCGCCCTCTCCCTCCACTGCCTCCACTGCCCCTCCTTCTCTCTCGCCCTCCCCTCGATTCTGGTGCCGTCTTACCACGTCGCCCCTCCCTCCTCTGCTCCTCCTTCTCTCCCGTCCCCTCCCTCCTCTGCTCCTTCTCCTCTCTCGCCCTCTCCCTCCACTGCCTCCACTACTTCTCCTTCTTTCCCGTCCCCTCCCTCCTCTGCTCCTTCTCCTCTCCCGCCCCCTCCCTCCACTGCTCCTCCTTCTCTCTCGCCCTCTCCCTCCACTGCCTCCACTGCCCCTCCTTCTCTCTCGCCCTCCCCTCGATTCTGGTGCCGTCTTACCACGTCGCCCCTCCCTCCTCTGCTCCTCCTCCTCTCCCGTCCCCTCCCTCCTCTGCTCCTCCTCCTCTCCCGCCCCCTCCCTCCACTGCTCCTCCTTCTCTCTCGCCCTCTCCCTCCACTGCCTCCACTGCCCCTCCTTCTCTCTCGCCCTCCCCTCGATTCTGGTGCCGTCTTACCACGTCGCCCCTCCCTCCTCTGCTCCTCCTTCTCTCCCGTCCCCTCCCTCCTCTGCTCCTTCTCCTCTCTCGCCCTCTCCCTCCACTGCCTCCACTACTTCTCCTTCTTTCCCGTCCCCTCCCTCCTCTGCTCCTTCTCCTCTCCCGCCCCCTCCCTCCACTGCTCCTCCTTCTCTCTCGCCCTCTCCCTCCACTGCCCCTCCTTCTCTCTCGCCCTCCCCTCGATTCTGGTGCCGTCTTACCACGTCGCCCCTCCCTCCTCTGCTCCTCCTCCTCTCCCGTCCCCTCCCTCCTCTGCTCCTCCTCCTCTCCCGCCCCCTCCCTCCACTGCTCCTCCTTCTCTCTCGCCCTCTCCCTCCACTGCCTCCACTGCCCCTCCTTCTCTCTCGCCCTCCCCTCGATTCTGGTGCCGTCTTACCACGTCGCCCCTCCCTCCTCTGCTCCTCCTCCTCTCCCGTCCCCTCCCTCCTCTGCTCCTCCTCCTCTCCCGCCCCCTCCCTCCACTGCTCCTCCTTCTCTCTCGCCCTCTCCCTCCACTGCCTCCACTGCCCCTCCTTCTCTCTCGCCCTCCCCTCGATTCTGGTGCCGTCTTACCACGTCGCCCCTCCCTCCTCTGCTCCTCCTCCTCCTCTCCCGCCCCCTCCCTCCTCTGCTCCTCCTTCTCTCTCGCCCCCTCCCTCCACTGCCCCTCCTTCTCTCTCGCCCTCCCCTCGATTTTGGTGCCGTCTTACCACGTCGCCCCTCCCTCCTCTGCTCCTCCTCCTCTCCCGCCCCCTCCCTCCTCTGCTCCTCCTCCTCTCCCGCCCCCTCCCTCCACTGCTCCTCCTTCTCTCTCGCCCCCTCCCTCCACTGCCCCTCCTTCTCTCTCGCCCTCCCCTCGATTCTGGTGCCGTCTTACCAGGTCTGTTGCTGTTTGGAAGGGAGCACTTCTATGTCGTCGACGGGTTCACTCTCCTCAAAACTCAAAACGAGGGAAATCAGAGATCTCTACTACTTGCCTCTGGAGTAAGTACTTCTACTCGAGAGATGGAGAGGGGGGGGGGGGGGGGAGAAGGGAGAGAGATGGAGAGGGGGAGAGCAGGTGAAAAGATCTTAAAGAGAATGATGCTCGTTCAGCTACGATGACATACGCGAGATGCTTGGTTGTAGTCTGATCTCGATGACACGGAGGGGAGGAATCGGGTGAGCGCAGCCTGATAGATGAGAAGCAGCGAAGCGGCGCACGTGAGCCAGATGGCCGTGCGAGACGGGGAAGAGAAGCGCGGCACCACGTGCGGACTGGAAGGATAGGTTCGATCAAGCTGTCATTAATAGCGGTGCCCCTTAGGCTGAGTGTATTCTGGACAATTGAATGTGATGTGGTCTCTCGTCAGCCATATCTTGTATTGTTGGAAGTAGTACTGACCGGCACAGTGATAGATATAGGTGTAGGAACTGTGCGGCTAGTGAGAGTAGGTGTAGGAATGCGAGTGTGAGGAAGAGGAGAAGGGAGACGTATTGGAGTGGAAGGGGCAGAAGGGACGAGTGAGAGACGACCAAGTGTGCCTCGGGGGAGGAGGGGGAGGACTGAAACGTGGTACGCTACTTTTTCAAAATAATTACAACTTTCAATCAGTTGCTCGCGTATGTCATCGTAGCTGAACGAGCATCATTCTCTTTAAGATCTTTTCACCTGCTCTCCCCCTCTCCATCTCTCTCCCTTCTCCCCCCCCCCTCTCCATCTCTCGAGTAGAAGTACTTACTCCAGAGGCAAGTAGTAGAGATCTCTGATTTCCCTCGTTTTGAGTTTTGAGGAGAGTGAACCCGTCGACGACATAGAAGTGCTCCCTTCCAAACAGCAACAGACCCTCTGCCACCTCCAAACCCTACAGCACATCCACCTAGCATTTTTCCAATACAAGTTACCATGTCACTTGTGTGGTTGACATCTGACATCTCTACTTTGTATCAGACCAATCAATCAATCAATCATTTATCCAGAATCGCTATATCCTGACTATACAACAAGTGCATACGGTACACCACAAGGGCTAAGCGCTGGGAGAAACACAGTTTAGCAACGGGGTTTAGCAACGGGAAAGGGGAGGTCGAAGGTCGAAATCGAAAGTCGATATTAGATCGATATTCAGTCGATAATCATTCGATTTCCCTTCCATAATCCATTATAATTAGATACCATTATAGACGATAGTGGGGCTCCGGGTGTTCCTTTCCTTCCATTATAATCCACAATAGTAACTCCGCGGGGTAGGAAGACAGCGTTCTCTTGAGCTATTCCCCGCCTTGCTCAAGGGTACTGGGGGAAGATCATTTCGACCCGACCGCGCGATGCGAGAGAGGAAGAAATAATAATTTTTTTTCTCTTCCCCGCGGTGTGCGGTCGGGTCCTCATTTTTCCCCGCCGCCACCGAATGATCGGTCATCGACAAGAATCCTTCCCGAGTAACCAGTGAGGCGGCGGGAAGTACCCTCGTGTGGAAGCAGCTATGGCGCGAGGAGATATTGATTGGCATGGAAGCAAAGGAAAACCCGGAGCTCACACGTCAAGAATGGTACTCTAATGGTCCAGGAATGATTATCGATCAAGTATCGTCTTTCCGTATCTAGCATGTATCTAGCATCTTAGGCACTACTGTATGATTCATATCATTATGATTGTGTATCAGACCATATCCAAGTAAACAAACGTGCCTGTATCCTGGCCGTCCTGAACATGGAGTGGAGCTGCTCTCCCTGTTCGAGCAGTCGCAGCAGTGTCTGGTTGTCGGGCCCCCGCTTCCTCCGGTCGGCCTCCTCCCGCCCCTCCTCCTCCTTCTCCTCCCTCTTCCCCTCGCCCTTCTCCGTGTTCGTGCTCCCACTCGTCTCGCTCCTCTCGTCATCCAGACTCGCCTCCTTCTCCTCTTTCTTCTCCACCACCGCTCCGTCTCTCTTCTCTTCCTCCTCCTCCATCTCGTGTCCATTCTCCTGCTCCGACGAACCAGCCGGTTTGATGGAGAGGCGACGGATGAGCGACGAGTTCAGCTCTGAAACAGCACATGTAGAAATAATACCGTATTAATATCTTACAAGTCTTGCGCGAAAGTAAAAGTAAGAAGGAGATAAAAGGGAAAAAGGCGATAAACGTACGGTCTAGGTCGGCGACGATGCGGGGCAGTGCGTCGTCTCCTGCCGGCGTGCGCACATTCTCCGACTGATCGAGGATGCGCGAGTCGAGGGTGCGGCGGCGTCTGACGAGGGGGATTGGAGTCAATGTCTCCCCCTTCTCCCTCTCCCCTCTTCTCACCTCGCAGCCATGGCAGTCCAGTACAGAGCAGAGTCCCGCGAGATGGCCACCTTCGCACGCAGCTTTTTTCAGGTTGTATGTGCCGAACATGTTGATAAGTTACCTGCGAATGTATCAATATTAGGAACATTCGAAAACCTATCCTGAACATGCTCACTTCACACTCTCCACTCCGCTCGCACACACCACCCCCAGAATTTTCGCGCCAAAATTTGGGCCCTCTCACCCTGCCGGCTGCACTATTTTCGAACTGGAATCGCACGGGAAGAGAGAGAACAATTGAACAATTGAATTGAATTGAGAGTGAGCAGAGAGCGCTCGCTCGTGAGACGACGAGCCGCCATGAGAGTAGGTGAGCACGAAACGGGGCAAGCGCTAGGCCAACCAGAGTGCGCACACAAGTGGTGAGAGCGACCAATGAGCGGGCGTGCAGTGGGCGGGGCTTACGTGAAGGGACACCGTCGTCGTAAACACGTTTAGTGGCAAAGCGGGAGAGCGCGAGTGTGGCTGTTTTAAATTCCGCAACCGATATTTCTTTCACGAATCATACTCATAGGTCTTACAAAGTGATATTCTAACAAGTAACACGTACTATAGCGGGTCCCCCGTTTTCGAGGGTCAGCAGTAGAAGAAATGACGCAGACAATCGAGAAAATTATGCAAATGCGTTTGTCTCCGCGCATCATTTTTCAAAGTGCGGGTTGGGCTACAAAATATTTAACAATACGGTATTTCCAGAGATGAAAGTAGAAATATAAGATCCACAAGTTTGAAAGAAATGTAAGATCCACAAGTTAAGGACTATCTACTGACAAAGTTTGAAGTGTTTTGGACAAACGGCTATGAAGTTATTAAGTATAACGTGACTGTACAAAGGGAGAACTCCTATTCACAACAACACTATACTTTCAAAAATGATTCGAATTAGTTCCTATAGGTGTCCATGCAACGCAGATACTTGATATCGATAAATATTACTAACGGATTTCAAGATATGACTCCAACGTAATTAGCATTTCTTAATTATCTGTCTTCTGAGATTTATTTCACACAATCTGCGATCCACATTTTGTAGATAACCCATTCAGGCATATCCTATCAAATTTTTGTACAATTTCATAAAGTTTTAAAAGAGTTATTAAGTTTTCTAGATGTGAGGATACTGTAGGGACGCAGCTCATTTCCAAGTCATTTCCATAAATTCCTCGTCACAGATCGGCCAACCGATACCGGTCAACAGATTTTGAGAGTGCCCAATGGACTCGAAAATGATCTAAAAGAATGACGGACACCCTTCTGCTGGCCCTCGAAAATGAGGGACCCACTATAATTAAGTATATTGTATTAGGATAGAGAAAATTGTGTGTGGCTGGGGAGTGGCACGTGGCGCGCGCCACACATCAAAACAAACGGGCGTCGCTGCGCGCCGCCCCTAATGACGTCATTTTACCATAATTAGAAATGCGACTAAAATTTTGGGTTTTTGTCTGGTTTACTATTTTGCATAACCTATAAAATATTAATACTCACCGCATTGAGATTGTCGAGATGCGGTCTGTATGGATAGTGATGGTAGAAGTGCCTGTTAGGAACCATCTTCCTTCGAATCCTTGCCGGACCCTCGGTCGTATCCAGTCTGAAAGTAGCATGGAACAAATGAGATATGATGTCACTTCATCAAGCACGCACGCACCTGTACTTGTCGAGGACGGATGCCTTCTCCGGTCCCCAGATGCCTCTCTCCCTTGTCAGTTCTGCCTCTGCCTCCTCCCACTCGTGCAGAGACCACTTGCGCGCGTGTGCGTGCCATTCGTGGTACCTGTGAGCCACATCCTCATTCTTCTCCCGCCTTTCTTCCCACCACCTTTTCATCACTTCTATTTAGGTAGCGGTCAGTCTCTTCGAAACTGTCGGTCAACTAGAAAAGTCACAATCGCAACGTCACAATGTCACCATGTAACAACGTCACAACGTCACAACTTCGTGACGTCATGGCGTATAATTTTTAACCCAAGTCACTTTTTAGTTTTAGCAACCTTTGTTTAAAATTGTTCATAATTTGATGACCGCATGTATGAAACAAAAACCTTGAGCCACATCATCACAACCTCGTTGCGCTTGGCAGCGAAACGAGACAGACCCGACGCGACGCGGTTGATCTCCTGAAAACAAACAAGTAAACAAACGACGACGAGTCCCAAACACACACACACACGTAACATACCGAGCTGATGTGCTGTCCGATGTGTCCGGCGACGTTGCCTGCTTGTCCCTGTCCGGGCACTCCTCCCACCCCTGCCAGCTGCTGGTCCACGAACGCATGCCAGTGCTGGCCAGCACACGCAGCCAGCAGGGCGCGCGCAGCGTTCAACTCACACACCTAAAGCACGGTAAGTCGGTGAGTGTTACAGCAGTATTTACAGTATGCCTACCGTGTTCTTCTTGAACGCCTCCTCGAGCAGCGCCTTCTTCGCGCACAACACGTCCGACCACACTCGGGAGGCACACATGGCGACCTGGACAGACAGCTCTCTCTCTCTCTCTCTCTCTCTCTCTCTCTCTCTCTCTCTCTCTCTCACTTTCCCTCTCTCTCTCTCTCCCCCCCTCCCTATCTCTCTCCTCACCTGCGCACTGGCCCTCTCCAACGGATCGTGCTGCTTGGATGAGAGAATATCCGGCGTGACAGAGAGCATGAATATGAGATGCGAGAGACACGCAAAGAACCATGGCTGGAAAGAAAGAAGATGTCCATCCTCCCCTTCCCCTCTTCCCCACCTCGTTGCTGGAGAGGAACACGACCTTCTTCGTCACCACCGATGCGAGAGCGTCCAGCACGAACATTTGCACTGAAACGTTCCTTTTCATTCCATATCATCTCCCATCTTCTCGCCAACAGAACCCCCACAGTGACCGAGTCTATGGGTATGGCGGTTCTCCTGAAGGGCAACCTTCACACACTCAATTCACCCTGGCACACACCTTGCGACTGGCGATGGCGTGTATGTTGTAGAGTGCGTGTAGGACGCGCATGGGGTCGTCCCTGACCAGCCCGTTCCACAGCCCGTCGACCACCCGCTGTGCCAGGGAGAACACCGCCTGCCCTGTTGCGGCCGTCGACTGAGGGGGCAGCGAGGGGGGCAGGGAGGAGGAGACGAGCAGGTCAGTGCCCACCAGGTGCTCCAGCATCACGTGCACCAGGTGAGTCAGGGCAGCAGACTGCGCCTTGCGGACAGAGCTGTTCTCAGAAATGTTCTGAAACTGATTATTAACATGAGAAGGAAGGCATGGATGCGCACCTCTACAATGCCGTCCACGAGGCTGTCGCTGGCCCTCGCGCCAGTGTTGACCATCACATCGTCGCACATGACCCTCTTGAGGAGCTCAAGCACGGCCCGCGCGGCAGCAGACGACAGCACTGGAACGGATACATGATATTAGCACACTGAACGCATGGACAGGGTAGTAAGAACCCTAGGAGGAAGTGCACTCACCTTCCCTCGCCCTCTCGCTGTCTGGGCTGCGGTGCTCTGAGGCCGCTCCCCGACTGGCGGATCCGCTCAAATTCAATACGTTTATAAAAAAACAAAATGACAATAACTCACAAGAGTAATTAATCTAACAATATAATACAAAACCGCGCAGACAGCTTACTTTTACAAACAATTGGATTCTTAAAAAAAAAAACTCACGAATGAGCGTGCCGAAAAGAGCGTGAATGAACTCGTCCGAATGTGCGGCCACAAAGAAGGTCGGAGAGTTCTGGAACAAAGATCTATTAGTGCAACACAAAACATGTGCACGATACGAACCGATAGAAGAAGGACAGCATCTGGAGGACTGCGCATGGATAGGCAGTGTGCCAGCCCGCGGGTGCCGATGCGGATGGGGATGGCTCGCCCTGCAAGAGACAAGCCATACCGCTCACTCAGCAATTCATTCATCCTAAGCTACACTCAAAATACACCATAAACATCCAAACTGCTCCCTTCGAGTAAACAAGACGAGTTCAGGGAGAGAGTAAGTCATTTATGAGATCACACCGGCCGCTTTTATACGGCAACATAGACAACCACAAATGATCATAGACAGGCAAATGAGATAGAGGCTAGACTAACCAAACTCGATACAGCCATAAGCACGTACCACACCTCGTACCCACCCACCTCGCTGTGAATGGCGGTTCGGATCATGGCGAGTAGGGGCAGCAGGGCGTCCATGCAGAACTCTGCGGCCTGTATGGCTCCGTAGACGGAGGAGCTGCTGGCCAGTCCGAACACGCGTGTCCACACCATGTCCACGTCGAACGCCTCCACAACGCGCAGTTCCTTCACTGGCTGCCCCACCAGCAGAGACAGCATCGCGATGTAGCAGTGCGGGCTGCACAAAAACAACACAATTATTTTTTTTATTATTGAAACAATTCTCATGAAGTGTCCTAGATCAAATTATTATCCTATCGTAATCCTAAGGAAGTGTCGGAGATCGAATTATTCTCCCATCGTAATCATAAGGAAGTGACGTAGTTTAAATTATTCTCCTATCGTAACTGTACTGACCGATGGGCATGGTGGGCCATGATGTGTTCGAGGGCGGCGAACCCGCAGCAGTTGGCCAGCTCCGGGTTGATGTCGATGGGAGCGCCGACGGATCCGGACGACGAGGAGACAGAGAAGCCAAGCACAATCTGGAGGCATGTGTCCACCCTGCGCCTGTGCCCCTTGCACCCACCGCGACCCTGTTGCGGACGACGCTGTCGGCATCTGCCAGCCAGCCTCCGTTGCCGCTGCCCTCACGGAACTTGTGCAGCAGACCCGCGTGAGAGAGAAGAGACAGAAGAAGGCGCAGCGACAGGAACACCGTGTCTAAAAAAAAGAAAATGAAGTAATTAGTAGCCGTTACAGAAATGTATTCCCACAAAGTCTCCCTGCGCGGAGATTCTGCAATTCATATTGATCAGCAAACAGTTACATCTAAGCAGCCACTTATAGCAACAGTAAAACAATATACAGACGCTTCGAATACAAAGGACACTCCACCCTACCGCCGCTGACCTAAACATAAACATCATTCTACAGAGACAGTCCACGACCAAAACTAGTAATCTTGAACACAACCAATCAATAACACAACAAATAATTGCAAACATAACCTTGAAACTAGCGACTACAATGAAGACCATACAGTATCCGCACAATATTCACTTACTCAACCTTAAATCACCTCATATTTACTGTGGTCAGAATGGCTATTCTAAAGAGTAAGAATCCACTATGTTTACGCTTTTTAAAAACATCGACAAGAAGATCGCGTCGACGACCCTGATCACCTAATTAGCGGTCATGAGTGCCTAGCAGTACTCGAGTAGCTTCCGTTTGCCCTCGAATCGCACGCTCTCTGTCTGTACTTGCGTCTTCCTCTATCGTTCTTCCTGACTCACCTGCCCATCGTCTGCCGAGTTGCATCGTCCATCTCCGATACGACCACAATCTGAAATCTGAAAAAATCAATAATCAATCATCCAACCATTCAAAAGCAGTAACCCACTCCATCGCTAAAGGTTTTTCTTGTATTATGAGACTCACGCCGTCATTCTACACAACCAAATCTCGTTCTCGTTCTGCCCATCTATAACAGAAATGACATGCTCTCAATTTGTACAATTTCCACTACGCGTAATCAATATAGAATACAATTCGAGATACCTGACAAGCACTATCAATCAATATCATTACAGAGTAGGTGGAAACGAAAGCAGCGAAGCGATTGTCGTTGTCATTGACATCACGAAAAATTACTATACACATGAATGATATAGCGACGGCAGACGGTTAAAATCCATCAATCAATCAATCGATCAACTAGTCAATTAATCAAAGCATTCAATGAATGAATGAATGAATACATGCATGAATGAATGAACAAATGAATCAATCAATCGATCAATCAATACTCTACGACACACCGTATCACAGTATCACTGTCTCAAATCTCTCAAATCAGCGTACTCTTTCTCCACCTCTCTTACCTCTTTCTTATGCCACGCCCCTTAGCCCCGCCCCCACCTGATGTCTATAAATAGCGCGTCTCAGCGATGTCGCGATCATGTACGGTCGCGCTTTATTTTTTGTTCGACCCCGTCATCTACCGCCAATGGAGGATCAAGACGCACGACAAGCTGCAGTACTACGAGAGCAGCTTGACATGGCACTTCAGCGCTCTCAGGATCTCGAAGCCGACGTCGCCCGCTTGAATGAGGAGAAGGCAGAGCTGAGAGACAGACTGGGTAAGCTGTTTATTATACCCTGTGTCATATTCGATTAGTTAATATTTTAATATGGTCATGTAAATATACGTTTAACCATTTACCTTTTCAGACCTACAGGTCGGTCTCCAGGTTGACAACGGACTGCTCCAGTTTATGGACATCCCTGAGCCGGAGTGGCTGCGAGGAGGAGACAGGGTCGATGTGCGCATCCGGTCAGTTTCTGGAACATTTCATTATGACTAACCCAAGATCCAAGCGAAGAATATGTAACACTGACACTTACAGGCTGGTCGGTGGCTGCTTCGACCCCACGGTCCCATTTCCTCGGAGCTGGCTGTTCAGTGAAGTCCTTCCTGCATACAAGGGCAACGTTCCGCGTTGCTCGAACCTTCACGAAGTCGCAGTTTTGCTAAAGGCATACGAAGATAAGGGATCTATGTGTGTGAATCAGGCGTTTCACACAAACTTTAGAGAGGTATTTCAATTATGTATATGAATTGATCTAATGAACTGCATTTCAGAACAACTACAACGAGCGACACGCGCTGCACGCTCTCCACCTCGTGTCCGAGCTGCTTCCCGATCAGATGTCGCAGCTACAGCAACAAGTGGCCGACAAGGGCTACGTGCACCTCGAGGACACCCGCTGGGATCCGGCCATCGATCAGTTTTGCGGAGAAGAGGTAGAGTTATCTATATCGATTTGTAATCACTCTTTACTCTCCAGGTCCCCCTCGCGCTCCTCCCCTACATTCTCGCCGGCTCTCTGACGTACGACGACTCCAGCATTGTGCTCGCAAGCACATGGGCGCAGCAAATCGATGCTCTCATGCACGTTCGGAATGAGAAGAGTGTGTTCCTTGTGACACCGATGGATGAGGCTACAGACGAGGAGAAGGAGCGGTTCAAGCACCACGTCTCTCACAACAACATCACTGTCCACGTCCTACCCCCACCGTTCACATCGGACACGCTGTCTGAATATCTGCGAAAGATGTGGCTCACTGACAATTGGCTCAAGAACTGCAGCGACAAGGTGATCACACACTTCCATCTCTCGAGCTACATGGAACCTCTCAACCCAAGCACATGCCTCGGATACCAGCCCCATACCGTCGACGGACATCTCCTGTTGAGGGATGTGCGCAAGTGGTCCAAGCAGACTAGAGCTCTATTGGCTCACAAAGAGGTGCACAGATTCTCCTACATCGACAACATAATCCAGAGTGACAACGGAACAGAAGGTGAGAAGAGGAAATCATACTAAGTTTAATATTCGAAGAAAAAAAACAAAAAAAAAACGCGCTTTTTGAATCTTCACTTCTATGGGGACGTTTTGCGCATTTTTAGTGTCACTTCGATTGCGCAGTGTTGCCCAACTTGTGTGCGTACTAGAAACGAGCTGTCGATTTTTTTTAAAATTGTTATTTCTCATAATTTCAGATATGTATGTTGACGCATACGAACCGGTGGTATTCTTCCCTCGTTGAACCCATCTACCTCGGCGGCACAGGGGGCGGCACCATCGCCTCCTTCGCTTCAACAGCCACCCACAGTCAGTTTCACCGCCCCGTATGTTTTGTCTTGCAGTCACAATAGTTTTTATCGATTTTCATTGATTTCGTGAGTTCGATGCCATTTATGTGCCAGTTCTATGTCCCCAATATTTTTGCCAGTTCTATGCCAGTGATGTACCATGCTGTTATTGCATACCCGTCATGCCGAATAAAATTGTTCTAAAAAATCTTTTTGTTTTTGTTGATATTGACTTTTAAAAAGAAAGCAATGGTTCGAGACCAGACTAGTATCGATATAATTTTTTTATTATTACCTTGTACTGCTTTGTCTTAGTTTGCACTGCTTTCTATTACTTTGTACTGCTTCATATTTCCTTGTACAATCTCCTTGATGAACCGCCGGCTACAATATGATGAAGGACAATAGTGAAAGTCGTTTTGTTTTTGGGGGCGAGATTTATTATAAGGCATGTTGTGAAAATAGCTATAGGCGATACTGTACGGGGTATTCAAGAAAATACTATTGTCGCACGTTATGTCATTCGAAAGTGAAGCGTAGGTTGTATACACATGAATTTATGAATGCGAACATGTATGAGCACTGTTGTGACAATGGTGTGTTGCAGACGAGGCGGAATACGAGTACTCTGGCAGCGAGAACAACAACTCCGCCCAAGGCGAGACCGAGTGGACAGCTACCCGATGGTGGGGCGGGTATCGGGGAGAGGTGGTGTATGATGCCGTTGCAGAAGCGCCTTCGATGATTCCTATGCAGCAAGACAACACGCATCGCAAAAAGGATCCCAGCGACTGCAGGTGGGTAGAGGAGAGCGAGGAGAGAGAAGCACTGACACAACCACTCTGTTTTCAAATCAAAATCAAATGTTTATTCGGAAGTCGTAGTCGTAGGTCAATTTTCGGGTCTGTTTTCGGTGCGAGAAAACGAGGGTGTATGAAACGATGATGTTCACACTTCACTTCTATTATTTTCAGGAGAACAGTCACTCAGTCACAGTGTGTTCTCGGAGCTTGAGCGTAGCAACTAAAGCAAGAGAAGCGCATTCACCAGCAGAGCGGACGTATGCGAGTCGGGGGAGGAGGGGCGACTCCTGCCGGGGAGGATACCACAGGGACAACCGGGCAGAGAGGGAGAAAGAACAGCAGGCAGGTAAGGTTGGCTTCACTCGAGGAAGTAATCGCATTAAACTGTAGTCGTTGAATGTTGAATGTAGATTTGGATGTTGTAGCTAAGTGATTTTCTATGTCTTATTAGGTGAGAGTGGGGTGAGGTGATATTGAAGTCGAAGATAGTGAATCATTTATAAACTGATCTCACTCCCTCTTCTCCCTCTCCTCAGTTTCAGTACAAGCCAACTACTTTTAAAAGATAATATATGTCATTTTCTTAAGTTTTGTTTCACAAAATTCCATTTTCATTCAAACTCCTAATGCGCACCAATGATTGCGGCGCGCGCCCGCTATTCGCCTCTCTCACAAACAGATGGGGCGGGGCCTCCGCGATTGTCCTGTCGACGCCCGAGACAAACATTACTCCTCGTCCAAATGCGAACTCTCTGTTTCTCGCTTCAAACTCAAAGCGCGCGGGATAAGTCAGTACAAGTAGCCTCTAATTACGTAATATCGTGTGTTTGTGATTAGGAATCGTTTTGATCACGTGCGTGAAACTGGAAATGACGTCGTTATCAATTCATCATAGTGGCTGAAATGGAAACTGTTCCGCGAGAAGTGGTTGTTCTTGTTGTGGTTGAGTGTGCGATATAAATGCTATATAGATGTGCATGTGTGTTTGTGTCAGAATAAGAGTGTGTTTGCAGTCCCTGTATGCGATTGCTGACTGCGTGGGCGGGTGTGTCGGCCCGCCTCTGTTCCACTGCCTCCCCTCCTCCCATCTCCGCCTCCCAGAAGTACCTCGACCGAGTCAAGCTCCTCGACTACTGGAAGATACACGACGCCGCACGACGCCGCACACGATGCCGCAAGTATGATTTCTTTGTTGATTGATCCGACGAGGCGGCGGCCGTTGGTGGCTAAGGATAGGAACAACATCACCCTTCTAGACCATGGTTATCATTGTGGGAATGATTCATTGATTCGATTGATTGCAGAGTTGAAGGCGAAGCTGGCCGAGTACGGTTTGCTGGTGGAGATGCAGAACTCTTGCCTGCTAGACGCTGTCGACGGCCCCAACGGAAACGACGTGGGTGGTCATCGCTCTTCCCTCGTATGCGTTACTCTCAGATCGCCCTATTTGGAACGACTGTCAAGACGGCTCCCTTGCCGGATGATTCTCCTATTAGAATCGATGATGTGAGTTTTTCATCGATTACATTTCTCGATTTCTTCGTCTGACCGATCAGCTATTACGACAGAATCACGATGGAGCCCGGTTAGCTCAGTCGGTAGAGCACCAGACTCTTTTCTATGGAGTTTTTTTTTAGTGTTTTAATTCAATTTGGTGCACTGAAGTTAGGTTTTAAGGCTGTTAAACTATTTTATAACATTTTTAGGTGATAAAGGGTCTGGCGGAGTCGCTGGGCGGTCGGTTCATGGACGTGCGAATGGCGATGCTGACTATGCAGGAGGAGCGACAGAGGAACCTCCTCGCCAGGGTACTTCTCTCTCCTATCTCCCCTCTCCCCCTCCTCCTTCTCTCTCTCCTCCCCCCTCTCTGTATCTCTCACACTCTCTATCCCTCTGCAGATGCAGTCGCTATCCCGCTGGTCGCGAATCTACCGCCGCTGTCCGGAGTGCGCGGCTGCCCTGAAGATGCGTCAGTCGAAGCACGGCGCGGAGTGTCTGCAGTGCGCACGGGTCTACTACCCCACCCTCTCTCCTGTCGCCATCACCCTCGTCCGCAACGCCGCCGACTCCCACTGTCTGCTCGTGCGACACAGGGGCTGCTCGTGCGACACAGCGGCGGGAGTAGTGTGCATAGGTGAGAGGAGAGGAGAGGAGAGAGGAAAGGATTGGTTGCAGAGGTGTGCTCTCTGCCCCTGACACAGGCGTGGTCCATGTCCGACAGCTCTCTCATGTGCTCCCATCTGGCCACTGCCGACATGGGAGACAAGGTGAGGGAGAGAGTAGATACTGTGTTAGAGGGAGAGGTAAGCACCAAACGAGAGTATGATAGTGTATACCGAGTAAAGTGTCTCATTTTGGGAATGACAGGCGTGGTGCGAAAGGAGAAGAGGAGAGTTGGGCACACGGTTGCAGATTGACATCTCACATCTGTCTAGAGGAGTTGGAGGCTGCGCGGTGGTTCAGTCGGGATGCGGTGAGAGAGACTCTCGAGAACACGGATAAGGACCCGTTTATCAAGGTGAGTGGGACAAGGAAAATGTTAGGAAGAATACGATCAAGACGTTTCAGTTTTTATAAACCTATGATGGGGAATGAGAGCTGATATTGTGATTAGTACAGTATGTGTCTTTTGCAGGGTATGACCCGAGTGAAGGAGGAGCGTCAGAATCTCCGCTACATTCCGCCCCTAGGCGCGATCCACCTTATCATCCGACAGTGGGTGGAGGGAGAGATATGAAGACTGGCAGACGTACTCTCGTTTATCTGTTAACGCCTCGAATATTGTGTTGAATTCTCCGTCCTGTTTGAATGTGTATTTGCTGCCAGGATATGTCATGACTGGGAGGGAACAGGAAGACACCGCCCACACACAACACAATGACGGCATCCTTATTTCAACGAGTTGAAAGTGTGATCAATTCAGAAAGGATATTATAAAGATGTAACCATTCTCTTTGATACAATCCCTTCAAAACGCCTGCGAAACACACTGTTTGATAGAAGGCGTATCAAAGATCGTTTCGACGGGTGTTTCGAAGAGACTGACTTGAACATCAAGGAGTGAGTTCATCAAATTCTTTAGCCAGCGACAAGAACAAAACAAATAATTTATTAGTTATTGTATATTACGCGAAGTGAATAATGAGGGGATGGGAGATTGATTGCTGCTTTGTTTCTATGCGGTCACCCTCGCGATGTAGTAGTTGGCGTCGTTTCCGAGCAGCAGATGTCCCCTGCCGTCCTCCAATGCGATAGAGATGTCCGACACAGCCCCCGTCGCGTCGTGCCACGACTCACTCATCTCACCCGTCTCGAAGTCGTACTGCAAAGGGGCGGGGTCATGGTGGGCGGAGCGATGCACTCACCTTAAGCACGAGTCCGTAGCGCTGAGTGAAGAGGTCGACGACGAATTGTAGGGAGAGCGGAGTGAGGATCTAGAGATTGCGTTGATCTACCTACACATGGACTGATCTATCTTGGTCATAAGGGCGCGGAGCTGAGGGCGCTGTGCCAGCCAGTTGTCCTCCAGAAATGAATTGGATAAAAAAGTTAAGGCCCGTCCAGACTAAACGCAAACGCGAAACGCACGACCAAAAGTGAAATTCGCGCGTTTCACAAAACGCCGATGTCGACTGAAACGCGAACGCAAACGCGCGACGTGTTCAGACCAAACGCGCGCGTTTCTATCGCGTTTGCGTTTGCGTTTTGCACCCTGCGTCTGCGTTTATCGAGATCCAACTTCGATGAACGCTCGAATGCGCGCGTTTTTAGCATGAGTTCGCTATTTTTTGAACAAAAATGAGTTATTTTTTCAAACTTCAACTTTTTATAGTCATTTCAGTGCGAATTTTGTCATCTATATCAAGCCGTATCAAAGTGTGAGCACTTTTACGATGATTTTGTAAAAAAAATTATGACCACATTGCACTTTATTTCGTATTTGCACTGTTCAATCAAATAACAAAACAATATTAGGTCTATTAAAACATTAGATCATTTCAAATATAGAGTGATGTTCATTGACGTTCAGTCGCGAAACGCCGGGTTCACCGGGTTCTCACCGGCGTTTCAGAAACTCAACCGCCAGCGGTCTGCGTTTCAGCCAGTGGTTGGTCCTACAAAATCTTGAAACGCAAACGCGCGCGTTTTGCGTTCGCGTTTAGTCTGCACGGCCCTTTAGCATAATAACAACGAACCTTCGTTCTGATTGCGGCAATGGGGATCCATAGCTGGCCGTCGTTGGCGAGACGGATGTTGTCCGGATATCCGGGGAGGGCATCCACCAGGAGGGAGAAACGGCGGGCAGAGGGGGAGTAGCTGGAGGGACAGAGGGTGAGAGGAGAGAGAGAGAGAGGGAGATAGTGAAGAAAAGAGAGAGGAGGGAAGAGAGAAATGAGAGAAAGAAAAGGAGTTGCACTCGACGATCGAACCATCGGGCAAGAAGTCCAGATCGTTTAGGTAGCTGAATCAGAAATTGCATATTCCAGTCCGGGGTTAGCAAATACAGTCTGATGATGCCTCAGCCTCTCGTGTGGATAGTGACACAAGTGCTACTGATCTCCCTATTCTGGTCACTCTCGGACGCTGTCAGGAACAGTCAGAAAAGCTGTCAGTGACATAGTGATTGACTGTGAGTGATGTGGTATCGTACCGAGGGGGCGGCGCGCGATCGTCGTTGATGATGGGGGCGTGGGCGAGGAACAACTGGCGGACAGTCTCTGCAAGGAGGAAGGGAGTGAGAGTGTTTCGAGCGCATCCCCCGCTTAGTCTCTCTCGAAAGTCACTCACCGTTCTTCCACGAGACTACAAAGAGGCCGAGGTAGGCGTCGATCACATACAGGTCGCCATTCTCGTGCACCCTGCAAGCCATCTCTCTCTCTCTCTCTCTCTCTCTCTCTCTCTTCCTCCCCCCTCTTCCTCTCCTCGTCCCTCTCTCTCTCTCCCCCTCTCTCTCCGTCCCTCTCTCTTTTCCTCCCTCCTCTTCCTCTCTCCGTCCCTCTCTCTCTTCCTCCCCCCTCTCCCTCTCTCTTTTTCTCCAATATTCTCTCTTTTCTTTCTCCTCTCTCCTGCCCCCTCTCCTGTCTTTCTCTCCTGCCCCTCTTTTTTTATAATTGTTTATCCATAAAAACAGTCAAGCACTAAATGGGGATATGGAAATGGGTTGGACGGCCGTGAGTCGAACAGCTCAGTTCCACGATCTCCGCAAGGCTAGACTGCAGCGCGCCCCTCAGAGACACCCAAAGGGTGCTTGTGTGAGACACGCGCTCCCGGTAGAAAGCAGGCTGAAAGGTGAGAGCAGGGAAAGCCTGCTACGAGACACTACAATTACTGATAGTATTCACGCGATATACTAAAGCCTAGTGGGGTCGTCAAGTGAGTGAAGCATAAGAAACCTATTTAGGGCGATTTTGAAATCGTTCTTACTGTGATGGCAAACGGTTGAGCGGTCCAACTTATTCCAATAGTTCACCACACGGGCTGATACAAACGTTGGCTCAGAGCCTACGACGGGATAAGTGATTTTGAGTCCGTTAGAACGAAATGAAGCAGCTCGTGAATCTCGGGGAATGAGTGTGAAAGGCATGTGCGGCGTGTTCATATATCCAAAAAGATAGCGATGTACAATGCGAATATCATTTTTAATGCGTCTGAGCCATAGGGTTTCCAGAGAAAGGGAGGATAATCGAACTGAATACTGTGTTTTAGGCAGTAAAATTCGAGTGAAAGCCCTTTGCACCTTTTCTAGATCATTAATACATCCTTTGTTCATATGACAGAGAATTTCAGATCCATATTCTAGAGTAGGCCGTATA
The DNA here is from genome assembly GCA_963966185.1 of Rhabditoides inermis. NCBI lineage: Eukaryota > Metazoa > Nematoda > Chromadorea > Rhabditida > Rhabditidae > Rhabditoides > Rhabditoides inermis. The sequence goes on along the minus strand of CAWZYM010000217.1, from coordinate 238,920 downwards.
GAAATTTTATAGAAATTGAGAAACAATGCCGTATTCTTCGTGAATGTTCTTCTCAGAGTGTTGATACGACAATTTGCTTTCTGGATGACCTTTGATAGATGGATGGAAGGATCAAGGGTTGGGGTCATCCAGATACCAAGGTCGCGCACTACCTCCACGTTGGACAAAGTCACATTGTCGCATTGATATTTGTGCCTTGGATTTTTCTTGCCAAAGTTTAGTACCTCGCATTTGGTAACAGACAACTTTAATTGTCGATCCGCAAGGAAATTTCTCACATTATTCAGATCATGATTCAATTTTTTATGGAAATCAGGAATGTCATGACTGATATAAAGTTTCATGTCGTCAGCATACACTATATGTTCACTGTAAATTATTGTGTTTCTGTCAAGGTCGTTAATATATAGCAGGAAGAGGAGTGGTCCGAGAACCGACGCTTGTGGTACGCCGCTTATTACCGGTAGCCATTCGGAACAGCTGGAGCCGATACGTACTGATTGCGACCTATCACTCAGATAACACAATAACCATTGCAGCACTTCTCGGTTTAGACCGTAACGTTTACATAGTATAAGCAGACGGCGATGACATACCGTATCAAATGCTTTACTCACGTCAAGATATATACAGTCTACATTAGTTTTCTTGGCTAGTTTTGACGAAATATAGCCCACAAACTCTATCATATTGGTTGTACAACTTCTTCCATTGAGAAAACCATGTTGCGCTATAGAGATTATATCGTTGTTCCAAAGATGGTTACGCATTTGATACACAATAATACGCTCCAAAACGCGGCATGTACAACAGATAAGTGATATAGGTCTATAGTTAGTGCAACTTGAGTGGTCTCCTTTCTTGAAAACAGGAACAACAATACTTTTTCTCCACAATTCTGGAATCGTACCACTCCTCATACACATACTTTCTCTAAATATCAACGACAGCGGTAGAGCGAGTACAACAGCGAGTGACTGTAACAGGATAGAGGGAATATCGTCGGGCCCACAACTTAGTTTGCGCTTTGTTCTTTTGAAATACTCATAGACAACATGGGGTGAAAGATCTACTTCCTGCATGTGAGAAATAGGCGTATTGATTTGTGGATCGAAATGCGCGTTATTGTCAACTGTGAACACTGAGGCAAAATATTGATTGAACAGCGAAGCTCTCTCACTGTCGCTATCGACAACTCTACCAGATGAGTCTATTAGAGAGGGAATAGGTTGCGGAGGCGCCATCTTGTTTTTAACATATTGCCAATATTGCGTCGTGTTTTTGAACCTTAGGATATTCCTCTCCCTGTCACTAATACACATAGCCAGACTCTGCCTATACTCTCGCAAAAGTGTCTTATACCGTACTATATCATCTTGAAGGCCACTGTTTTTCTGTTTTATGTATGCTCGTCTAACCCGTTGCTTTAATCTTCCAAGCCAATCGGAAACTCGCATAGTTGTGCAGATTTTAAAGGAACTCTTAGGGATACACTTGTCATAACCTTATCACAAAACCTGTTGTACATTTCATTTATTAGATCGCAATTATTGAACAAAGAGAACCAGTTGACTGAACTAAGATCGATTTCCATCGCAGCATAGTCCGCCTTGCGGAAGTCACGACTTTTTCTCACTGATCGCGGTGCAGGTAAGTCAAAACAACGGAAATCCGCTTCCACCATGAGATGGTCGCTGAACGCTATTCCTGTACGCAAACTTGTAAGAAGCTGATTGTCATCCGTTAAAATGAGATCGAGTGGGTTTTGACCTCGAGTGGGGAAATTTACAACTTGAAATAAACCGAGAGTGCTGCACATAGTTAGGAAGTTCTTAGCGTGACTTGTCGTTGCGTGGAGGTTTAGCCAATTCACATCAGGGAAATTGAGATCTCCCCCGACTACGAGGGAACCGCATATTGTGAGCGAACTCACAAAACTTTCGAATGACCCAACAAAGTTTGCATCGGACCCAGGTGGTCGATAAACGCCTATGATGGTCATATCCTTCGCGCCGTATCCAATGGTGATACAGACCGCGTCGAAAGAGCGGCACGAAAACTGCTTCACTATTTTACTCCGAAAGATGTTGGGTACGGATATCAAAACATCACCACCGCCTTTATGAGACCGAGAGACCGAGTAAGATGTTCTAATAGAAAAAGTTGGAACCGCATCTGTTGGGGATAACCATGTCTCAGTGATTATAGCTAATTGGTTGGGATTTAGAGAGAAATGATGCGAAAAGGATAACATGGATTTATGATTTAAAGAACGTGTATTACTTATAGACATGCTTAGTTCATCGCGTGACATACTATTCAGTGATTGGTTATCACCGCATCAGATTTCCCCACTCCCCCACCTCCAGCTTCCTTGTCCACCGAGGTCTCCTTCCGAGCGAGCGCGCTTCCCTTGAACCGTCCGCGTCCGGCCAGTCCCACCTCCAGATCCCGCACGCAGTACCTGTAACTACCACAATCATCGTTAACAATGGAAACATAGTGCCTAAGCTGCTTATCCCTCTGACGCTCCATCCACGTGAGATCCGCACGAACGAAGCGACCGAGCCCGGCACGTCCGAGAACAGCGCGAACACGGCGAGTGGCGTCCGCGTCCCGCAGAGAGACTTTGACAGACTTTGACAGACCTCTTTCCTCCCTCCCTCTCTCTCTTCTTTCTCTTTCTCTCTCTCTCTCTCCCTCCCGCTCTCTCTCCCCCTCTCCCTCTCTCTATCACCTCATTCCGAGTGGCCGTCCACACCTCCGAGAATGTTGTCGTTTGAGATGAACGAGGCAGGGCAGTGCGAATACATAGACCCGTCCGGACAGCGAACCCACGTATCTCAAAACAACACCATGATTTTCATACGTCACCAAAATAATCTAGACTGACAACAACATCACTTCTATTTACAAGGACGCGATAGAAATTCTAATTGCAAGCATATATTATCTAATAACAACACTGCCGGCATAGAACATGACGTTATCATCATCAGCGCACTGACTCAGTTGTAAATAGAATACATACAGCTACTCACCTGAGAATGCTTCCGACATGGGGGTAGAACATGGCAATCAGAACTGCCACAGCCACTACCAACACGTTCAGCACACAAACGCTGCCGAACCTGAAACGAAACAACATCAAATCCAACCGTCTCACAAACCAAACTATAGCTCCTCCTCCTCCACATAATAATGACTAATGAGCACATCTGAGAAAGAAGGGAAAGAAACTCACCCGGGCCAGAACTGTGCGCGGATGAGGTACATGAGCAGCGGAAGAACCGTGATCATCTGCAAAACACAGTAGACTAGACAGCCAATCGTCAGTTCGCGAGCCTACAAAACACAAATCAATCGGGAACACGCAAAACAGAGCTCCTCACATTATTCTCTGGGTTCTTCTGGTTCCTCAGTATAGTGAGGACTGCGTTGTGGATGAAGTAGGAGAGGGTGAGTGTGCCCGTCAGCGCCGGGAACTTCCAGTCAAATATTGAAACAACAATCTGATTCAAGAACGGTATTAATTTCAGGTAACTTCAAAACAAACAATGAATAAGTGGATAAAATCGATTTCGGTTGATTTCGGTTGATTTCGATTGATATTGATTCCGATTGATTTCGATTGAGTTCGATTGATATAGATTGACTTATATCTCGATTGATTTTGATTAAATTTGATTGATTTCGACCGATTTAGATTGATTTAAATTTAGATTTTTTTCTATGTTATCTTCTGTATGCTATCACGTATCTACTGTGGCCACAGCAACTTTCTAGAGACAGTTCTAGTGCGAAGGCCGGATGCCGGTAGTCTAATGATTCCCATAAAGCATAAAGTATAGGTTCTGTGACACGAGATTGGTACAGAGTATACAGAGTAAGGGTGGGGAAAAGCGAGAGAAAGATGCTGTTCCCATATTCTTCCAGCCGTCTTCCAGGTGAAGGCCCCATTCATTCCGAAGATCAAGGACGAGCTCCACTACTCACAGTTCTGTGAGGATATGTCACCCTCACCTGCGGTGACAGATCCTTTATGTTCCATATCCAAACCAAGGTGCCATTTCCCAGTAATTAGGTTGGTCCCCCGTAATCATTCCACACTTCGACTGTCAATCACTCCCGCTGCTAGAGAGTGCGAGAGCGCAGAGATAAAAAGGCAGAGCGATACTCGGATCGGCTCCGCTCGGCTAGAGAGTGTGAGAGCGCAGAGATAAAAAGGCAGAGCGATACTCGGATCGGCTCCGCTCGGCTAGAGAGTGCGAGAGCGCAGAGATAAAAAGGCAGAGCGATACTCGGATCGGCTCCGCTCGGCTAGAGAGTGCGAGAGCGCAGAGATAAAAAGGCAGAGCGATACTAGGATCGGCTCCGCTCGGCTAGAGAGTGCGAGAGCGCAGAGATAAAAAGGCAGAGCGATACTCGGATCGGCTCCGCTCGGTTAGAGAGTGTGAGAGCGCAGAGATAAAAAGGCAGAGCGATACTCGGATCGGCTCCGCTCGGTTAGAGAGTGTGAGAGCGCAGAGATAAAAAGGCAGAGCGATACTCGGATCGGCTCCGCTCGGCTAGAGAGTGCGAGAGCGCAGAGATAAAAAGGCAGAGCGATACTCGGATCGGCTCCGCTCGGCTAGAGAGTGCGAGAGCGCAGAGATAAAAAGGCAGAGCGATACTCGGATCGGCTCCGCTCGGCTAGAGAGTGCGAGAGCGGATAAAAAGGCAGAGCGATACTAGGATCGGCTCCGCTCGGCTAGAGAGTGCGAGAGCGCAGAGATAAAAAGGCAGAGCGATACTCGGATCGGCTCCGCTCGGTTAGAGCATAAAACACGACAAAAACACACGGCAACAAACACATCATCGACGTTCTACAGTTTACAAGTCTTGGGGTCTTGGATGAAGGTAAGAATGAAAGGAAGAGAAAAAATATCTGAGCTGTTCATTGCAGGTTCACGAGACGATTGTCGAGTGTCAGACGTCGGACGGCAAGGACCTGGCGCTACCGTTTGTGCAGCTGCCCAGCAAGAGGGAACTACCCGACTACTATGACATCATCGATGAGCCGATGGACTTTAACAAGATCAAGAAGAAGATCAACTCGGGGCGGTGAGTCACTCCAGCTTCGCTCTATCACCTGTTGTTGCTCTCTAATGGTGTGTGTTTGAGGTACTCTTCGGTGGAGGAGATGGGCGAGGACGTGCGACTGTTGGTGGCGAACGCGCAGCAGTACAACATGGAGGGCAGCGAGATATACAACGACTCAAAGCTGCTCTTGGCCATCTGGGAGAGGCTGACTGGTGCGAGCGGAGAGAAGGGTGGCGAGAAGGAGAGCAAGGAGAAGTCGGAGAGCCCGCGCAAGAAGATAGACGAGGAGAGCGACAGTGCGCCCAGCACTCCGAGCGAGCCGATCCGGCGGAAGAGCGCCGGCGCCCCGCCCACCAAGCGGTCCCCCACTCCCGACTCGGACTAGATGAGGACCGAAGCAGTTGTTCCTGTGAATCTGTACAGTACCTATGATCCTCATAATATCGGTTTCGTATTGCATCCCCTTTACCAAGTTTTAGTTTGTACTCTTGTCCCACCTTTCAACATGTGTATGATACGGATGCCCTCGTTACACACGCGTTTCGCACCCACTAATTGTTTGGTTATTTATTCGCCCCGGCTTTGTAGTTGTGTCGATGGTGTCGTTTCAGGTTTGCCAATCACGCACATTTGTGCAGTTGATTTACACCAACCACCGCACTACACTGTGTTTTCGTGAGGAGAGGGAGATAAAAAGAGATAAATAATGGTGGAGTGAGAGAAATATAGAAGTAATATATCTACGAAGTTTCGTTTGCTTGTGTTTCTCGCGTCTTTCCTGATCCTCCTTCTGTTTGTCTCTCTGTGTGGTCTGGCTCTCTGTCGTGCTCAATGTATCGATCAATTATCGCTTGATTGGATCCGGATCCGGACCTTCTAAACCCCGTTGCTGCTGCCGCCGACTAACTGATTGAATCTGTCGTGATGTATATGCAATTCACATGTCATGGAGGACCTCTAATCTAGCAATAGCAATATATGTGTTTATAGTATGGTTTTATAGTCGCGCATTTTCAGCTCGGGGCGGTGAGTCACTCAACTCGGGGCGGTGAGTCACTCCAGCTTCGCTCTATCACCTGTTGTTGCTCTCTAATGGTGTGTGTTTGAGGTACTCTTCGGTGGAGGAGATGGGCGAGGACGTGCGACTGTTGGTGGCGAACGCGCAGCAGTACAACATGGAGGGCAGCGAGATATACAACGATTCAAAGCTGCTCTTGGCCATCTGGGAGAGGCTGACTGGTGCGAGCGGAGAGAAGGGTGGCGAGAAGGAGAGCAAGGAGAAGTCGGAGAGCCCGCGCAAGAAGATAGACGAGGAGAGCGACAGTGCGCCCAGCACTCCGAGCGAGCCGATCCGGCGGAAGAGCGCCGGCGCCCCGCCCACCAAGCGGTCCCCCACTCCCGACTCGGACTAGATGAGGACCGAAGCAGTTGTTCCTGTGAATCTGTACAGTACCTATGATCCTCATAATATCGGTTTCGTATTGCATCCCCTTTACCAAGTTTTAGTTTGTACTCTTGTCCCACCTTTCAACATGTGTATGATACGGATGCCCTCGTTACACACGCGTTTCGCACCCACTAATTGTTTGGTTATTTATTCGCCCCGGCTTTGTAGTTGTGTCGATGGTGTCGTTTCAGGTTTGCCAATCACGCACATTTGTGCAGTTGATTTACACCAACGACCGCACTACACTGTGTTTTCGTGAGGAGAGGGAGATAAAAAGAGATAAATAATGGTGGAGTGAGAGAAATATAGAAGTAATATATCTACGAAGTTTCGTTTGCTTGTGTTTCTCGCGTCTTTCCTGATCCTCCTTCTGTTTGTCTCTCTGTGTGGTCTGGCTCTCTGTCGTGCTCAATGTATCGATCAATTATCGCTTGATTGGATCCGGATCCGGACCTTCTAAACCCCGTTGCTGCTGCCGCCGACTAACTGATTGAATCTGTCGTGATGTATATGCAATTCACATGTCATGGAGGACCTCTAATCTAGCAATAGCAATATATGTGTTTATAGTATGGTTTTATAGTCGCGCATTTTCAGCAATATTATTGCAAATGCAAAAATGCGATATATTGTCGTATTGTAGGTGAAATGAGAATGGGTGATGACCCAACTGCAGCCTCGGCTGCACAACAAACTCCTGCTCAGCCTCCTCCCCTCACTTCCTCGGAACCGCTGGAGACCAAGGTGAATGAGTACATGCAGTGTATGCACAGTTTATGATACTACGTTTTTGGACGGCGTTTCGGCGTTGCAGTCGTTTTCCTCGTGTTGTTGATGCTTGGAATATACTGTAATTGGCACTGTGTGTTTTTGAGAGCAGCGACGACGCGCCGATCGACAACGAGACGTTGGTAGACGAGGAAGAGCAACGTACTATGCCGCTCTACACAATCCGTTGGTGGTCAGTGATATCTGCACATGCGTGTGGCCGAGTGCCGAGTGTCTTCTGTTTTCAGGCTGCGTCGATTGGCGAAGAGCCCATCCCGCATGTGCCTCCGCACAGTCGATAGTGTGTCCGTGCACTTGATATCTGTCCACAATCTTAGGTATTTCCTTTTTTCTGACCGAGATGGTATTCTAGTAACGTATATGCCTGTTCTAATTTCAACCAGTGTGCAGTGTACGTTGTACGATTTTTGTTGTAGATAAAATTACTCCTAGGACAAAATGCTGCAAGTGGTTGTAATAATGATTGCCATGTTTTTTTTCTCCAAAAAAAATCATATTTGTTAAAGAGTATTTGTTAAAATATTTTATTTAACCGTGTTATTGAAGAATGTTTCTCATAGTTTCTAAGCGAAGAATTTAAGCAGTCTTGTAAGTGGGTGTCAGCTACTTGTCAGCCTTCTTGGCGAGCTCAAGGAGAATGGAGCTGGCCGCCTCCAGCTGATCCATCGTGTCGATCGATTCAGCACGCATCGAACGGATAAGACGAGCAGTCTCCATGAACTAAAGAAACACGTCATCTCTCTCCCATGTGCTTCTTCGAACCTTGATGCGCCCAGACTTCTGGATCCTTTCCATCTCGGCATCCACGAATGTGAATATGCCACTGCGATACGCTCCGTTTGCACATGTCACGATGAGAGGCACCTTCTCAGGAGTCTTCCATACACCACGCACCTAAGGACAGATGTCTGTACTCCTGTACTGTGTAGATACGGATTATGGTAGTCTATCGTACCCACCGTGGTGATGTATTCGGCGATATCTTTGGGCGGTTTCGACTCTTCCGACCATCCTTTGCACACCACCATCTTCAGCTTCACCTCTCCGCTCTTGCCCTTCACGGTCACCGATACCGTATCCGAGAGAGAACCTAGGTATACGGAAGATTACGGTACCCACGAAGCACCCACTTTCCTCTTTGCCGTCCTTGGTGACAGTAATGTCGCTGCCGCACTTGATCTCTCCGTCGGGAACCAGCATCCTCAACCATCAGGTCTCCTCTCCCTTCCTCCTCTCCCACTCACTCCGTCTCCTTGTGCAGAATGGCGATCGCCTCCGGTTTCACCTGCAGCACCATCCGGAAGAAGTCCGTCTGCGTCTCGCTCGAGATCGGAGCCTGCGCGAGGATGTACTGGCCTGCAATGTATACGGTACTCCACAGTATCCTAGGTATACGGTATTCTATCGTACCGGGTACGGATCCGTCCACGTGACTTGCGTGAATATAGTCTCCTCCGTCCAGAACCACACGAGAGTGATCGTAGAGGAAGACACCTGATATCGATCACGTAAAACTCCGCCCCTGATGCTTCGCTCCCACCATCGCCTTTGTTCTTGTCCTTGTTGCTCTTGTCGAAGTAGTGCATGTAGGTGGGCGAATCTCGCTGTATCTCCTTGAACATCTCATTCAGCCCATCCGTCAGACTCGCAGTAGGAGTCGCCTTCTTCACCTGCACCAAACCATCTCTATCCTCTCTCCTCTTTATCCACCCACCGTCTCTCTCTCTCTCTCTCTCTCTCTCTCTCTCTCTCTCTTCCTCACCCTCTTCTCTCCCACTCCCTTTGTCTCTCCCTTCTTCTCATCCACCCACCGCCTCGATGAGCTTCTTGGGATTGGCGCACTTGTTCTTCCCTTTCCTGGTCGACCGTGTGCTGACTCGATTGCCTGTCATGGCGACCGAGCCCTCTTTCGTCATTACCACATCCATCCTTCCAACCGCCCGTCCACCGACGGACCACGCACCTCGAATGACCACTCACGCTCCTGTTTGGGCGCATCGAAAATGGGCGGGGCTTGTGATTAGCACTATCTGGTGAAGGAAGGTGAATGACGAGGGTGGCGTTTATTTGAGTGGTGCAGCGGCGTGGACCGGTCGAGCGAGCATGGGGGAGGATGGAGTGAGTGCATCCGCCCTCGTACTCCCTAGCTTCCCCTTTCAGGGCGGCTCCACGTACTCGATGCTCAAGAAGAACTCTGAGAAGAAGCCGCGCAAGAAGGGGAACGCTGCTCGGAAGGGCCCGCCATCGGCCGGAAAGGAGGAGGGGAGGAGCACTATGACCAAGATAGGCACTGTCATGCGAGAGACCAGCACTGAAGATAAGAGTTCGCGACGCAAGAAGTCCATCATCAGCAAGTCCAAGGTGAGCGGGACAGAAGGGGCGGGGCCATGGATGATTTATATTGTAGGAGGAGAACTCTGCCAACTGCGACGACAAGACGTCGAAGCAGGGCTCGAAAAGGAAAAGGAAGAAGGGCGTGAAGCTGGATCCGGCATCCGAGAAGGCCGTCTGTGCATTCGTCAAGCACGTCGACACAATGGGTGAGATGCCGTCATGCAGTCACACGATGATGTCACTTCTCCAGGTGTCGACGGTCTGAAGAAGGAATTCGAGGAAAACAAGACGTACATTCCATCCGACGCGCGCCACGACGTATTCGACTGCAACAAGGTGCAGTGTGCTGTAGACTACCGTATATGCAATCGCCAGCTTACCGTATACCTAGGAGCGCAACCGGTTCCCGGACGTGATGTGTTGGGACGCGACTCGGGTGGTGCTTCAAGATGGCGTGCCTCCACTCACTGACTACATACACGCCAACAAGATAGTGCTGGATGGAGTCGAACGCACTTACATCGCCACACAGGGACCCAAGGAGAACACGGTATATCCGAGCGATATCGGATCGATATGAATCATATGTTTCAGATTGAAGACTTTTGGCGAATGATCTCACAGGAGACGCCTTCATATGTGGTGATGTTGTGCAACATTGAGGAGAACGGGATGCAGAAGGTATACAGTACGCTATAGCATACCAAATACCTACGTACTCCTCTTAGTGCGCGCAGTATTGGCCGAAGGAACAGGGCAGTTACAAGACCTACGGCAAGATGTTCGTCAACAACAAGAAAGTGCATAACTACATAGCTCCCTATACTACCTTCACGATTCGTATTCGTAGATGGAGACGGAGAACAAGCTGGACGTGTACCACATCGAGGTGCTCCCGGAGGGCTGCTCGAACTCGCACGTGACCAAGCTGATCCACGTGACGAACTGGCCCGACCAGGGGGTGCCGACCAGCGGCCGGATGGTGCTGCGACTCATCAAGATGATCGGACAGGAGGTGCGAAAGGGGAGAGAGGGGGAGAGGGTCGTGCCTAGAACACTGGCAACCCGTCTGGCACGATCGTGGTGCACTGTTCGGCGGGAGTGGGGCGCACCGGAACAGTCGTCGCCATCGATGCCATCTGCACCAGGCTGTTCCACGGAAAGGAGACCACCGTGCGCGCATCTCCCCCTCCCCGCCGCCTCTCACAGTCTCTTACAGGTGAAGGAGGTGTTCTGTGAGATCCGGCGGCAGCGAGCGCACTCCATCCAGACAGAGCCCCAGTACCTATTCATCTTCACCACAGTCCTCGACTACATCAAGGTGACGTCATCCGATATACATGACGTCATATCATGTGATGATTCAGGCGAAGACGGGCTCGAAACACAACGACGCAGTGGGCAAGTTCTACAAGGAGCTGGCTGAAAAGTGCAGGACTGAATGAGAAAGAAAGAGAAGAGAAACAATGAATAAAAACAACACAAGCCATAGATGTACACTTTCCTTTACGACGTTCGCTTAGATGTGCTTTTACACCGCTTAAAATCGATAAAGTCTTAGATGTTTGGTTGCTGATCTCGTTTCACTTTCACACCTCGAAATATCCTGGCGCCTACCCGCCGACCGACAATGATCTAATCAGTACATCTTTGTCATTCTGATAAGTGTGATGGGACTGGCTGATAGTGGACGAGAGAGTGGGGAGACTAAGAGAGGGGGAGGGAAAGGGAAGTGATGAGTGGAGATAATGAGAGAGCAGAGAGAGCAGGCGGCTCGGATCGGGGAATCGACTCGGCCCGTTGTTGGAAGAGCTTCCACAGCCATTCAGTCGGCAGTCGGCCACAATGCAAACCATCTCGTGCGACATACTCAATGGAGAGAAGAAACTCACGGTGAGCACTCTCTCGTCTCTCGTCTCTCTATCAACAACCATGTCTAGGTTATGGCACTCCGTATCGACAACGGTCCTGTTCTTCAGAAGCGATTCGAGGAGTACGAGAAACTCTACGAACAAGTATCGAATATTACTTTTTGACTTAAATTGACGAGTGTTGTAGGTGAAGGATCTGATGCCTTCGTCGTTCCTCCCGCCTCCTAAGAAAAAGCTGCTGCAGTCAGAGGTGGGTGGCCAAATTTACTTTCGCCCGCCATCGATTTATCAAATTTCAATATTATTAATGTATTGATACTTTCATCACCATCAGTGGATATGGAAGTTTAAAAATTGATTTAAAAAAATTCAGGTCAAACTGAACGAGAAGCGTCGTCAGTGGGTGCTGGCACTCTCGCAGACACTCCTTCAAGACAGCCCCAGCAAGTGAGCAGAGACTGGGTTTATGTGACAGAAAAGTTGAGCTGTATTTGTTTTACGTGCGTGATTCGAAAAAAAATTTATATGCGTCATAAACAGAGAACAGAACAGTGGCACATTAGCTTGACATTTCTCAAGCGTGCGTATTACGTGAACACATTGTGCTGTCTCTACATTTTTCTCGATTCAGCTCGTGCGTGCGCACTTTCTTCGCCGGTCTGTCCGACGAGGACGACAGCCACGTCGACCTCGGACCCAGCGAGGTGAAGACGTGAGTACACACTTTGAACCTTGATATGGATTGCACCGACATCACATCAGACAACATTATTTGGATCGGAAGCCCTACTTTGAATCAAATATATGTACACACTCCTATTACAGCCTGGGTCCGAAGGACTTCCAGTTCCTGAAGACTGTCGGCAAGGGGTCATTCGGACGAGTGTTCGTAGTGAAACACAGGACCGATGGGAAGATATACGCAATGAAGGTGGAAATTTCCGACTATACTTATCTTTTCTGTTTCCATTCCAGGTTCTTCAGAAGGATCACATCCGAAAGAAGAACGAGGTGAAGCACGTTATGGCTGAGAGAAATGTGCTCAAGGTGAGATAGTGGGGAGGGGGAAGGGGGTAGTAGGAGAACTCTGCCAACTGCGACTACAAGACGTCGAAACAGGGCTCGGGGAGAAAGAAAGGGAATCTATTTCTTTCAGCACAACATTCATCACCCGTTCCTTGTCTCTCTGCACTACTCCTTCCAGACAAAGGAAAAACTATACTTCGTCCTCGACTTCCTGAATGGAGGAGAGGTTTGCTACTAGATGCATTCATTCATCTATCCATTCTAATCCAGCTGTTCTCGCACCTGCAACGCGAGAAGTCGTTCTCGGAAACGCGCTCGCGTTTCTACGCCAGTCAGATCGCGTCGGCCCTCGGATACCTACATGAGAACAACATCATCTACCGGTGCGGCGCCTCTTCCGCTTCTTCCCAGTTGTCTTCTCTAATGAGTCCATGTTGCAGTGATCTGAAGCCTGAGAACCTGCTTCTTGACAAGCACGGCTACCTGGTGCTCACCGACTTCGGACTGTGCAAGGAGGGCATCAAGGCAAAGGACACAACGCACACGTTCTGCGGCACCCCCGAGTGAGTTCCTTCATGTTCACACCATGTTAAATGTGCATTTTGAATGGAATAACAGTCAGCAGTCGACCTTCAATTCAAATACCACTCCGCAATACCGCATACCGCAAAGGTTATATTCAGAGTGAGAGTGCGGGAGAAAGAGAGAAAAGAATAATAATATTATCATATATGATAATAATATTTAATTTAATATTATCATGGCACTCGATTCGATGAACTAATGAGATGGTACATGCAGATATCTTGCTCCGGAGATCCTTCTCAAGAAGTCGTACGACCGCACAGTGGACTGGTGGTGCCTCGGATCCGTGCTGTATGAGATGCTGTTCGGACTAGTACGTCTCTCACCCCCTCTTTCACCCACTCGCTCTTTTAGCCGCCCTTCTACAGCAAGGACCAGACAGAGATGTACGACCGGATCGTCAACTCGCCCCTCAAGTTCAAGCACCATGTGTCGCCCGGATCGACCGACCTCCTGACAGGGGTGAGGAAAGGGAACCGCGCGCGCGTGCGAGAGAGAGGGGGGGGGGAGGAGAGGGAGATGAACTCCTCCCGTTTCAGCTCCTGCAGAAGGACCGCACCCGCCGTCTCGGTTCCCGCCACGATTTCACCGACATCAAAAACCACCCCTGGTTCATGCCCGTCGACTGGGAAAAGCTGCTGCGGTGCGTTCCCCCTCTATCTATTTTTCCCTATCACTTTATCCCTCTCTCTCACCCCTTCTTCTTCTAGCCGTGAGGTGAAGGCCCCCTTCATTCCGAAGATCAAGGACGAGCTCGACTACTCTCAGTTTGCAAAGGAGTTCACCGACTCAAACTTCAACCCGGGTACATATTTGAGAACGAAATATATGTTACGTTCTTCCAAGCTCACTAATGTCCCACAATGACCCACTCCATTGCAGCCTCTCTCGCCCCGCAGACATACGGGGCGCAGGTGAGAGACGTCGACTTTGGCGGATTCACCTACGTCGAGAAGCACATCTGAGGGGAGAAGGGAGAGGGGGTGTACTGTACATAAGAACAAGAGTATATGCACGAAATATGTATGTATCGATCATAATTGTCCACGGATAAACGTATATTCAAGGAAAAGCGAAACAAAATGATTTTTAAGAAGAAGTGGTTCACATCGCTTGTCCCTACGCCTCACCGAGACGGAGCATCTTCAAGGTGTAACTCGACTGTCCGCCGATCGCAAACAGCACCTGAAAACGGAAGTATTATTGTAAAACCGCTGCTTGCGCAATCCATATCTCCGGCGACGGTGAGCCCGCAGTTACTGCAACCATTGTCTAGAGCCGGCAGCTTCTTCCACGAAAATCCCACTATAAAGATACGTGCAAAAATTATCGATTATATGATAACTATCTGTTAACAAATGTACTCAGTTTGACCCAATTCAACAAGAGTGCATGCATAAAACGTTTACAAATACTTCACGGTGTTCAGTCAACACAACTCAGCACGAACAAACACTATGCACTACTTTCAGATATGGACTTTTGATAAATAATCTCGTTTGTACTTCCTGCTCCAAATTCTCGCAAATTCCCCCAAATTCTCGTTCTCGCTCATCGTTTCCCTTTCCTCTTTCCCGTTTCCTGCGCATGTTTCTTCCTTCGATGTTAAGTTTATGGTGTTTAGGAATCAAACTAGTCGATATTTCAACATTTCAGAAGACAACATACTTTCTTTTTGAAAAGGTCCAGGTGTTTAATTGTATGGATCATGGACGCGTCCGACTAAACAAAATCGAATATCCAAGTACGCTGTACTTTGATGCGCGAATCAGCGCATCCGTTTTTACATGTTGATTATCATTCGAGAAACATTATCATGTTGATTATCATTCGAGGTACATTATCATGTTGATTATCATTGCTTGGGGGAGGGGTAAAAGCGCGGCGCGGCGGATCGGGAAGCCATTCGGAGCTGCGCCTCGGCCGCACCCACCCACCCCCTTCTCCCCAAGATCCCTCTCTGCCCATCCCGGTCGGATCCCGGCCCATCTACTCAACTACACACCCCTACTGATTGGAAGTGAGCTGCTTATCCCCTTCTTCCTCCTCCTCCCCCCCTCCCCCCTCGTGCCTCTTGCTCCCTCCCTCTACTTGCTACTGCAGTGTCCGACGCCTACGCGGATATGACCCTCCTCCAGGAGGTTTGCGACTGTTCCCATGACATGAGGCTGAGCCACAAATGCAAGAAATGCTCCACGACGATGTGTCGCGGCTGTAGAATCAGCCACGCCGAAAGGTGTGGAGGAGTTGTCAAGGTGGGTTACTGTAGGTTACTGTAGTGACTGTCGGGTTACGGTAGACTGTCGAAGGTTACTGTAGGATGAGGTGGACTACGGTAGCGTACTACATTCTCTGCTTTAGGCGCTGAGCTTCAGTCGCATGTCGTGTGGATGCTGCAGTGCCGGCGCGCCAGCCGTGCTGTACTGCTGCGACTCGCTGCTCTGCGCGGACTGCGCGCCGGAGCACGCAAGCCACACTCACATGGCCATTGTGAGTGTTCTCTTCTAACCCTTCTCCTACTCTCTCACTCACACACTGTTTAGGTGGAGGATGAATCCACCCGCTACCTCAACAAGATCAGTGCCTCGCGCGCCGTGGCCATCCTCTCCAGGACTATCAAGAATTTGCGAGCCGACAACAACAGGAAGAGCAGGAAGGTCGAAGAGCACCAAGAAGCGCTGCGAGTGCTCAATAAGTTCACTCTGAAGGAGGAGGAACGCTTCGAAAGCGCGATCAAGAAGAAGGACGACCACATCCTCCTCCTCCAGACACAAGTCGCTGAGCTCTCCAACAAGCTCTCCTCCGCGCTGGACGTCAACTCGCTCCTCGAAGGGCAGGTCAAATCGCTCACCTTTGACAAAGAACCCAGTCTGATGGCTTGCGTTGAGAGGACGATGCTGGCATTCCCCGCCGTCGATTTCGATCGATTTCACAAAATTGTCATGGGGATCTTTACTGCCGATGGACGTAACGAACCTACGTGAGTGAGAGAGAGTGCTTGATAGAAAAGAAAGAGAGTGAAATCAAGAATTCATTTATTTCAGAAAACATGTCTTTGAGAGTACCGTCTCTCGCGCCCGCATGCGTTTGGGTGTTTCAACGGCCAAGAAAATAGGAATCAAGTAAACTCCAACCCAAGCTCGTTCTAAAACTGTTCTCAAATTTTTTGTGATGTCGTATTCCACATGATTGGATAAAGTATGTGTGATGAATGAAGCTTGCGTTTCTTAGTGTGTGAGAGAGGAGGAGAGGGAGAGAGGGAGAGAGGGAGAGAGAGGGAGAGAGAGAGAGAGAGGGAGGGGGAGAGAGAGGGGAGAAGGGGGGGGGGGAGAAGTGGTGAGAGGGAGAGAGAAGTGGTGAGAGTGAGAGAGGGAGAGAGAGAGAACAACGTGTTGAAAGTCGAGCTATCGCAGTTTCAACAAAATGGTGAAAGTCGAGTTATCGTAGGTTCAACACGTGGTGAAAATTAGGAAAAAAAACCTTTTTTTATCTGTGACGCGCGCAGCGGGCCACCCCCAAAGTCACACACGTGTCTATATATCCTAATACAATCTACTCCATTTGTATGTGTTATTTGTTAAAATATGACTTTGTGAGACCTATGAGTATGATTGCATAAATAAATATTGGTTGCGGCATAAAAAAACAACCACTCTCTCGCTTTGCCACTAAACGTGTTTACGATAACGACGACGACGGTGTGCATCACGTAAGCCCCTCCCAGCGCTTCGCTTGCCCCGCCTCCTCCCGCTTTTCTGTGAAACTTGTGGTACTTTCAATGTTTTTGAATGTGTTTTTGTAATCAATATCGGTTCAATAATGCATTCCGGTGATGAATAACATATTTCTTAGTATCGAAACGTCTCATAGGTTGTAGGACGGTCGCCATCGAAATCATGTTATTTGTTATTGTACCAGCCTCTCCGGGCTGCTCCGCAGCCCTCCGAGGCTTGACCGCAGGGCCAGTCTTCAAAAGACGAACTTGCTCTCAGACTCCGGCTTAGTCCTTGGCCCTGTGGGCCAGCCTCGGAGGGCTGCGGAGCAGCCCGGAGAGGCTGGTAGATCAATGATTGATTTGTGATCTGGGGCGAGAAGCTGCCTTTTATAGCCCCTGCTATGCGTTTCTGGAAAGTTCCACGACTTTCTGAAGAGACGCAGACAGACAGTCAGAGAAAAATCTCTGTAGGGGTGAATCTCTAGCACGCTCACCTGATTTTCTTCCGTAGAAGCTTCTGGAAAGTTCCAAAAAGTTGATTACGACAACAGGCAACTCGAGAGTAACAGAAAAACAGTAAAAAACGGCTTAGAATATTGATTTTTCTTACTGTAGTGTACTGTAGGATTACTGTAGGACCGTAACCCACTGCGACATGATCCTCAACCCTTGAGGTGTTCATTGGTATAGGTGGTTGGGACCTCTGACCCTTTGGCGCGACAGGAGAGTCTGGACATACACACACCACGTTAGCGCTTTATTAAGGAGTAGGATTTCCAAGAAAATCAAAAGAAGTTCTATTTAGAAAAATCGTATGTATGAACTTCCTAGTATTATTTGACTGTTTAATTTTGTGGTTTCATGCGTATAGTTCATTCAAGTTTCAACAAACAGTCTTTACTATATTACAAGTTGTGAATGTCATAGAAACAAAATGTCAAAAAATAGTGTAAATTTTTACAATTTTCGCACGCTCCATTGCCAAAATGTCGAAAAATACGAAAAAATGGGCTACCTGGAAAACTCACCACCTCACCACATGACGTCATGTACGAAAAAATCCTTTCGATAGATCACGAAGCATTTGAGAAAAAAATATTGTTGAAACTGCGATAACTGGACTTTCAATACTGTGTTAAAAAGCAATAACTCGACTTTCAACTTTCAACACTTTGTTGAAACTGCGATAACTCGACATTCAACACTTTGTTGAAACTGCGATAACTCGACATTCAAAACTTTGTTGAAACTGCGATAACTCGACTTTCAACACTTTGTTGAAACTGCGATAACTTGACATTCAACACTTTGTTGAAACTGCGATAACTCGACATTCAAAACTTTGTTGAAACTGCGATAACTCGACTTTCAACACTTTGTTGAAACTGCGATAACTCGACTTTCAACACTTTGTTGAAACTGCGATAACTCGACTTTAAACACTTTGTTTAAAATGCGATAACTCGACATTCAACACTTTGTTGAACCTACGATAACTCGACTTTCAACACTTTGTTGAAACTGTGATAACTCGACATTCACCACTTTGTTGAAACTGCGATAACTCGACTTTCAACACTTTGTTGAAACTGCGATAACTCGACATTCAACACTTTGTTGAAACTGCGATAACTCGACTTTCAACACTTTGTTGAAACTGCGATAACTCGACATTCAACATTAAAAAAACTCGACTTTAAACACTTTGTTTAAAATGCGATAACTCGACATTCAACACTTTGTTGAACCTACGATAACTCGACTTTCAACACTTTGTTGAACCTACGATAACTCGACATTCAAAACTTTGTTGAAACTGCGATAACTCGACTTTCAACACTTTGTTGAAACTGCGATAACTTGACATTCAACACTTTGTTGAAACTGCGATAACTCGACATTCAACACTTTGTTGACTAGCGCTTCGGCGCGCTGCCGCGCGCCTCCGCACTAGTTTATAGAAGAATAGAAAATAGTTTAGATAAATAATTGCATGGTAAACTACGCTCTCATCACGAAAAAAATGAAAAATCTTCTGTCCACTTTGACGGCGGCAACAACAACATTCTTGACACAGTTCTTGACACATTCTTCTGTCTACTCTCACGCCTCCGCGTAGATCAAATCACTTTTCTAGAGACAGTTGTATGCTCTCTTCTGTCTACTTTCACGTCTCTGCATCGATCACATCACTTTTCTAGAAACAGTTGTATGCTCTCTTCTGCCTACTCTCACGTCTCTGCATCGATCACATCACTTTTCTAGAAACAGTTGTATGCTCTCTTCTGTCTACTGTCACGTCTCTGCATCGATCACATCACTTTTCTAGAGACAGTTGTATGCTCTCCTCTGTCTACTCTCACGTCTCTGCATCGATCAAATCACTTTTCTAGAAACAGTTGTATGCTCTCTTCTGTCTACTCTCACGTCTCTGCATCGATCACATCACTTTTCTAGAAACAGTTCTACGCTCTCTTCCGTCTACTCTCACGTCTCTGCATCGATCAAATCACTTTTCTAGAAACAATTGTATGCTCTCTTCTGTCTACTCTCACGTCTCTGCATCGATCACATCACTTTTCTAGAAACAGTTTTATGCTCTCTTCTGTCTACTCTCACGTCTCTGCATCGACCACATCACTTTTATAGAAACATTTTTATGCTCTCTTCTGTCTACTCTCACGTCGCTGCATCGATCAAATCGCTTTTTTAGAAACAGTTCTATGCTCTCTTCTGTCTACTCTCACGTCTCTGCATCGATCAAATCACTTTTCTAGAAACAATTTTATGCTCTCTTCTGTCTACTCTCACGTCTCTGCATCGACCACATCACTTTTCTAGAAACAGTTTTATGCTCTCTTCCGTCTACTCTCACGTCTCTGCATCGATCAAATCACTTTTCTAGAAACAATTGTATGCTCTCTTCTGTCTACTCTCACGTCTCTGCATCGATCACATCACTTTTCTAGAAACAGTTTTATGCTCTCTTCTGTCTACTCTCACGTCTCTGCATCGACCACATCACTTTTATAGAAACATTTTTATGCTCTCTTCTGTCTACTCTCACGTCGCTGCATCGATCAAATCGCTTTTTTAGAAACAGTTCTATGCTCTCTTCTGTCTACTCTCACGTCTCTGCATCGATCAAATCACTTTTCTAGAAACAATTTTATGCTCTCTTCTGTCTACTCTCACGTCTCTGCATCGACCACATCACTTTTCTAGAAACAGTTTTATGCTCTCTTTTGTCTACTCTCACGTCTCCTCATCGATCAAATCACTTTTCTAGAAACAATTCTATGCTCTCTTCTGTCTACTCTCACGTCTCTGCATCGACCACATCACTTTTCTAGAAACAGTTGTATGCTCCCTTCTGTCTACTCTCACGTCTCTGCATCGATCAAATCACTTTTCTAGAAACAATTGTATGCTCTCTTCTGTCTACTCTCACGTCTCTGCATCGATCACATCACTTTTCTAGAAACAGTTGTATGCTCTCTTCTGTCTACTGTCACGTCTCTGCATCGATCACATCACTTTTCTAGAGACAGTTGTATGCTCTCCTCTGTCTACTCTCACGTCTCTGCATCGATCAAATCACTTTTCTAGAAACAATTCTATGCTCTCTTCTGTCTACTCTCACGTCTCTGCATCGACCACATCACTTTTCTAGAAACAGTTGTATGCTCCCTTCTGTCTACTCTCACGTCTCTGCATCGATCACAACACTTTTCTAGAAACAGTTGTATGCTCCCTTCTGTCTACTCTCACGTCTCTGCATCGATCACATCACTTTTCTAGAAACAGTTGTATGCTCTCCTCTGTCTACTCTCACGTCTCTGCATCGATCAAATCACTTTTCTAGAAACAGTTGTATGCTCTCTTCTGTCTACTCTCACGTCTCTGCATCGATCACATCACTTTTCTAGAAACAGTTGTATGCTCTCTTCGGTCTACTCTCACGTCTCTGCATCGATCAAATCACTTTTCTAGAAACAATTGTATGCTCTCTTCTGTCTACTCTCACGTCTCTGCATCGATCACATCACTTTTCTAGAAACAGTTGTATGCTCTCTTCTGTCTACTGTCACGTCTCTGCATCGATCACATCACTTTTCTAGAGACAGTTGTATGCTCTCCTCTGTCTACTCTCACGTCTCTGCATCGATCAAATCACTTTTCTAGAAACAGTTGTATGCTCTCTTCTGTCTACTCTCACGTCTCTGCATCGATCACATCACTTTTCTAGAAACAGTTCTACGCTCTCTTCCGTCTACTCTCACGTCTCTGCATCGATCAAATCACTTTTCTAGAAACAATTGTATGCTCTCTTCTGTCTACTCTCACGTCTCTGCATCGATCACATCACTTTTCTAGAAACAGTTTTATGCTCTCTTCTGTCTACTCTCACGTCTCTGCATCGACCACATCACTTTTATAGAAACATTTTTATGCTCTCTTCTGTCTACTCTCACGTCGCTGCATCGATCAAATCGCTTTTTTAGAAACAGTTCTATGCTCTCTTCTGTCTACTCTCACGTCTCTGCATCGATCAAATCACTTTTCTAGAAACAATTCTATGCTCTCTTCTGTCTACTCTCACGTCTCTGCATCGACCACATCACTTTTCTAGAAACAGTTTTATGCTCTCTTTTGTCTACTCTCACGTCGCTGCATCGATCAAATCGCTTTTCTAGAAACAGTTCTATGCTCTCTTCTGTCTACTCTCACGTCTCTGCATCGATCAAATCACTTTTCTAGAAACAATTTTATGCTCTCTTCTGTCTACTCTCACGTCTCTGCATCGACCACATCACTTTTCTAGAAACATTTTTATGCTCTCTTTTGTCTACTCTCACGTCTCCTCATCGATCAAATCACTTTTCTAGAAACAATTCTATGCTCTCTTTTGTCTACTCTCACGTCTCTGCATCGACCACATCACTTTTCTAGAAACAGTTGTATGCTCCCTTCTGTCTACTCTTACGTCTCTGCATCGATCACAACACTTTTCTAGAAACAGTTGTATGCTCCCTTCTGTCTACTCTCACGTCTCTGCATCGATCACATCACTTTTCTAGAAACAGTTGTATGCTCTCCTCTGTCTACTCTCACGTCTCTGCATCGATCAAATCACTTTTCTAGAAACAGTTGTATGCTCTCTTCTGTCTACTCTCACGTCTCTGCATCGATCACATCACTTTTCTAGAAACAGTTGTATGCTCTCTTTTGTCTACTCTCACGTCTCTGCATCGATCACATCACTTTTCTAGAAACAGTTGTATGCTCTCTTCGGTCTACTCTCACGTCTCTGCATCGATCACATCACTTTTCTAGAAACAGTTTTATGCTCTCTTCTGTCTACTCTCACGTCTCTGCATCGATCAAATCACTTTTCTAGAAACAATTGTATGCTCTCTTCTGTCTACTCTCACGTCTCTGCATCGATCACATCACTTTTCTAGAAACAATTGTATGCTCTCTTCTGTCTACTCTCACGTCTCTGCATCGATCACATCACTTTTCTAGAAACAGTTGTATGCTCTCTTCTGTCTACTCTCACGTCGCTGCATCGATCAAATCGCTTTTTTAGAAACAGTTCTATGCTCTCTTCTGTCTACTCTCACGTCTCTGCATCGATCAAATCACTTTTCTAGAAACAATTTTATGCTCTCTTCTGTCTACTCTCACGTCTCTGCATCGACCACATCACTTTTCTAGAAACAGTTTTATGCTCTCTTTTGTCTACTCTCACGTCTCCTCATCGATCAAATCACTTTTCTAGAAACAATTCTATGCTCTCTTCTGTCTACTCTCACGTCTCTGCATCGATCACATCACTTTTCTAGAAACAGTTGTATGCTCTCCTCTGTCTACTCTCACGTCTCTGCATCGATCAAATCACTTTTCTAGTAACAGTTGTATGCTCTCTTCTGTCTACTCTCACGTCTCTGCATCGATCACATCACTTTTCTAAAAACAGTTGTATGCTCTCTTCGGTCTACTCTCACGTCTCTGCATCGATCACATCACTTTTCTAAAAACAGTTGTATGCTCTCTTCGGTCTACTCTCACGTCTCTGCATCGATCAAATCACTTTTCTAGAAACAATTGTATGCTCTCTTCTGTCTACTCTCACGTCTCTGCATCGATCACATCACTTTTCAAGAAACAGTTTTATGCTCTCTTCTGTCTACTCTCACGTCTCTGCATCGACCACATCACTTTTCTAGAAACATTTTTATGCTCTTTTCTGTCTACTCTCACGTCGCTGCATCGATCAAATCGCTTTTTTAGAAACAGTTCTATGCTCTCTTCTGTCTACTCTCACGTCTCTGCATCGATCAAATCACTTTTCTAGAAACAATTCTATGCTCTCTTCTGTCTACTCTCACGTCTCTGCATCGACCACATCACTTTTCTAGAAACAGTTTTATGCTCTCTTCTGTCTACTCTCACGTCTCTGCATCGACCACATCACTTTTATAGAAACATTTTTATGCTCTCTTCTGTCTACTCTCACGTCGCTGCATCGATCAAATCGCTTTTTTAGAAACAGTTCTATGCTCTCTTCTGTCTACTCTCACGTCTCTGCATCGATCAAATCACTTTTCTAGAAACAATTCTATGCTCTCTTCTGTCTACTCTCACGTCTCTGCATCGACCACATCACTTTTCTAGAAACAGTTTTATGCTCTCTTTTGTCTACTCTCACGTCGCTGCATCGATCAAATCGCTTTTCTAGAAACAGTTCTATGCTCTCTTCTGTCTACTCTCACGTCTCTGCATCGATCAAATCACTTTTCTAGAAACAATTTTATGCTCTCTTCTGTCTACTCTCACGTCTCTGCATCGACCACATCACTTTTCTAGAAACATTTTTATGCTCTCTTTTGTCTACTCTCACGTCTCCTCATCGATCAAATCACTTTTCTAGAAACAATTCTATGCTCTCTTTTGTCTACTCTCACGTCTCTGCATCGACCACATCACTTTTCTAGAAACAGTTGTATGCTCCCTTCTGTCTACTCTTACGTCTCTGCATCGATCACAACACTTTTCTAGAAACAGTTGTATGCTCCCTTCTGTCTACTCTCACGTCTCTGCATCGATCACATCACTTTTCTAGAAACAGTTGTATGCTCTCCTCTGTCTACTCTCACGTCTCTGCATCGATCAAATCACTTTTCTAGAAACAGTTGTATGCTCTCTTCTGTCTACTCTCACGTCTCTGCATCGATCACATCACTTTTCTAGAAACAGTTGTATGCTCTCTTTTGTCTACTCTCACGTCTCTGCATCGATCACATCACTTTTCTAGAAACAGTTGTATGCTCTCTTCGGTCTACTCTCACGTCTCTGCATCGATCACATCACTTTTCTAGAAACAGTTTTATGCTCTCTTCTGTCTACTCTCACGTCTCTGCATCGATCAAATCACTTTTCTAGAAACAATTGTATGCTCTCTTCTGTCTACTCTCACGTCTCTGCATCGATCACATCACTTTTCTAGAAACAATTGTATGCTCTCTTCTGTCTACTCTCACGTCTCTGCATCGATCACATCACTTTTCTAGAAACAGTTGTATGCTCTCTTCTGTCTACTCTCACGTCGCTGCATCGATCAAATCGCTTTTTTAGAAACAGTTCTATGCTCTCTTCTGTCTACTCTCACGTCTCTGCATCGATCAAATCACTTTTCTAGAAACAATTTTATGCTCTCTTCTGTCTACTCTCACGTCTCTGCATCGACCACATCACTTTTCTAGAAACAGTTTTATGCTCTCTTTTGTCTACTCTCACGTCTCCTCATCGATCAAATCACTTTTCTAGAAACAATTCTATGCTCTCTTCTGTCTACTCTCACGTCTCTGCATCGATCACATCACTTTTCTAGAAACAGTTGTATGCTCTCCTCTGTCTACTCTCACGTCTCTGCATCGATCAAATCACTTTTCTAGTAACAGTTGTATGCTCTCTTCTGTCTACTCTCACGTCTCTGCATCGATCACATCACTTTTCTAAAAACAGTTGTATGCTCTCTTCGGTCTACTCTCACGTCTCTGCATCGATCACATCACTTTTCTAAAAACAGTTGTATGCTCTCTTCGGTCTACTCTCACGTCTCTGCATCGATCAAATCACTTTTCTAGAAACAATTGTATGCTCTCTTCTGTCTACTCTCACGTCTCTGCATCGATCACATCACTTTTCAAGAAACAGTTTTATGCTCTCTTCTGTCTACTCTCACGTCTCTGCATCGACCACATCACTTTTCTAGAAACATTTTTATGCTCTTTTCTGTCTACTCTCACGTCGCTGCATCGATCAAATCGCTTTTTTAGAAACAGTTCTATGCTCTCTTCTGTCTACTCTCACGTCTCTGCATCGATCAAATCACTTTTCTAGAAACAATTCTATGCTCTCTTCTGTCTACTCTCACGTCTCTGCATCGACCACATCACTTTTCTAGAAACAGTTTTATGCCTTCTTCTGTCTACTCTCACGTCTCTGCATCGACCACATCACTTTTCTAGAAACATTTTTATGCTTTCTTCTGTCTACTCTCACGTCGCTGCATCGATCAAATCGCTTTTTTAGAAACAGTTCTATGCTCTCTTCTGTCTACTCTCACGTCTCTGCATCGATCAAATCACTTTTCTAGAAACAATTTTATGCTCTCTTCTGTCTACTCTCACGTCTCTGCATCGACCACATCACTTTTCTAGAAACAGTTTTATGCTCTCTTTTGTCTACTCTCACGTCTCCTCATCGATCAAATCACTTTTCTAGAAACAATTCTATGCTCTCTTCTGTCTACTCTCACGTCTCTGCATCGACCACATCACTTTTCTAGAAACAGTTGTATGCTCCCTTCTGTCTACTCTCACGTCTCTGCATCGATCACATCACTTTTCTAGAAACAGTTGTATGCTCCCTTCTGTCTACTCTCACGTCTCTTCATCGATCACATCACTTTTCTAGAAACAGTTGTATGCTCTCCTCTGTCTACTCTCACGTCTCTGCATCGATCAAATCACTTTTCTAGAAACAGTTGTATGCTCTCTTCTGTCTACTCTCACGTCTCTGCATCGATCACATCACTTTTCTAAAAACAGTTGTATGCTCTCTTCGGTCTACTCTCACGTCTCTGCATCGATCAAATCACTTTTCTAGAAACAATTGTATGCTCTCTTCTGTCTACTCTCACGTCTCTGCATCGATCACATCACTTTTCTAGAAACAGTTTTATGCTCTCTTCTGTCTACTCTCACGTCTCTGCATCGACCACATCACTTTTCTAGAAACATTTTTATGCTCTCTTCTGTCTACTCTCACGTCGCTGCATCGATCAAATCGCTTTTTTAGAAACAGTTCTATGCTCTCTTCTGTCTACTCTCACGTCTCTGCATCGATCAAATCACTTTTCTAGAAACAATTCTATGCTCTCTTCTGTCTACTCTCACGTCTCTGCATCGACCACATCACTTTTCTAGAAACAGTTTTATGCTCTCTTTTGTCTACTCTCACGTCGCTGCATCGATCAAATCGCTTTTCTAGAAACAGTTCTATGCTCTCTTCTGTCTACTCTCACGTCTCTGCATCGATCAAATCACTTTTCTAGAAACAATTTCATGCTCTCTTCTGTCTACTGTCACGTCTCTGCATCGACCACATCACTTTTCTAGAAACAGTTTTATGCTCTCTTTTGTCTACTCTCACGTCGCTGCATCGATCAAATCGCTTTTCTAGAAACAATTTTATGCTCTCTTCTGTCTACTCTCACGTCTTTGCATCGATCACATCACTTTTCTAGAAGCAGTTGTATGCTTTCTGCTGTCTAGTTCTATTAAATTAAAAAGGGTAGCAACTCATGTAAAAAAAAAATTGACTCAACATAAATTACAGATATCATTCATTATTTTATCACAGTCGTCGTAATTTGGAATGAGTCTTGCACTTGATGCTCACCTCACCTCACTTTCATTCTTTACTGAACTGCTCAAAAGACACGCGTTTTTCAGTAATAACGAGAGCATAACAGTCTCGATAAAACAATGTTCTATTAACAAAACAAAAAAAAGAATAAATATATGTCTACAATGCAGTGACCTTTTCATGCGACGGCTGACAGAAAGCACGCCGGCTGGCACGCCCCTCGCATAATCTGCGCTTGCTTAGAAGTAGTATGAAAGAGGATGACAATGAAAGTTTTTTTCTACAACACTATGTACCCGATCGGTCACTGTTCTCAATCCGTATTTCTATCATACACATATAATGACCTCGTTTGCCACGGCTGAGAGAAAATACGCCGGTGGGCGCGCCCTACGTGTTGTGCACATGTTTGAAGTAGTTTGATAAAGTTTGAAGTTTGTTTGATCTTTTCAAACCATCATATAACTACTGAACTCGTCTTGCAAAGCTTTACTTGTGTTTTCCAATCTTCAACTCTTCGTTTCGTTGAAGTTATGCGTTGAAGCTAGAAATTTTGTCTTTTTTCAACTGAATCAATCTATTAATGAGATTATTTACACGTGTTTCTATTGAACTAACGCACCACTGTGTGGATATGGGTCAGTAATTGCGAATGCCAACTAATTGACATCGATCTGTTGACCTCGCGGCTGGTAGCGAGCAACCCGGAGGGCGCGACCCCAGCAAGTAGCGCGCACTCAAAAATGATCTTATATCATATGAAGATAAAGTCCGATTGTTCTAAAACTTTGACAGTAGGGTTTGTTTGTCCATAAAAGCTTAAGTTTACAAATTGGACAATCTATATTGCCTGTACGAAAAGTCGATCATATTTGCTTTATTTCGCGACTTTTCGAAAAATGAAACAAGTTTCTATACTCTCTTTTACGTAATCTATCTTCTATTTAATTTTTATAGAAATCGAAGATCATGAATTTTGGGTGCGTTTTGGGTACATTCGCATATTTGGGCATGAAGATGAGGTCACAGTCGGCTGGTATCGCGGCTATCGATTTTTTCTAGGTCGATTCACCTACCCTCCAAGTTTCGTTCAATTTGAAGCATTTTGAAAATGTTCTCCATAGTTAAGAGATTAGGTGATAACTATGATCAGAAGATCGCTATTGACGAGATTTGGAGATTTGCGATATATTTTTTTTTGTCTTTTCTAACTATCTCTCCTACTTCTTTTTCACCTATTTTATGTTTCACAGATGTACACCGCCCCATCTCTTTCTCCTCTACACTGTTCTGTCTACTTTCCATCCTATCTCCCTCCTCCTCCCCCCCCGCCCCCCTCTCTCTCTCTCTCTTTCTCTCTTTCTCTCTCTCTCTCTCTCCCCTCGACACAGTTCTACTTTCCCCTATCTCTCCTCTCTCTCTTCTCCCTCCACCACTGTCTCCCTATCTCTTTCTCTCTTTCTCTTTCTCTTTCAGTATTATGTTCTCTAGAAACAGTATTATATTCTCTATTGTCTACTCTACTGTCAACTTTCTAGAGACAATACTAATACTACATATGCTCTTGTTTGTCTACTGCATCTTTTTCTTTCAATGTGACAAAAACTTTCTAGAGACATTACTATGTTTTCTTCTGTCTACTTTCACCTTTCGTCACCTCTTCCACTCTTACTTTCACATCTGCAGTAATCACTATCACTGCGACTTTCGAAAGACAGTTATGTCTACTCTCCCTTCTCTCTCCTCTTTTCTCTCTCCTACCTTCTCTCTCTCTCCCCATCTTTCTCTCTCTTGTCTATTCTCACGTCTCCGCATCGGTGACAACAATTTTCTAGAGACAGTACTATGGCACCTTCTGTCTACTCTTCTACTCTCACATCTACAGCAGTCACTGCGACTATGGAGAGACAGTTATGCCTATTCTCCCTCCTTTCTCCTCTTCTCTCTCTCTCTCTCTCTCTCTCTCTCTCTCTCTCTCTCTCTTGTCCAATCTCACGTCTTCGCAGCGGTGACAACAACATTCTAGAAAAAGTACTATGTTACCTTTTGTCTACTCTTCTACTCTCACGTCTGCAGCAGTCACTGCGACTTTCGAGAGACAGTTATGCCTACTCTCTCTCTTCCCTCCTTCTCCTCCCTCCTCTCTCTCTCTCTCTCTCTCTCTCTCTTTCTCTCTCTCTCTCTCTCTCTCTGTCTTTTTCTTGTCTATTCTCACGTCTCTGCATCGATGACAACAACTTTCTAGAGACAGTACTATGGCACCTTCTGTCTACTCTTCTATTCTCACATCTGCAGTAGTCACTGCGACTTTCGAGAGACAGTTATGTAAAAACTTTTTTAAACAGAAAGTACTAATCTCTTATCTACTGTTTTCTTTCCCTTCTGTCTACTCTCTCACGTTCTGAAAATATAATTTGATCGCCTGTGCTTACCAAATGACATGTAAGGTGAACTCGATTCTCACCTCACCTCACTTCCACTCGACACTGTACTGCATCGAAAAGCGGAATTTCAGGCTGAATATGTACAAGAGTACAGGTAATAAACTCGAAACTTATATATACAGTACACAGTTCTATATTACGTCTACAATGACTTCGAGAAAAGAAGCCGGCTGGCGCGCCCTAACACGTTGTGCGCACGTGTGAAGGAGTTTGAAACAGTTTGAGGTTGATTTCATCGTTGGAAAACACTATCTATTGATGTCTAGAAACAATTTACTTAACTTTCAACCTTCAACGTTTCGTTTTGTCAAAGTCATTCGTTGAAGATAGAAATTTTGTCTTTTTCCACTGACTCAATTCATTCTTGTTATATTTAGACATATTTCTATCAAAAACTACTAACTACACAACTGAGTGGATATGGGTCAGTGATTGCGAATGCCAACTATTCGATATCGATCGGTTGACCTGGCGGCTGGTAGCGAGCAATCCGGTGGGCGCGACCCCAGCAAGTAACGCGCGCTCAGAAAATGTCTAATACTGTATGAAGACAAAATCCGATCGTTCTGAAAATTTGACAGAAGGGCTTTTTTGCCCATAAAAGCTTAAGTTTACAAATTGGACCCTCTATCTCGTCTGTACGAAAAGTCGATCATATTCGCCATATTTGGTGACTTTTCGAAAAAGGAAACCAGTTTCTATAATCTATCATACGTAATCTTTCTTCTATTCAATTTTTATAGAAATCGAAGATCATGAATTTTGGGTGCATTTTGGGTACATTCGCCTATTTGGGCATGAAGATGAGGTCACAGGCAGCTGGTATCGCGGCTATCGATTTTTTCTAGGTCGATTCACCTACCCTCCAAGTTTCGTTCAATTTGAAGTATTTTGAAATTTTTCTCCATAATTAAGAGAT
Organism: Rhabditoides inermis; assembly: GCA_963966185.1. NCBI lineage: Eukaryota > Metazoa > Nematoda > Chromadorea > Rhabditida > Rhabditidae > Rhabditoides > Rhabditoides inermis. Next base: position 208,769 of record CAWZYM010000217.1, on the reverse strand, counting down.
TAGGTGATAATTATGATTAGGAGATCGCTATTGACGAGATATTTGGAATTTTGCGATATTAGTATAAGAGAAAACTTTTTTGAAAAATTCAACAAGTAGGATTAGTTTTGAAGAGAGATATCGATCCGGAAAGACAGACAGACAGACACCATAGTAAAATTTAGTATGAAAGGGGGAACTGCGATAACTTGACATTCAAAACTTTGTTGAAACTGCGATAACTCGACTTTCAACACTTTGTTGAAACTGCGATAACTCGACTTTCAACACTTTGTTGAAACTGCGATAACTCGACTTTCAAAACTTTGTTTAAAATGCGATAACTCGACATTCAACACTTTGTTGAAACTGCGATAACTCGACTTTCAACACTTTGTTGAAACTGTGATAACTCGACATTCAACACTTTGTTGAAACTGTGATAACTCGACATTCAACACTTTGTTGAAACTGCGATAACTCGACATTCAACACTTTGTTGAAACTGCGATAACTCGACTTTCAACACTTTGTTGAAACTGCGATAACTCGACATTCAACACTTTGTTGAAACTGCGATAACTCGACTTTCAACACTTTGTTGAACCTGCGATATCTCGACTTTCAACACTTTGTTGAAACTGCGATAACTCGACTTTCAACACTTTGTTGAACCTGCGATATCTCGACTTTCAACACTTTGTTGAAACTGCGATAACTCGACATTCAACATTAAAAAACTCGACTTTAAACACTTTGTTTAAAATGCGATAACTCGACATTCAACACTTTGTTGAACCTACGATAACTCGACTTTCAACACTTTGTTGAACCTACGATAACTCGACTTTCAACACTTTGTTGAAACTGCGGTAACTCGACTTTTAACGCTTTGTTGAACCTACGATAACTCGACTTTCAACACTTTGTTGAGACTGCGATAACTGGACTTTCAAAACTTTGTTGAAACTGCGATAACTCGACATTCAACACTTTGTTGAAACTGCGATCACTCGACATTCAACACTTTGTTGAACCTACGATAACTCTACTTTCAACACTTTGTTGAACCTACGATAACTCGGCTTTCAACACTTTGTTGCAACTGCGGTAACTCGACTTTTAACACTTTGTTGAACCTACGATAACTCGACTTTCAACACTTTGTTGAAACTGCGATAACTCGACTTTCAACACTTTGTTGAAACTGCGATAACTCGACTTTCAACACTTTGTTGAGACTGCGATAACTCGACTTTAAACACTTTGTTTAAAATGCAATAACTCGACATTCAACACTTTGTTGAACCTACGATAACTCGACTTTCAACACTTTGTTGAAACTGCGATAACTCGACATTCAACACTTTGTTGAAACTGCGGTAACTCGACTTTTAACGCTTTGTTGAACCTACGATAACTCGACTTTCAACACTTTGTTGAGACTGCGATAACTGGACTTTCAAAACTTTGTTGAAACTGCGATAACTCGACATTCAACACTTTGTTGAAACTGCGATCACTCGACATTCATCACTTTGTTGAAACTGCGATAACTCGACATTCAAAACTTTGTTGAAACTGCGATAACTCGACTTTCAACACTTTGTTGAAACTGCGATAACTCGACTTTCAACACTTTGTTGAAACTGCGATAACTCGACTTTAACCACTTTGTTTAAAATGCGATAACTCGACATTCAACACTTTGTTGAACCTACGATAACTCGACTTTCAACACTTTGTTGAAACTGTGATAACTCGACATTCAACACTTTGTTGAAACTGCGATAACTCGACTTTCAACACTTTGTTGAAACTGCGATAACTCGACATTCAACACTTTGTTGAAACTGCGATAACTCGACTTTCAACACTTTGTTGAAACTGCGATAACTCGACATTCAACATTAAAAAAACTCGACTTTAAACACTTTGTTTAAAATGCGATAACTCGACATTCAACACTTTGTTGAACCTACGATAACTCGACTTTCAACACTTTGTTGAACCTACGATAACTCGACATTCAAAACTTTTTTGAAACTGCGATAACTCGACTTTCAACACTTTGTTGAAACTGCGATAACTTGACATTCAACACTTTGTTGAAACTGCGATAACTCGACATTCAAAACTTTGTTGAAACTGCGATAACTTGACATTCAAAACTTTGTTGAAACTGCGATAACTCGACTTTCAACACTTTGTTGAAACTGCGATAACTCGACTTTCAACACTTTGTTGAAACTGCGATAACTCGACTTTCAACACTTTGTTGAAACTGCGATGACTCGACTTTCAACATTAAAAAACTCGACTTTAAACACTTTGTTGAAACTGCGATAACTCGACATTCAACACTTTGTTGAACCTACGATAACTCGACTTTCAACACTTTGTTGAACCTACGATAACTCGACTTTCAACACTTTGTTGAAACTGCGATAACTCGACATTCAACATTAAAAAACTCGACTTTAAACACTTTGTTTAAAATGCGATAACTCGACATTCAACACTTTGTTGAACCTACGATAACTCGACTTTCAACACTTTGTTGAACCTACGATAACTCGACTTTCAACACTTTGTTGAAACTGCGGTAACTCGACTTTTAACGCTTTGTTGAACCTACGATAACTCGACTTTCAACACTTTGTTGAGACTGCGATAACTGGACTTTCAAAACTTTGTTGAAACTGCGATAACTCGACATTCAACACTTTGTTGAAACTGCGATCACTCGACATTCAACACTTTGTTGAACCTACGATAACTCTACTTTCAACACTTTGTTGAACCTACGATAACTCGGCTTTCAACACTTTGTTGCAACTGCGGTAACTCGACTTTTAACACTTTGTTGAACCTACGATAACTCGACTTTCAACACTTTGTTGAAACTGCGATAACTCGACATTCAACACTTTGTTGAAACTGCGATAACTCGACATTCAAAACTTTGTTGAAACTGCGATAACTCGACTTTCAACACTTTGTTGAAACTGCGATAACTCGACTTTCAACACTTTGTTGAAACTGCGATAACTCGACTTTAACCACTTTGTTTAAAATGCGATAACTCGACATTCAACACTTTGTTGAACCTACGATAACTCGACTTTCAACACTTTGTTGAAACTGTGATAACTCGACATTCAACACTTTGTTGAAACTGCGATAACTCGACTTTCAACACTTTGTTGAAACTGCGATAACTCGACATTCAACACTTTGTTGAAACTGCGATAACTCGACTTTCAACACTTTGTTGAAACTGCGATAACTCGACATTCAACATTAAAAAAACTCGACTTTAAACACTTTGTTTAAAATGCGATAACTCGACATTCAACACTTTGTTGAACCTACGATAACTCGACTTTCAACACTTTGTTGAACCTACGATAACTCGACATTCAAAACTTTGTTGAAACTGCGATAACTCGACTTTCAACACTTTGTTGAAACTGCGATAACTTGACATTCAACACTTTGTTGAAACTGCGATAACTCGACATTCAAAACTTTGTTGAAACTGCGATAACTTGACATTCAAAACTTTGTTGAAACTGCGATAACTCGACTTTCAACACTTTGTTGAAACTGCGATAACTCGACATTCAACACTTTGTTGAAACTGCGATAACTCGACTTTCAAAACTTTGTTGAAACTGCGATAACTCGACTTTAAACACTTTGTTTAAAATGCGATAACTCGACATTCAACACTTTGTTGAAACTGCGATAACTCGACTTTAAACACTTTGTTTAAAATGCGATAACTCGACATTCAACACTTTGTTGAACCTACGATAACTCGACTTTCAACACTTTGTTGAAACTGCGATAACTCGACATTCAACACTTTGTTGAAACTGCGATAACTCGACTTTCAACACTTTGTTGAACCTGCGATATCTCGACTTTCAACACTTTGTTGAAACTGCGATAACTCGACATTCAACATTAAAAAAACTCGACTTTAAACACTTTGTTTAAAATGCGATAACTCGACATTCAACACTTTGTTGAACCTACGATAACTCGACTTTCAACACTTTGTTGAACCTACGATAACTCGACTTTCAACACTTTGTTGAAACTGCGGTAACTCGACTTTTAACGCTTTGTTGAACCTACGATAACTCGACTTTCAACACTTTGTTGAGACTGCGATAACTGGACTTTCAAAACTTTGTTGAAACTGCGATAACTCGACATTCAACACTTTGTTGAAACTGCGATCACTCGACATTCAACACTTTGTTGAACCTACGATAACTCTACTTTCAACACTTTGTTGAACCTACGATAACTCGGCTTTCAACACTTTGTTGCAACTGCGGTAACTCGACTTTTAACGCTTTGTTGAACCTACGATAACTCGACTTTCAACACTTTGTTGCAACTGCGATAACTGGACTTTCAAAACTTTGTTGAAACTGCGATAACTCGACATTCAACACTTTGTTGAAACTGCGATCACTCGACATTCAACACTTTGTTGAAACTGCGATAACTCGACTTTCAAAACTTTGTTGAAACTGCGATAACTCGACTTTCAACACTTTGTTGAAACTGTGATAACTCGACATTCAACACTTTGTTAAGTATGTGATGGGCCGCTCCAAACACACTTACAAAGGGACCAGGATGGGGGATCGAAGCTTTATTGCACGGATGCGCCCGCCGCACGCTAGCGGAGCGCCCACATAACTGATGCGTATGAGAGACAAGATACGGACCACATGCCGTTTACGACAGGGGTCGGGGTCATTGGTCCCGCTAGAGAGAGCGGTATATCAAGAGATTACAGTGATCGATAGCGCGGGACTGACATCCCCACCCTTTAGGGAGCAATCGGCCTCGATTGCTTTTAAAATGTTTTGTACTCCGGGTAGGTCAGCATGATTCTACACTACATAGCCTCTTGGGTCCTATGGGTGAATACAATGTGATACCCTAACATCAATGGAAACACTTAAATAAACAGTGCAGTTCTAGACACGGATCAATCTACCAAAGCCTCGGGGGTCTTAGATGGAAGAGATACTATGTGTGAGAGAACAATCCAGATGGCACATAAACATACAAGACAATCGACGATCCGTAACTCGAGATAAATCATAACGTACAATCATGGCAACGGAACATCGAAATGGTTGTAAAACAACTGTAGAGGCTACTACACATGAGAACCTAATCAATCATGGTATCGTGGCTAGCGACTATACTACAGATGGCTCACTCGTGATGTCCAGTGCTGCTTCTCCATCCTGGTAGAAGAGAGTGGTGTAGCGGTAGTTGACTCTCCTGGCGACGGGCTCCTCTCCGCGCGTCCTCCTTGGCAACTGCTCCAGACGGGGAATACAGTGCAGACTAGTAGACTGACGAGGAATACTAGCAGGAATGAACGGGGGAAAGGGGTTTGGACTCATACGGCTCGAGTCGGGACAGTTCCTTTGAGGGGAGGAGAAGGGACACGTTAGCCTTACTCCTCTGCACACTCAAAGTTACTCAGGGACCTCCAATGTTAAGTATGTGATGGGCCGCTCCAAACACACTTACAAAGGGACCAGGATGGGGGATCGAAGCTTTATTGCACGGATGCGCCCGCCGCACGCTAGCGGAGCGCCCACATAACTGATGCGTATGAGAGACAAGATACGGACCACATGCCGTTTACGACAGGGGTCGGGGTCATTGGTCCCGCTAGAGAGAGCGGTATATCAAGAGATTACAGTGATCGATAGCGCGGGACTGACAACTTTGTTAAAACTGCGATAACTCGACATTCAACACTTTGTTGAAACTGCGATAACTCGACATTCAAAACTTTGTTGAATCTGCGATAACTCGACATTCAACACTTTGTTGAAACCGCGATCACTCGACATTCAACACTTTGTTGAACCTACGATAACTCTACTTTCAACACTTTGTTGAACCTACGATAACTCGGCTTTCAACACTTTGTTGCAACTGCGGTAACTCGACTGTTAACGCTTTGTTGAACCTACGATAACTCGACTTTCAACACTTTGTTGCAACTGCGATAACTGGACTTTCAAAACTTTGTTGAAACTGCGATAACTCGACATTCAACACTTTGTTGAAACTGCGATCACTCGACATTCAACACTTTGTTGAAACTGCGATAACTCGACATTCAACACTTTGTTGAAACTGCGATAACTCGACTTTCAACACTTTGTTGAAACTGCGATAACTCGACTTTCAAAACTTTGTTGAAACTGCGATAACTCGACTTTCAACACTTTGTTGAAACTGTGATAACTCGACATTCAACACTTTGTTAAGTATGTGATGGGCCGCTCCAAACACACTTACAAAGGGACCAGGATGGGGGATCGAAGCTTTATTGCACGGATGCGCCCGCCGCACGCTAGCGGAGCGCCCACATAACTGATGCGTATGAGAGACAAGATACGGACCACATGCCGTTTACGACAGGGGTCGGGGTCATTGGTCCCGCTAGAGAGAGCGGTATATCAAGAGATTACAGTGATCGATAGCGCGGGACTGACATCCCCACCCTTTAGGGAGCAATCGGCCTCGATTGCTTTTAAAATGTTTTGTACTCCGGGTAGGTCAGCATGATTCTACACTACATAGCCTCTTGGGTCCTATGGGTGAATACAATGTGATACCCTAACATCAATGGAAACACTTAAATAAACAGTGCAGTTCTAGACACGGATCAATCTACCAAAGCCTCGGGGGTCTTAGATGGAAGAGATACTATGTGTGAGAGAACAATCCAGATGGCACATAAACATACAAGACAATCGACGATCCGTAACTCGAGATAAATCATAACGTACAATCATGGCAACGGAACATCGAAATGGTTGTAAAACAACTGTAGAGGCTACTACACATGAGAACCTAATCAATCATGGTATCGTGGCTAGCGACTATACTACAGATGGCTCACTCGTGATGTCCAGTGCTGCTTCTCCATCCTGGTAGAAGAGAGTGGTGTAGCGGTAGTTGACTCTCCTGGCGACGGGCTCCTCTCCGCGCGTCCTCCTTGGCAACTGCTCCAGACGGGGAATACAGTGCAGACTAGTAGACTGACGAGGAATACTAGCAGGAATGAACGGGGGAAAGGGGTTTGGACTCATACGGCTCGAGTCGGGACAGTTCCTTTGAGGGGAGGAGAAGGGACACGTTAGCCTTACTCCTCTGCACACTCAAAGTTACTCAGGGACCTCCAATGTTAAGTATGTGATGGGCCGCTCCAAACACACTTACAAAGGGACCAGGATGGGGGATCGAAGCTTTATTGCACGGATGCGCCCGCCGCACGCTAGCGGAGCGCCCACATAACTGATGCGTATGAGAGACAAGATACGGACCACATGCCGTTTACGACAGGGGTCGGGGTCATTGGTCCCGCTAGAGAGAGCGGTATATCAAGAGATTACAGTGATCGATAGCGCGGGACTGACAACTTTGTTAAAACTGCGATAACTCGACATTCAACACTTTGTTGAAACTGCGATAACTCGACATTCAAAACTTTGTTGAATCTGCGATAACTCGACATTCAACACTTTGTTGAAACCGCGATCACTCGACATTCAACACTTTGTTGAACCTACGATAACTCTACTTTCAACACTTTGTTGAACCTACGATAACTCGGCTTTCAACACTTTGTTGCAACTGCGGTAACTCGACTGTTAACGCTTTGTTGAACCTACGATAACTCGACTTTCAACACTTTGTTGCAACTGCGATAACTGGACTTTCAAAACTTTGTTGAAACTGCGATAACTCGACATTCAACACTTTGTTGAAACTGCGATCACTCGACATTCAACACTTTGTTGAAACTGCGATAACTCGACTTTCAACACTTTGTTGAAACTGCGATAACTCGACTTTCAACACTTTGTTGAAACTGCGATAACTCGACTTTCAACACTTTGTTGAGACTGCGATAACTCGACTTTAAACACTTTGTTTAAAATGCAATAACTCGACATTCAACACTTTGTTGAACCTACGATAACTCGACTTTCAACACTTTGTTGAAACTGTGATAAATCGACATTCAACACTTTGTTGAAACTGCGATAACTCGACATTCAACACTTTGTTGAAACTGCGATAACTCGACTTTCAACACTTTGTTGAACCTGCGATATCTCGACTTTCAACACTTTGTTGAAACTGCGGTAACTCGACTTTTAACGCTTTGTTGAACCTACGATAACTCGACTTTCAACACTTTGTTGAGACTGCGATAACTGGACTTTCAAAACTTTGTTGAAACTGCGATAACTCGACATTCAACACTTTGTTGAAACTGCGATCACTCGACATTCAACACTTTGTTGAACCTACGATAACTCTACTTTCAACACTTTGTTGAACCTACGATAACTCGGCTTTCAACACTTTGTTGCAACTGCGGTAACTCGACTTTTAACGCTTTGTTGAACCTACGATAACTCGACTTTCAACACTTTGTTGCAACTGCGATAACTGGACTTTCAAAACTTTGTTGAAACTGCGATAACTCGACATTCAACACTTTGTTGAAACTGCGATCACTCGACATTCAACACTTTGTTGAAACTGCGATAACTCGACTTTCAAAACTTTGTTGAAACTGCGATAACTCGACTTTCAACACTTTGTTGAAACTGTGATAACTCGACATTCAACACTTTGTTAAAACTGCGATAACTCGACATTCAACACTTTGTTGAAACTGCGATAACTCGACATTCAAAACTTTGTTGAATCTGCGATAACTCGACATTCAACACTTTGTTGAAACTGCGATCACTCGACATTCAACACTTTGTTGAACCTACGATAACTCTACTTTCAACACTTTGTTGAACCTACGATAACTCGGCTTTCAACACTTTGTTGCAACTGCGGTAACTCGACTGTTAACGCTTTGTTGAACCTACGATAACTCGACTTTCAACACTTTGTTGCAACTGCGATAACTGGACTTTCAAAACTTTGTTGAAACTGCGATAACTCGACATTCAACACTTTGTTGAAACTGCGATCACTCGACATTCAACACTTTGTTGAAACTGCGATAACTCGACTTTCAACACTTTGTTGAAACTGCGATAACTTGACATTCAACACTTTGTTGAAACTGCGATAACTCGACATTCAAAACTTTGTTGAAACTGCGATAACTTGACATTCAAAACTTTGTTGAAACTGCGATAACTCGACTTTCAACACTTTGTTGAAACTGCGATAACTCGACTTTCAACACTTTGTTGAAACTGCGATAACTCGACTTTCAAAACTTTGTTGAAACTGCGATAACTCGACTTTAAACACTTTGTTTAAAATGCGATAACTCGACATTCAACACTTTGTTGAAACTGCGATAACTCGACTTTAAACACTTTGTTTAAAATGCGATAACTCGACATTCAACACTTTGTTGAACCTACGATAACTCGACTTTCAACACTTTGTTGAAACTGCGATAACTCGACATTCAACACTTTGTTGAAACTGCGATAACTCGACTTTCAACACTTTGTTGAACCTGCGATATCTCGACTTTCAACACTTTGTTGAAACTGCGATAACTCGACATTCAACATTAAAAAAACTCGACTTTAAACACTTTGTTTAAAATGCGATAACTCGACATTCAACACTTTGTTGAACCTACGATAACTCGACTTTCAACACTTTGTTGAACCTACGATAACTCGACTTTCAACACTTTGTTGAAACTGCGGTAACTCGACTTTTAACGCTTTGTTGAACCTACGATAACTCGACTTTCAACACTTTGTTGAGACTGCGATAACTGGACTTTCAAAACTTTGTTGAAACTGCGATAACTCGACATTCAACACTTTGTTGAAACTGCGATCACTCGACATTCAACACTTTGTTGAACCTACGATAACTCTACTTTCAACACTTTGTTGAACCTACGATAACTCGGCTTTCAACACTTTGTTGCAACTGCGGTAACTCGACTTTTAACGCTTTGTTGAACCTACGATAACTCGACTTTCAACACTTTGTTGCAACTGCGATAACTGGACTTTCAAAACTTTGTTGAAACTGCGATAACTCGACATTCAACACTTTGTTGAAACTGCGATCACTCGACATTCAACACTTTGTTGAAACTGCGATAACTCGACTTTCAAAACTTTGTTGAAACTGCGATAACTCGACTTTCAACACTTTGTTGAAACTGTGATAACTCGACATTCAACACTTTGTTAAGTATGTGATGGGCCGCTCCAAACACACTTACAAAGGGACCAGGATGGGGGATCGAAGCTTTATTGCACGGATGCGCCCGCCGCACGCTAGCGGAGCGCCCACATAACTGATGCGTATGAGAGACAAGATACGGACCACATGCCGTTTACGACAGGGGTCGGGGTCATTGGTCCCGCTAGAGAGAGCGGTATATCAAGAGATTACAGTGATCGATAGCGCGGGACTGACATCCCCACCCTTTAGGGAGCAATCGGCCTCGATTGCTTTTAAAATGTTTTGTACTCCGGGTAGGTCAGCATGATTCTACACTACATAGCCTCTTGGGTCCTATGGGTGAATACAATGTGATACCCTAACATCAATGGAAACACTTAAATAAACAGTGCAGTTCTAGACACGGATCAATCTACCAAAGCCTCGGGGGTCTTAGATGGAAGAGATACTATGTGTGAGAGAACAATCCAGATGGCACATAAACATACAAGACAATCGACGATCCGTAACTCGAGATAAATCATAACGTACAATCATGGCAACGGAACATCGAAATGGTTGTAAAACAACTGTAGAGGCTACTACACATGAGAACCTAATCAATCATGGTATCGTGGCTAGCGACTATACTACAGATGGCTCACTCGTGATGTCCAGTGCTGCTTCTCCATCCTGGTAGAAGAGAGTGGTGTAGCGGTAGTTGACTCTCCTGGCGACGGGCTCCTCTCCGCGCGTCCTCCTTGGCAACTGCTCCAGACGGGGAATACAGTGCAGACTAGTAGACTGACGAGGAATACTAGCAGGAATGAACGGGGGAAAGGGGTTTGGACTCATACGGCTCGAGTCGGGACAGTTCCTTTGAGGGGAGGAGAAGGGACACGTTAGCCTTACTCCTCTGCACACTCAAAGTTACTCAGGGACCTCCAATGTTAAGTATGTGATGGGCCGCTCCAAACACACTTACAAAGGGACCAGGATGGGGGATCGAAGCTTTATTGCACGGATGCGCCCGCCGCACGCTAGCGGAGCGCCCACATAACTGATGCGTATGAGAGACAAGATACGGACCACATGCCGTTTACGACAGGGGTCGGGGTCATTGGTCCCGCTAGAGAGAGCGGTATATCAAGAGATTACAGTGATCGATAGCGCGGGACTGACAACTTTGTTAAAACTGCGATAACTCGACATTCAACACTTTGTTGAAACTGCGATAACTCGACATTCAAAACTTTGTTGAATCTGCGATAACTCGACATTCAACACTTTGTTGAAACCGCGATCACTCGACATTCAACACTTTGTTGAACCTACGATAACTCTACTTTCAACACTTTGTTGAACCTACGATAACTCGGCTTTCAACACTTTGTTGCAACTGCGGTAACTCGACTGTTAACGCTTTGTTGAACCTACGATAACTCGACTTTCAACACTTTGTTGCAACTGCGATAACTGGACTTTCAAAACTTTGTTGAAACTGCGATAACTCGACATTCAACACTTTGTTGAAACTGCGATCACTCGACATTCAACACTTTGTTGAAACTGCGATAACTCGACTTTCAAAACTTTGTTGAAACTGCGATAACTCGACTTTCAACACTTTGTTGAAACTGTGATAACTCGACATTCAACACTTTGTTAAAACTGCGATAACTCGACATTCAACACTTTGTTGAAACTGCGATCACTCGACATTCAACACTTTGTTGAACCTACGATAACTCTACTTTCAACACTTTGTTGAACCTACGATAACTCGGCTTTCAACACTTTGTTGCAACTGCGGTAACTCGACTGTTAACGCTTTGTTGAACCTACGATAACTCGACTTTCAACACTTTGTTGCAACTGCGATAACTGGACTTTCAAAACTTTGTTGAAACTGCGATAACTCGACATTCAACACTTTGTTGAAACTGCGATCACTCGACATTCAACACTTTGTTGAAACTGCGATAACTCGACTTTCAACACTTTGTTGAAACTGCGATAACTCGACTTTCAACACTTTGTTGAAACTGCGATAACTCGACTTTCAACACTTTGTTGAGACTGCGATAACTCGACTTTAAACACTTTGTTTAAAATGCAATAACTCGACATTCAACACTTTGTTGAACCTACGATAACTCGACTTTCAACACTTTGTTGAAACTGTGATAAATCGACATTCAACACTTTGTTGAAACTGCGATAACTCGACATTCAACACTTTGTTGAAACTGCGATAACTCGACTTTCAACACTTTGTTGAACCTGCGATATCTCGACTTTCAACACTTTGTTGAAACTGCGGTAACTCGACTTTTAACGCTTTGTTGAACCTACGATAACTCGACTTTCAACACTTTGTTGAGACTGCGATAACTGGACTTTCAAAACTTTGTTGAAACTGCGATAACTCGACATTCAACACTTTGTTGAAACTGCGATCACTCGACATTCAACACTTTGTTGAACCTACTATAACTCTACTTTCAACACTTTGTTGAACCTACGATAACTCGGCTTTCAACACTTTGTTGCAACTGCGGTAACTCGACTTTTAACGCTTTGTTGAACCTACGATAACTCGACTTTCAACACTTTGTTGCAACTGCGATAACTGGACTTTCAAAACTTTGTTGAAACTGCGATAACTCGACATTCAACACTTTGTTGAAACTGCGATCACTCGACATTCAACACTTTGTTGAAACTGCGATAACTCGACTTTCAAAACTTTGTTGAAACTGCGATAACTCGACTTTCAACACTTTGTTGAAACTGTGATAACTCGACATTCAACACTTTGTTAAAACTGCGATAACTCGACATTCAACACTTTGTTGAAACTGCGATAACTCGACATTCAAAACTTTGTTGAATCTGCGATAACTCGACATTCAACACTTTGTTGAAACTGCGATCACTCGACATTCAACACTTTGTTGAACCTACGATAACTCTACTTTCAACACTTTGTTGAGACTGCGATAACTGGACTTTCAAAACTTTGTTGAAACTGCGATAACTCGACATTCAACACTTTGTTGAAACTGCGATCACTCGACATTCAACACTTTGTTGAACCTACGATAACTCTACTTTCAACACTTTGTTGAACCTACGATAACTCGGCTTTCAACACTTTGTTGCAACTGCGGTAACTCGACTGTTAACGCTTTGTTGAACCTACGATAACTCGACTTTCAACACTTTGTTGCAACTGCGATAACTGGACTTTCAAAACTTTGTTGAAACTGCGATAACTCGACATTCAACACTTTGTTGAAACTGCGATCACTCGACATTCAACACTTTGTTGAAACTGCGATAACTCGACTTTCAACACTTTGTTGAAACTGCGATAACTCGACTTTCAACACTTTGTTGAAACTGCGATAACTCGACTTTCAACACTTTGTTGAGACTGCGATAACTCGACTTTAAACACTTTGTTTAAAATGCAATAACTCGACATTCAACACTTTGTTGAACCTACGATAACTCGACTTTCAACACTTTGTTGAAACTGTGATAAATCGACATTCAACACTTTGTTGAAACTGCGATAACTCGACATTCAACACTTTGTTGAAACTGCGATAACTCGACTTTCAACACTTTGTTGAACCTGCGATATCTCGACTTTCAACACTTTGTTGAAACTGCGGTAACTCGACTTTTAACGCTTTGTTGAACCTACGATAACTCGACTTTCAACACTTTGTTGAGACTGCGATAACTGGACTTTCAAAACTTTGTTGAAACTGCGATAACTCGACATTCAACACTTTGTTGAAACTGCGATCACTCGACATTCAACACTTTGTTGAACCTACTATAACTCTACTTTCAACACTTTGTTGAACCTACGATAACTCGGCTTTCAACACTTTGTTGCAACTGCGGTAACTCGACTTTTAACGCTTTGTTGAACCTACGATAACTCGACTTTCAACACTTTGTTGCAACTGCGATAACTGGACTTTCAAAACTTTGTTGAAACTGCGATAACTCGACATTCAACACTTTGTTGAAACTGCGATCACTCGACATTCAACACTTTGTTGAAACTGCGATAACTCGACTTTCAAAACTTTGTTGAAACTGCGATAACTCGACTTTCAACACTTTGTTGAAACTGTGATAACTCGACATTCAACACTTTGTTAAAACTGCGATAACTCGACATTCAACACTTTGTTGAAACTGCGATAACTCGACATTCAAAACTTTGTTGAATCTGCGATAACTCGACATTCAACACTTTGTTGAAACTGCGATCACTCGACATTCAACACTTTGTTGAACCTACGATAACTCTACTTTCAACACTTTGTTGAGACTGCGATAACTGGACTTTCAAAACTTTGTTGAAACTGCGATAACTCGACATTCAACACTTTGTTGAAACTGCGATCACTCGACATTCAACACTTTGTTGAACCTACGATAACTCTACTTTCAACACTTTGTTGAACCTACGATAACTCGGCTTTCAACACTTTGTTGCAACTGCGGTAACTCGACTTTTAACGCTTTGTTGAACCTACGATAACTCGACTTTCAACACTTTGTTGCAACTGCGATAACTGGACTTTCAAAACTTTGTTGAAACTGCGATAACTCGACATTCAACACTTTGTTGAAACTGCGATCACTCGACATTCAACACTTTGTTGAAACTGCGATAACTCGACTTTCAAAACTTTGTTGAAACTGCGATAACTCGACTTTCAACACTTTGTTGAAACTGTGATAACTCGACATTCAACACTTTGTTAAAACTGCGATAACTCGACATTCAACACTTTGTTGAAACTGCGATAACTCGACATTCAAAACTTTGTTGAATCTGCGATAACTCGACATTCAACACTTTGTTGAAACTGCGATCACTCGACATTCAACACTTTGTTGAACCTACGATAACTCTACTTTCAACACTTTGTTGAACCTACGATAACTCGGCTTTCAACACTTTGTTGCAACTGCGGTAACTCGACTGTTAACGCTTTGTTGAACCTACGATAACTCGACTTTCAACACTTTGTTGCAACTGCGATAACTGGACTTTCAAAACTTTGTTGAAACTGCGATAACTCGACATTCAACACTTTGTTGAAACTGCGATCACTCGACATTCAACACTTTGTTGAAACTGCGATAACTCGACTTTCAACACTTTGTTGAAACTGCGATAACTTGACATTCAACACTTTGTTGAAACTGCGATAACTCGACATTCAAAACTTTGTTGAAACTGCGATAACTTGACATTCAAAACTTTGTTGAAACTGCGATAACTCGACTTTCAACACTTTGTTGAAACTGCGATAACTCGACTTTCAACACTTTGTTGAAACTGCGATAACTCGACTTTCAAAACTTTGTTGAAACTGCGATAACTCGACTTTAAACACTTTGTTTAAAATGCGATAACTCGACATTCAACACTTTGTTGAAACTGCGATAACTCGACTTTAAACACTTTGTTTAAAATGCGATAACTCGACATTCAACACTTTGTTGAACCTACGATAACTCGACTTTCAACACTTTGTTGAAACTGCGATAACTCGACATTCAACACTTTGTTGAAACTGCGATAACTCGACTTTCAACACTTTGTTGAACCTGCGATATCTCGACTTTCAACACTTTGTTGAAACTGCGATAACTCGACATTCAACATTAAAAAAACTCGACTTTAAACACTTTGTTTAAAATGCGATAACTCGACATTCAACACTTTGTTGAACCTACGATAACTCGACTTTCAACACTTTGTTGAACCTACGATAACTCGACTTTCAACACTTTGTTGAAACTGCGGTAACTCGACTTTTAACGCTTTGTTGAACCTACGATAATTCGACTTTCAACACTTTGTTGAGACTGCGATAACTGGACTTTCAAAACTTTGTTGAAACTGCGATAACTCGACATTCAACACTTTGTTGAAACTGCGATCACTCGACATTCAACACTTTGTTGAACCTACGATAACTCTACTTTCAACACTTTGTTGAACCTACGATAACTCGGCTTTCAACACTTTGTTGCAACTGCGGTAACTCGACTTTTAACGCTTTGTTGAACCTACGATAACTCGACTTTCAACACTTTGTTGCAACTGCGATAACTGGACTTTCAAAACTTTGTTGAAACTGCGATAACTCGACATTCAACACTTTGTTGAAACTGCGATCACTCGACATTCAACACTTTGTTGAAACTGCGATAACTCGACTTTCAAAACTTTGTTGAAACTGCGATAACTCGACTTTCAACACTTTGTTGAAACTGTGATAACTCGACATTCAACACTTTGTTAAGTATGTGATGGGCCGCTCCAAACACACTTACAAAGGGACCAGGATGGGGGATCGAAGCTTTATTGCACGGATGCGCCCGCCGCACGCTAGCGGAGCGCCCACATAACTGATGCGTATGAGAGACAAGATACGGACCACATGCCGTTTACGACAGGGGTCGGGGTCATTGGTCCCGCTAGAGAGAGCGGTATATCAAGAGATTACAGTGATCGATAGCGCGGGACTGACATCCCCACCCTTTAGGGAGCAATCGGCCTCGATTGCTTTTAAAATGTTTTGTACTCCGGGTAGGTCAGCATGATTCTACACTACATAGCCTCTTGGGTCCTATGGGTGAATACAATGTGATACCCTAACATCAATGGAAACACTTAAATAAACAGTGCAGTTCTAGACACGGATCAATCTACCAAAGCCTCGGGGGTCTTAGATGGAAGAGATACTATGTGTGAGAGAACAATCCAGATGGCACATAAACATACAAGACAATCGACGATCCGTAACTCGAGATAAATCATAACGTACAATCATGGCAACGGAACATCGAAATGGTTGTAAAACAACTGTAGAGGCTACTACACATGAGAACCTAATCAATCATGGTATCGTGGCTAGCGACTATACTACAGATGGCTCACTCGTGATGTCCAGTGCTGCTTCTCCATCCTGGTAGAAGAGAGTGGTGTAGCGGTAGTTGACTCTCCTGGCGACGGGCTCCTCTCCGCGCGTCCTCCTTGGCAACTGCTCCAGACGGGGAATACAGTGCAGACTAGTAGACTGACGAGGAATACTAGCAGGAATGAACGGGGGAAAGGGGTTTGGACTCATACGGCTCGAGTCGGGACAGTTCCTTTGAGGGGAGGAGAAGGGACACGTTAGCCTTACTCCTCTGCACACTCAAAGTTACTCAGGGACCTCCAATGTTAAGTATGTGATGGGCCGCTCCAAACACACTTACAAAGGGACCAGGATGGGGGATCGAAGCTTTATTGCACGGATGCGCCCGCCGCACGCTAGCGGAGCGCCCACATAACTGATGCGTATGAGAGACAAGATACGGACCACATGCCGTTTACGACAGGGGTCGGGGTCATTGGTCCCGCTAGAGAGAGCGGTATATCAAGAGATTACAGTGATCGATAGCGCGGGACTGACAACTTTGTTAAAACTGCGATAACTCGACATTCAACACTTTGTTGAAACTGCGATAACTCGACATTCAAAACTTTGTTGAATCTGCGATAACTCGACATTCAACACTTTGTTGAAACCGCGATCACTCGACATTCAACACTTTGTTGAACCTACGATAACTCTACTTTCAACACTTTGTTGAACCTACGATAACTCGGCTTTCAACACTTTGTTGCAACTGCGGTAACTCGACTGTTAACGCTTTGTTGAACCTACGATAACTCGACTTTCAACACTTTGTTGCAACTGCGATAACTGGACTTTCAAAACTTTGTTGAAACTGCGATAACTCGACATTCAACACTTTGTTGAAACTGCGATCACTCGACATTCAACACTTTGTTGAAACTGCGATAACTCGACTTTCAAAACTTTGTTGAAACTGCGATAACTCGACTTTCAACACTTTGTTGAAACTGTGATAACTCGACATTCAACACTTTGTTAAAACTGCGATAACTCGACATTCAACACTTTGTTGAAACTGCGATCACTCGACATTCAACACTTTGTTGAACCTACGATAACTCTACTTTCAACACTTTGTTGAACCTACGATAACTCGGCTTTCAACACTTTGTTGCAACTGCGGTAACTCGACTGTTAACGCTTTGTTGAACCTACGATAACTCGACTTTCAACACTTTGTTGCAACTGCGATAACTGGACTTTCAAAACTTTGTTGAAACTGCGATAACTCGACATTCAACACTTTGTTGAAACTGCGATCACTCGACATTCAACACTTTGTTGAAACTGCGATAACTCGACTTTCAACACTTTGTTGAAACTGCGATAACTCGACTTTCAACACTTTGTTGAAACTGCGATAACTCGACTTTCAACACTTTGTTGAGACTGCGATAACTCGACTTTAAACACTTTGTTTAAAATGCAATAACTCGACATTCAACACTTTGTTGAACCTACGATAACTCGACTTTCAACACTTTGTTGAAACTGTGATAAATCGACATTCAACACTTTGTTGAAACTGCGATAACTCGACATTCAACACTTTGTTGAAACTGCGATAACTCGACTTTCAACACTTTGTTGAACCTGCGATATCTCGACTTTCAACACTTTGTTGAAACTGCGGTAACTCGACTTTTAACGCTTTGTTGAACCTACGATAACTCGACTTTCAACACTTTGTTGAGACTGCGATAACTGGACTTTCAAAACTTTGTTGAAACTGCGATAACTCGACATTCAACACTTTGTTGAAACTGCGATCACTCGACATTCAACACTTTGTTGAACCTACTATAACTCTACTTTCAACACTTTGTTGAACCTACGATAACTCGGCTTTCAACACTTTGTTGCAACTGCGGTAACTCGACTTTTAACGCTTTGTTGAACCTACGATAACTCGACTTTCAACACTTTGTTGCAACTGCGATAACTGGACTTTCAAAACTTTGTTGAAACTGCGATAACTCGACATTCAACACTTTGTTGAAACTGCGATCACTCGACATTCAACACTTTGTTGAAACTGCGATAACTCGACTTTCAAAACTTTGTTGAAACTGCGATAACTCGACTTTCAACACTTTGTTGAAACTGTGATAACTCGACATTCAACACTTTGTTAAAACTGCGATAACTCGACATTCAACACTTTGTTGAAACTGCGATAACTCGACATTCAAAACTTTGTTGAATCTGCGATAACTCGACATTCAACACTTTGTTGAAACTGCGATCACTCGACATTCAACACTTTGTTGAACCTACGATAACTCTACTTTCAACACTTTGTTGAACCTACGATAACTCGGCTTTCAACACTTTGTTGCAACTGCGGTAACTCGACTGTTAACGCTTTGTTGAACCTACGATAACTCGACTTTCAACACTTTGTTGCAACTGCGATAACTGGACTTTCAAAACTTTGTTGAAACTGCGATAACTCGACATTCAACACTTTGTTGAAACTGCGATCACTCGACATTCAACACTTTGTTGAAACTGCGATAACTCGACTTTCAAAACTTTGTTGAAACTGCGATAACTCGACTTTCAACACTTTGTTGAAACTGTGATAACTCGACATTCAACACTTTGTTAAAACTGCGATATCTCGACATTCAACACTTTGTTGAAACTGCGATAACTCGACTTTCAACACTTTGTTGAAACTGCGATAACTCGACTTTCAACACTTTGTTGAAACTGCGATAACTCGACTTTCAACACTTTGTTGAAACTGCGATAACTCGACTTTCAACACTTTGTTGAGACTGCGATAACTCGACTTTAAACACTTTGTTTAAAATGCAATAACTCGACATTCAACACTTTGTTGAACCTACGATAACTCGACTTTCAACACTTTGTTGAAACTGTGATAACTCGACATTCAACACTTTGTTGAAACTGCGATAACTCGACATTCAACACTTTGTTGAAACTGCGATAACTCGACTTTCAACACTTTGTTGAACCTGCGATATCTCGACTTTCAACACTTTGTTGAAACTGCGATAACTCGACATTCAACACTTTGTTGAAACTGCGATAACTCGACTTTCAACACTTTGTTGAGACTGCGATAACTCGACTTTAAACACTTTGTTTAAAATGCAATAACTCGACATTCAACACTTTGTTGAACCTACGATAACTCGACTTTCAACACTTTGTTGAAACTGTGATAACTCGACATTCAACACTTTGTTGAAACGGCGATAACTCGACATTCAACACTTTGTTGAAACTGCGATAACTCGACTTTCAACACTTTGTTGAACCTGCGATATCTCGACTTTCAACACTTTGTTGAAACTGCGATAACTCTACTTTCAACACTTTGTTGAACCTACGATAACTCGGCTTTCAACACTTTGTTGCAACTGCGGTAACTCGACTTTTAACGCTTTGTTGAACCTACGATAACTCGACTTTCAACACTTTGTTGCAACTGCGATAACTGGACTTTCAACACTTTGTTGAGACTGCGATAACTCGACTTTAAACACTTTGTTTAAAATGCAATAACTCGACATTCAACACTTTGTTGAACCTACGATAACTCGACTTTCAACACTTTGTTGAAACTGTGATAACTCGACATTCAACACTTTGTTGAAACTGCGATAACTCGACATTCAACACTTTGTTGAAACTGCGATAACTCGACTTTCAACACTTTGTTGAACCTGCGATATCTCGACTTTCAACACTTTGTTGAAACTGCGATAACTCGACTTTCAACACTTTGTTGAGACTGCGATAACTCGACTTTAAACACTTTGTTTAAAATGCAATAACTCGACATTCAACACTTTGTTGAACCTACGATAACTCGACTTTCAACACTTTGTTGAAACTGTGATAACTCGACATTCAACACTTTGTTGAACCTACGATAACTCGACTTTCAACACTTTGTTGAACCTACGATAACTCGACTTTCAACACTTTGTTGAAACTGCGGTAACTCGACTTTTAACGCTTTGTTGAACCTACGATAACTCGACTTTCAACACTTTGTTGAGACTGCGATAACTGGACTTTCAAAACTTTGTTGAAACTGCGATAACTCGACATTCAACACTTTGTTGAAACTGCGATCACTCGACATTCAACACTTTGTTGAACCTACGATAACTCTACTTTCAACACTTTGTTGAACCTACGATAACTCGGCTTTCAACACTTTGTTGCAACTGCGGTAACTCGACTTTTAACACTTTGTTGAACCTACGATAACTCGACTTTCATTACTTTGTTGAAACTGCGATAACTCGACATTCAACACTTTGTTGAAACTGCGATAACTCGACATTCAAAACTTTGTTGAAACTGCGATAACTCGACTTTCAACACTTTGTTGAAACTGCGATAACTCGACTTTCAACACTTTGTTGAAACTGCGATAACTCGACTTTAACCACTTTGTTTAAAATGCGATAACTCGACATTCAACACTTTGTTGAACCTACGATAACTCGACTTTCAACACTTTGTTGAAACTGTGATAACTCGACATTCAACACTTTGTTGAAACTGCGATAACTCGACTTTCAACACTTTGTTGAAACTGCGATAACTCGACATTCAACACTTTGTTGAAACTGCGATAACTCGACTTTCAACACTTTGTTGAAACTGCGATAACTCGACATTCAACATTAAAAAAACTCGACTTTAAACACTTTGTTTAAAATGCGATAACTCGACATTCAACACTTTGTTGAACCTACGACTAGCGCTTCGGCGCGCTGCCGCGCGCCTCCGCACTAGTTTATAGAAGAATAGAAAATAGTTTAGATAAATAATTGCATGGTAAACTACGCTCTCATCACGAAAAAAATGAAAAATCTTCTGTCCACTTTGACGGCGGCAACAACAACATTCTTGACACAGTTCTTGACACATTCTTCTGTCTACTCTCACGCCTCCGCGTAGATCAAATCACTTTTCTAGAGACAGTTGTATGCTCTCTTCTGTCTACTTTCACGTCTCTGCATCGATCACATCACTTTTCTAGAAACAGTTGTATGCTCTCTTCTGCCTACTCTCACGTCTCTGCATCGATCACATCACTTTTCTAGAAACAGTTGTATGCTCTCTTCTGTCTACTGTCACGTCTCTGCATCGATCACATCACTTTTCTAGAGACAGTTGTATGCTCTCCTCTGTCTACTCTCACGTCTCTGCATCGATCAAATCACTTTTCTAGAAACAGTTGTATGCTCTCTTCTGTCTACTCTCACGTCTCTGCATCGATCACATCACTTTTCTAGAAACAGTTCTACGCTCTCTTCCGTCTACTCTCACGTCTCTGCATCGATCAAATCACTTTTCTAGAAACAATTGTATGCTCTCTTCTGTCTACTCTCACGTCTCTGCATCGATCACATCACTTTTCTAGAAACAGTTTTATGCTCTCTTCTGTCTACTCTCACGTCTCTGCATCGACCACATCACTTTTATAGAAACATTTTTATGCTCTCTTCTGTCTACTCTCACGTCGCTGCATCGATCAAATCGCTTTTTTAGAAACAGTTCTATGCTCTCTTCTGTCTACTCTCACGTCTCTGCATCGATCAAATCACTTTTCTAGAAACAATTTTATGCTCTCTTCTGTCTACTCTCACGTCTCTGCATCGACCACATCACTTTTCTAGAAACAGTTTTATGCTCTCTTCCGTCTACTCTCACGTCTCTGCATCGATCAAATCACTTTTCTAGAAACAATTGTATGCTCTCTTCTGTCTACTCTCACGTCTCTGCATCGATCACATCACTTTTCTAGAAACAGTTTTATGCTCTCTTCTGTCTACTCTCACGTCTCTGCATCGACCACATCACTTTTATAGAAACATTTTTATGCTCTCTTCTGTCTACTCTCACGTCGCTGCATCGATCAAATCGCTTTTTTAGAAACAGTTCTATGCTCTCTTCTGTCTACTCTCACGTCTCTGCATCGATCAAATCACTTTTCTAGAAACAATTTTATGCTCTCTTCTGTCTACTCTCACGTCTCTGCATCGACCACATCACTTTTCTAGAAACAGTTTTATGCTCTCTTTTGTCTACTCTCACGTCTCCTCATCGATCAAATCACTTTTCTAGAAACAATTCTATGCTCTCTTCTGTCTACTCTCACGTCTCTGCATCGACCACATCACTTTTCTAGAAACAGTTGTATGCTCCCTTCTGTCTACTCTCACGTCTCTGCATCGATCAAATCACTTTTCTAGAAACAATTGTATGCTCTCTTCTGTCTACTCTCACGTCTCTGCATCGATCACATCACTTTTCTAGAAACAGTTGTATGCTCTCTTCTGTCTACTGTCACGTCTCTGCATCGATCACATCACTTTTCTAGAGACAGTTGTATGCTCTCCTCTGTCTACTCTCACGTCTCTGCATCGATCAAATCACTTTTCTAGAAACAATTCTATGCTCTCTTCTGTCTACTCTCACGTCTCTGCATCGACCACATCACTTTTCTAGAAACAGTTGTATGCTCCCTTCTGTCTACTCTCACGTCTCTGCATCGATCACAACACTTTTCTAGAAACAGTTGTATGCTCCCTTCTGTCTACTCTCACGTCTCTGCATCGATCACATCACTTTTCTAGAAACAGTTGTATGCTCTCCTCTGTCTACTCTCACGTCTCTGCATCGATCAAATCACTTTTCTAGAAACAGTTGTATGCTCTCTTCTGTCTACTCTCACGTCTCTGCATCGATCACATCACTTTTCTAGAAACAGTTTTATGCTCTCTTCTGTCTACTCTCACGTCTCTGCATCGACCACATCACTTTTATAGAAACATTTTTATGCTCTCTTCTGTCTACTCTCACGTCGCTGCATCGATCAAATCGCTTTTTTAGAAACAGTTCTATGCTCTCTTCTGTCTACTCTCACGTCTCTGCATCGATCAAATCACTTTTCTAGAAACAATTCTATGCTCTCTTCTGTCTACTCTCACGTCTCTGCATCGACCACATCACTTTTCTAGAAACAGTTTTATGCTCTCTTTTGTCTACTCTCACGTCGCTGCATCGATCAAATCGCTTTTCTAGAAACAGTTCTATGCTCTCTTCTGTCTACTCTCACGTCTCTGCATCGATCAAATCACTTTTCTAGAAACAATTTTATGCTCTCTTCTGTCTACTCTCACGTCTCTGCATCGACCACATCACTTTTCTAGAAACATTTTTATGCTCTCTTTTGTCTACTCTCACGTCTCCTCATCGATCAAATCACTTTTCTAGAAACAATTCTATGCTCTCTTTTGTCTACTCTCACGTCTCTGCATCGACCACATCACTTTTCTAGAAACAGTTGTATGCTCCCTTCTGTCTACTCTTACGTCTCTGCATCGATCACAACACTTTTCTAGAAACAGTTGTATGCTCCCTTCTGTCTACTCTCACGTCTCTGCATCGATCACATCACTTTTCTAGAAACAGTTGTATGCTCTCCTCTGTCTACTCTCACGTCTCTGCATCGATCAAATCACTTTTCTAGAAACAGTTGTATGCTCTCTTCTGTCTACTCTCACGTCTCTGCATCGATCACATCACTTTTCTAGAAACAGTTGTATGCTCTCTTTTGTCTACTCTCACGTCTCTGCATCGATCACATCACTTTTCTAGAAACAGTTGTATGCTCTCTTCGGTCTACTCTCACGTCTCTGCATCGATCACATCACTTTTTTAGAAACAGTTTTATGCTCTCTTCTGTCTACTCTCACGTCTCTGCATCGATCAAATCACTTTTCTAGAAACAATTGTATGCTCTCTTCTGTCTACTCTCACGTCTCTGCATCGATCACATCACTTTTCTAGAAACAATTGTATGCTCTCTTCTGTCTACTCTCACGTCTCTGCATCGATCACATCACTTTTCTAGAAACAGTTGTATGCTCTCTTCTGTCTACTCTCACGTCGCTGCATCGATCAAATCGCTTTTTTAGAAACAGTTCTATGCTCTCTTCTGTCTACTCTCACGTCTCTGCATCGATCAAATCACTTTTCTAGAAACAATTTTATGCTCTCTTCTGTCTACTCTCACGTCTCTGCATCGACCACATCACTTTTCTAGAAACAGTTTTATGCTCTCTTTTGTCTACTCTCACGTCTCCTCATCGATCAAATCACTTTTCTAGAAACAATTCTATGCTCTCTTCTGTCTACTCTCACGTCTCTGCATCGATCACATCACTTTTCTAGAAACAGTTGTATGCTCTCCTCTGTCTACTCTCACGTCTCTGCATCGATCAAATCACTTTTCTAGTAACAGTTGTATGCTCTCTTCTGTCTACTCTCACGTCTCTGCATCGATCACATCACTTTTCTAAAAACAGTTGTATGCTCTCTTCGGTCTACTCTCACGTCTCTGCATCGATCAAATCACTTTTCTAGAAACAATTGTATGCTCTCTTCTGTCTACTCTCACGTCTCTGCATCGATCACATCACTTTTCAAGAAACAGTTTTATGCTCTCTTCTGTCTACTCTCACGTCTCTGCATCGACCACATCACTTTTCTAGAAACATTTTTATGCTCTTTTCTGTCTACTCTCACGTCGCTGCATCGATCAAATCGCTTTTTTAGAAACAGTTCTATGCTCTCTTCTGTCTACTCTCACGTCTCTGCATCGATCAAATCACTTTTCTAGAAACAATTCTATGCTCTCTTCTGTCTACTCTCACGTCTCTGCATCGACCACATCACTTTTCTAGAAACAGTTTTATGCCTTCTTCTGTCTACTCTCACGTCTCTGCATCGACCACATCACTTTTCTAGAAACATTTTTATGCTTTCTTCTGTCTACTCTCACGTCGCTGCATCGATCAAATCGCTTTTTTAGAAACAGTTCTATGCTCTCTTTTGTCTACTCTCACGTCTCCTCATCGATCAAATCACTTTTCTAGAAACAATTCTATGCTCTCTTCTGTCTACTCTCACGTCTCTGCATCGACCACATCACTTTTCTAGAAACAGTTGTATGCTCCCTTCTGTCTACTCTCACGTCTCTGCATCGATCACATCACTTTTCTAGAAACAGTTGTATGCTCCCTTCTGTCTACTCTCACGTCTCTTCATCGATCACATCACTTTTCTAGAAACAGTTGTATGCTCTCCTCTGTCTACTCTCACGTCTCTGCATCGATCAAATCACTTTTCTAGAAACAGTTGTATGCTCTCTTCTGTCTACTCTCACGTCTCTGCATCGATCACATCACTTTTCTAAAAACAGTTGTATGCTCTCTTCGGTCTACTCTCACGTCTCTGCATCGATCAAATCACTTTTCTAGAAACAATTGTATGCTCTCTTCTGTCTACTCTCACGTCTCTGCATCGATCACATCACTTTTCTAGAAACAGTTTTATGCTCTCTTCTGTCTACTCTCACGTCTCTGCATCGACCACATCACTTTTCTAGAAACATTTTTATGCTCTCTTCTGTCTACTCTCACGTCGCTGCATCGATCAAATCGCTTTTTTAGAAACAGTTCTATGCTCTCTTCTGTCTACTCTCACGTCTCTGCATCGATCAAATCACTTTTCTAGAAACAATTCTATGCTCTCTTCTGTCTACTCTCACGTCTCTGCATCGACCACATCACTTTTCTAGAAACAGTTTTATGCTCTCTTTTGTCTACTCTCACGTCGCTGCATCGATCAAATCGCTTTTCTAGAAACAGTTCTATGCTCTCTTCTGTCTACTCTCACGTCTCTGCATCGATCAAATCACTTTTCTAGAAACAATTTCATGCTCTCTTCTGTCTACTGTCACGTCTCTGCATCGACCACATCACTTTTCTAGAAACAGTTTTATGCTCTCTTTTGTCTACTCTCACGTCGCTGCATCGATCAAATCGCTTTTCTAGAAACAATTTTATGCTCTCTTCTGTCTACTCTCACGTCTTTGCATCGATCACATCACTTTTCTAGAAGCAGTTGTATGCTTTCTGCTGTCTAGTTCTATTAAAGGGACATACCACTCTAAATTTTGTGTATAAACCAAGAATTCCACGTTCAAGAAAATGAAAATACAATCACTTTTCATGAACATAACATATATTCAAAATGAACAGAAAATGCATAAAACGCGTTGCAAAATTATACGGATAGTGTACTGCGGGGACAATATGTGCGGATGAAGTGTGATTTACGACCCTAAAGCACACTCCATCTGCAGAAACTGTCCCCTCAGTACACTATATCCACAGAATGCGAAAATTTTGCTACGCGTTTTTTGCATGTTCTGTTCATTTTTAATTCATGGTTTGTTGTTGAAAAGTGATTGTATTTTCATGTTCTTTCAAGTGCTAATTGTAGTTTATGTACGAAATTTAGAGTGGTATGTTCCTTTAAATTAAAAAGGGTAGCAACTCATGTAAAAAAAAACTATGACTCAACATAAATTACAGATATCATTCATTATTTTATCACAGTCGTCGTAATTTGGAATGAGTCTTGCACTTGATGCTCACCTCACCTCACTTTCATTCTTTACTGAACTGCTCAAAAGACACGCGTTTTTCAGTAATAACGAGAGCATAACAGTCTCGATAAAACAATGTTCTATTAACAAAACAAAAAAAAGAATAAATATATGTCTACAATGCAGTGACCTTTTCATGCGACGGCTGACAGAAAGCACGCCGGCTGGCACGCCCCTCGCATAATCTGCGCTTGCTTAGAAGTAGTATGAAAGAGGATGACAATGAAAGTTTTTTTCTACAACACTATGTACCCGATCGGTCACTGTTCTCAATCCGTATTTCTATCATACACATATAATGACCTCGTTTGCCACGGCTGAGAGAAAATACGCCGGTGGGCGCGCCCTACGTGTTGTGCACATGTTTGAAGTAGTTTGATAAAGTTTGAAGTTTGTTTGATCTTTTCAAACCATCATATAACTACTGAACTCGTCTTGCAAAGCTTTACTTGTGTTTTCCAATCTTCAACTCTTCGTTTCGTTGAAGTTATGCGTTGAAGCTAGAAATTTTGTCTTTTTTCAACTGAATCAATCTATTAATGAGATTATTTACACGTGTTTCTATTGAACTAACGCACCACTGTGTGGATATGGGTCAGTAATTGCGAATGCCAACTAATTGACATCGATCTGTTGACCTCGCGGCTGGTAGCGAGCAACCCGGAGGGCGCGACCCCAGCAAGTAGCGCGCACTCAAAAATGATCTTATATCATATGAAGATAAAGTCCGATTGTTCTAAAACTTTGACAGTAGGGTTTGTTTGTCCATAAAAGCTTAAGTTTACAAATTGGACAATCTATATTGCCTGTACGAAAAGTCGATCATATTTGCTTTATTTCGCGACTTTTCGAAAAATGAAACAAGTTTCTATACTCTCTTTTACGTAATCTATCTTCTATTTAATTTTTATAGAAATCGAAGATCATGAATTTTGGGTGCGTTTTGGGTACATTCGCATATTTGGGCATGAAGATGAGGTCACAGTCGGCTGGTATCGCGGCTATCGATTTTTTCTAGGTCGATTCACCTACCCTCCAAGTTTCGTTCAATTTGAAGCATTTTGAAAATGTTCTCCATAGTTAAGAGATTAGGTGATAACTATGATCAGAAGATCGCTATTGACGAGATTTGGAGATTTGCGATATATTTTTTTTTGTCTTTTCTAACTATCTCTCCTACTTCTTTTTCACCTATTTTATGTTTCACAGATGTACACCGCCCCATCTCTTTCTCCTCTACACTGTTCTGTCTACTTTCCATCCTATCTCCCTCCTCCTCCCCCCCCGCCCCCCTCTCTCTCTCTCTCTTTCTCTCTTTCTCTCTCTCTCTCTCTCCCCTCGACACAGTTCTACTTTCCCCTATCTCTCCTCTCTCTCTTCTCCCTCCACCACTGTCTCCCTATCTCTTTCTCTCTTTCTCTTTCTCTTTCAGTATTATGTTCTCTAGAAACAGTATTATATTCTCTATTGTCTACTCTACTGTCAACTTTCTAGAGACAATACTAATACTACATATGCTCTTGTTTGTCTACTGCATCTTTTTCTTTCAATGTGACAAAAACTTTCTAGAGACATTACTATGTTTTCTTCTGTCTACTTTCACCTTTCGTCACCTCTTCCACTCTTACTTTCACATCTGCAGTAATCACTATCACTGCGACTTTCGAAAGACAGTTATGTCTACTCTCCCTTCTCTCTCCTCTTTTCTCTCTCCTACCTTCTCTCTCTCTCCCCATCTTTCTCTCTCTTGTCTATTCTCACGTCTCCGCATCGGTGACAACAATTTTCTAGAGACAGTACTATGGCACCTTCTGTCTACTCTTCTACTCTCACATCTACAGCAGTCACTGCGACTATGGAGAGACAGTTATGCCTATTCTCCCTCCTTTCTCCTCTTCTCTCTCTCTCTCTCTCTCTCTCTCTCTCTCTCTCTCTCTCTCTCTTGTCCAATCTCACGTCTTCGCAGCGGTGACAACAACATTCTAGAAAAAGTACTATGTTACCTTTTGTCTACTCTTCTACTCTCACGTCTGCAGCAGTCACTGCGACTTTCGAGAGACAGTTATGCCTACTCTCTCTCTTCCCTCCTTCTCCTCCCTCCTCTCTCTCTCTCTCTCTCTCTCTCTCTCTCTCTTTCTCTCTCTCTCTCTCTCTCTCTGTCTTTTTCTTGTCTATTCTCACGTCTCTGCATCGATGACAACAACTTTCTAGAGACAGTACTATGGCACCTTCTGTCTACTCTTCTATTCTCACATCTGCAGTAGTCACTGCGACTTTCGAGAGACAGTTATGTAAAAACTTTTTTAAACAGAAAGTACTAATCTCTTATCTACTGTTTTCTTTCCCTTCTGTCTACTCTCTCACGTTCTGAAAATATAATTTGATCGCCTGTGCTTACCAAATGACATGTAAGGTGAACTCGATTCTCACCTCACCTCACTTCCACTCGACACTGTACTGCATCGAAAAGCGGAATTTCAGGCTGAATATGTACAAGAGTACAGGTAATAAACTCGAAACTTATATATACAGTACACAGTTCTATATTACGTCTACAATGACTTCGAGAAAAGAAGCCGGCTGGCGCGCCCTAACACGTTGTGCGCACGTGTGAAGGAGTTTGAAACAGTTTGAGGTTGATTTCATCGTTGGAAAACACTATCTATTGATGTCTAGAAACAATTTACTTAACTTTCAACCTTCAACGTTTCGTTTTGTCAAAGTCATTCGTTGAAGATAGAAATTTTGTCTTTTTCCACTGACTCAATTCATTCTTGTTATATTTAGACATATTTCTATCAAAAACTACTAACTACACAACTGAGTGGATATGGGTCAGTGATTGCGAATGCCAACTATTCGATATCGATCGGTTGACCTGGCGGCTGGTAGCGAGCAATCCGGTGGGCGCGACCCCAGCAAGTAACGCGCGCTCAGAAAATGTCTAATACTGTATGAAGACAAAATCCGATCGTTCTGAAAATTTGACAGAAGGGCTTTTTTGCCCATAAAAGCTTAAGTTTACAAATTGGACCCTCTATCTCGTCTGTACGAAAAGTCGATCATATTCGCCATATTTGGTGACTTTTCGAAAAAGGAAACCAGTTTCTATAATCTATCATACGTAACCTTTCTTCTATTCAATTTTTATAGAAATCGAAGATCATGAATTTTGGGTGCATTTTGGGTACATTCGCCTATTTGGGCATGAAGATGAGGTCACAGGCAGCTGGTATCGCGGCTATCGATTTTTTCTAGGTCGATTCACCTACCCTCCAAGTTTCGTTCAATTTGAAGTATTTTGAAATTTTTCTCCATAGTTAAGAGATTAGGTGATAATTATGATTAGGAGATCGCTATTGACGAGATATTTGGAATTTTGCGATATTAGTATAAGAGAAAACTTTTTTGAAAAATTCAACAAGTAGGATTAGTTTTGAAGAGAGATATCGATCCGGAAAGACAGACAGACAGACACCATAGTAAAATTTAGTATGAAAGGGGGACTAGCGCTTCGGCGCGCTGCCGCGCGCCTCCGCACTAGTTTATAGAAGAATAGAAAATAGTTTAGATAAATAATTGCATGGTAAACTACGCTCTCATCACGAAAAAAATGAAAAATCTTCTGTCCACTTTGACGGCGGCAACAACAACATTCTTGACACAGTTCTTGACACATTCTTCTGTCTACTCTCACGCCTCCGCGTAGATCAAATCACTTTTCTAGAGACAGTTGTATGCTCTCTTCTGTCTACTTTCACGTCTCTGCATCGATCACATCACTTTTCTAGAAACAGTTGTATGCTCTCTTCTGCCTACTCTCACGTCTCTGCATCGATCACATCACTTTTCTAGAAACAGTTGTATGCTCTCTTCTGTCTACTGTCACGTCTCTGCATCGATCACATCACTTTTCTAGAGACAGTTGTATGCTCTCCTCTGTCTACTCTCACGTCTCTGCATCGATCAAATCACTTTTCTAGAAACAGTTGTATGCTCTCTTCTGTCTACTCTCACGTCTCTGCATCGATCACATCACTTTTCTAGAAACAGTTCTACGCTCTCTTCCGTCTACTCTCACGTCTCTGCATCGATCAAATCACTTTTCTAGAAACAATTGTATGCTCTCTTCTGTCTACTCTCACGTCTCTGCATCGATCACATCACTTTTCTAGAAACAGTTTTATGCTCTCTTCTGTCTACTCTCACGTCTCTGCATCGACCACATCACTTTTATAGAAACATTTTTATGCTCTCTTCTGTCTACTCTCACGTCGCTGCATCGATCAAATCGCTTTTTTAGAAACAGTTCTATGCTCTCTTCTGTCTACTCTCACGTCTCTGCATCGATCAAATCACTTTTCTAGAAACAATTTTATGCTCTCTTCTGTCTACTCTCACGTCTCTGCATCGACCACATCACTTTTCTAGAAACAGTTTTATGCTCTCTTCCGTCTACTCTCACGTCTCTGCATCGATCAAATCACTTTTCTAGAAACAATTGTATGCTCTCTTCTGTCTACTCTCACGTCTCTGCATCGATCACATCACTTTTCTAGAAACAGTTTTATGCTCTCTTCTGTCTACTCTCACGTCTCTGCATCGACCACATCACTTTTATAGAAACATTTTTATGCTCTCTTCTGTCTACTCTCACGTCGCTGCATCGATCAAATCGCTTTTTTAGAAACAGTTCTATGCTCTCTTCTGTCTACTCTCACGTCTCTGCATCGATCAAATCACTTTTCTAGAAACAATTTTATGCTCTCTTCTGTCTACTCTCACGTCTCTGCATCGACCACATCACTTTTCTAGAAACAGTTTTATGCTCTCTTTTGTCTACTCTCACGTCTCCTCATCGATCAAATCACTTTTCTAGAAACAATTCTATGCTCTCTTCTGTCTACTCTCACGTCTCTGCATCGACCACATCACTTTTCTAGAAACAGTTGTATGCTCCCTTCTGTCTACTCTCACGTCTCTGCATCGATCAAATCACTTTTCTAGAAACAATTGTATGCTCTCTTCTGTCTACTCTCACGTCTCTGCATCGATCACATCACTTTTCTAGAAACAGTTGTATGCTCTCTTCTGTCTACTGTCACGTCTCTGCATCGATCACATCACTTTTCTAGAGACAGTTGTATGCTCTCCTCTGTCTACTCTCACGTCTCTGCATCGATCAAATCACTTTTCTAGAAACAATTCTATGCTCTCTTCTGTCTACTCTCACGTCTCTGCATCGACCACATCACTTTTCTAGAAACAGTTGTATGCTCCCTTCTGTCTACTCTCACGTCTCTGCATCGATCACAACACTTTTCTAGAAACAGTTGTATGCTCCCTTCTGTCTACTCTCACGTCTCTGCATCGATCACATCACTTTTCTAGAAACAGTTGTATGCTCTCCTCTGTCTACTCTCACGTCTCTGCATCGATCAAATCACTTTTCTAGAAACAGTTGTATGCTCTCTTCTGTCTACTCTCACGTCTCTGCATCGATCACATCACTTTTCTAGAAACAGTTGTATGCTCTCTTCGGTCTACTCTCACGTCTCTGCATCGATCAAATCACTTTTCTAGAAACAATTGTATGCTCTCTTCTGTCTACTCTCACGTCTCTGCATCGATCACATCACTTTTCTAGAAACAGTTGTATGCTCTCTTCTGTCTACTGTCACGTCTCTGCATCGATCACATCACTTTTCTAGAGACAGTTGTATGCTCTCCTCTGTCTACTCTCACGTCTCTGCATCGATCAAATCACTTTTCTAGAAACAGTTGTATGCTCTCTTCTGTCTACTCTCACGTCTCTGCATCGATCACATCACTTTTCTAGAAACAGTTCTACGCTCTCTTCCGTCTACTCTCACGTCTCTGCATCGATCAAATCACTTTTCTAGAAACAATTGTATGCTCTCTTCTGTCTACTCTCACGTCTCTGCATCGATCACATCACTTTTCTAGAAACAGTTTTATGCTCTCTTCTGTCTACTCTCACGTCTCTGCATCGACCACATCACTTTTATAGAAACATTTTTATGCTCTCTTCTGTCTACTCTCACGTCGCTGCATCGATCAAATCGCTTTTTTAGAAACAGTTCTATGCTCTCTTCTGTCTACTCTCACGTCTCTGCATCGATCAAATCACTTTTCTAGAAACAATTCTATGCTCTCTTCTGTCTACTCTCACGTCTCTGCATCGACCACATCACTTTTCTAGAAACAGTTTTATGCTCTCTTTTGTCTACTCTCACGTCGCTGCATCGATCAAATCGCTTTTCTAGAAACAGTTCTATGCTCTCTTCTGTCTACTCTCACGTCTCTGCAACGATCAAATCACTTTTCTAGAAACAATTTTATGCTCTCTTCTGTCTACTCTCACGTCTCTGCATCGACCACATCACTTTTCTAGAAACATTTTTATGCTCTCTTTTGTCTACTCTCACGTCTCCTCATCGATCAAATCACTTTTCTAGAAACAATTCTATGCTCTCTTTTGTCTACTCTCACGTCTCTGCATCGACCACATCACTTTTCTAGAAACAGTTGTATGCTCCCTTCTGTCTACTCTTACGTCTCTGCATCGATCACAACACTTTTCTAGAAACAGTTGTATGCTCCCTTCTGTCTACTCTCACGTCTCTGCATCGATCACATCACTTTTCTAGAAACAGTTGTATGCTCTCCTCTGTCTACTCTCACGTCTCTGCATCGATCAAATCACTTTTCTAGAAACAGTTGTATGCTCTCTTCTGTCTACTCTCACGTCTCTGCATCGATCACATCACTTTTCTAGAAACAGTTGTATGCTCTCTTTTGTCTACTCTCACGTCTCTGCATCGATCACATCACTTTTCTAGAAACAGTTGTATGCTCTCTTCGGTCTACTCTCACGTCTCTGCATCGATCACATCACTTTTCTAGAAACAGTTTTATGCTCTCTTCTGTCTACTCTCACGTCTCTGCATCGATCAAATCACTTTTCTAGAAACAATTGTATGCTCTCTTCTGTCTACTCTCACGTCTCTGCATCGATCACATCACTTTTCTAGAAACAATTGTATGCTCTCTTCTGTCTACTCTCACGTCTCTGCATCGATCACATCACTTTTCTAGAAACAGTTGTATGCTCTCTTCTGTCTACTCTCACGTCGCTGCATCGATCAAATCGCTTTTTTAGAAACAGTTCTATGCTCTCTTCTGTCTACTCTCACGTCTCTGCATCGATCAAATCACTTTTCTAGAAACAATTTTATGCTCTCTTCTGTCTACTCTCACGTCTCTGCATCGACCACATCACTTTTCTAGAAACAGTTTTATGCTCTCTTTTGTCTACTCTCACGTCTCCTCATCGATCAAATCACTTTTCTAGAAACAATTCTATGCTCTCTTCTGTCTACTCTCACGTCTCTGCATCGATCACATCACTTTTCTAGAAACAGTTGTATGCTCTCCTCTGTCTACTCTCACGTCTCTGCATCGATCAAATCACTTTTCTAGTAACAGTTGTATGCTCTCTTCTGTCTACTCTCACGTCTCTGCATCGATCACATCACTTTTCTAAAAACAGTTGTATGCTCTCTTCGGTCTACTCTCACGTCTCTGCATCGATCAAATCACTTTTCTAGAAACAATTGTATGCTCTCTTCTGTCTACTCTCACGTCTCTGCATCGATCACATCACTTTTCAAGAAACAGTTTTATGCTCTCTTCTGTCTACTCTCACGTCTCTGCATCGACCACATCACTTTTCTAGAAACATTTTTATGCTCTTTTCTGTCTACTCTCACGTCGCTGCATCGATCAAATCGCTTTTTTAGAAACAGTTCTATGCTCTCTTCTGTCTACTCTCACGTCTCTGCATCGATCAAATCACTTTTCTAGAAACAATTCTATGCTCTCTTCTGTCTACTCTCACGTCTCTGCATCGACCACATCACTTTTCTAGAAACAGTTTTATGCCTTCTTCTGTCTACTCTCACGTCTCTGCATCGACCACATCACTTTTCTAGAAACATTTTTATGCTTTCTTCTGTCTACTCTCACGTCGCTGCATCGATCAAATCGCTTTTTTAGAAACAGTTCTATGCTCTCTTCTGTCTACTCTCACGTCTCTGCATCGATCAAATCACTTTTCTAGAAACAATTTTATGCTCTCTTCTGTCTACTCTCACGTCTCTGCATCGACCACATCACTTTTCTAGAAACAGTTTTATGCTCTCTTTTGTCTACTCTCACGTCTCCTCATCGATCAAATCACTTTTCTAGAAACAATTCTATGCTCTCTTCTGTCTACTCTCACGTCTCTGCATCGACCACATCACTTTTCTAGAAACAGTTGTATGCTCCCTTCTGTCTACTCTCACGTCTCTGCATCGATCACATCACTTTTCTAGAAACAGTTGTATGCTCCCTTCTGTCTACTCTCACGTCTCTTCATCGATCACATCACTTTTCTAGAAACAGTTGTATGCTCTCCTCTGTCTACTCTCACGTCTCTGCATCGATCAAATCACTTTTCTAGAAACAGTTGTATGCTCTCTTCTGTCTACTCTCACGTCTCTGCATCGATCACATCACTTTTCTAAAAACAGTTGTATGCTCTCTTCGGTCTACTCTCACGTCTCTGCATCGATCAAATCACTTTTCTAGAAACAATTGTATGCTCTCTTCTGTCTACTCTCACGTCTCTGCATCGATCACATCACTTTTCTAGAAACAGTTTTATGCTCTCTTCTGTCTACTCTCACGTCTCTGCATCGACCACATCACTTTTCTAGAAACATTTTTATGCTCTCTTCTGTCTACTCTCACGTCGCTGCATCGATCAAATCGCTTTTTTAGAAACAGTTCTATGCTCTCTTCTGTCTACTCTCACGTCTCTGCATCGATCAAATCACTTTTCTAGAAACAATTCTATGCTCTCTTCTGTCTACTCTCACGTCTCTGCATCGACCACATCACTTTTCTAGAAACAGTTTTATGCTCTCTTTTGTCTACTCTCACGTCGCTGCATCGATCAAATCGCTTTTCTAGAAACAGTTCTATGCTCTCTTCTGTCTACTCTCACGTCTCTGCATCGATCAAATCACTTTTCTAGAAACAATTTCATGCTCTCTTCTGTCTACTGTCACGTCTCTGCATCGACCACATCACTTTTCTAGAAACAGTTTTATGCTCTCTTTTGTCTACTCTCACGTCGCTGCATCGATCAAATCGCTTTTCTAGAAACAATTTTATGCTCTCTTCTGTCTACTCTCACGTCTTTGCATCGATCACATCACTTTTCTAGAAGCAGTTGTATGCTTTCTGCTGTCTAGTTCTATTAAATTAAAAAGGGTAGCAACTCATGTAAAAAAAAACTATGACTCAACATAAATTACAGATATCATTCATTATTTTATCACAGTCGTCGTAATTTGGAATGAGTCTTGCACTTGATGCTCACCTCACCTCACTTTCATTCTTTACTGAACTGCTCAAAAGACACGCGTTTTTCAGTAATAACGAGAGCATAACAGTCTCGATAAAACAATGTTCTATTAACAAAACAAAAAAAAGAATAAATATATGTCTACAATGCAGTGACCTTTTCATGCGACGGCTGACAGAAAGCACGCCGGCTGGCACGCCCCTCGCATAATCTGCGCTTGCTTAGAAGTAGTATGAAAGAGGATGACAATGAAAGTTTTTTTCTACAACACTATGTACCCGATCGGTCACTGTTCTCAATCCGTATTTCTATCATACACATATAATGACCTCGTTTGCCACGGCTGAGAGAAAATACGCCGGTGGGCGCGCCCTACGTGTTGTGCACATGTTTGAAGTAGTTTGATAAAGTTTGAAGTTTGTTTGATCTTTTCAAACCATCATATAACTACTGAACTCGTCTTGCAAAGCTTTACTTGTGTTTTCCAATCTTCAACTCTTCGTTTCGTTGAAGTTATGCGTTGAAGCTAGAAATTTTGTCTTTTTTCAACTGAATCAATCTATTAATGAGATTATTTACACGTGTTTCTATTGAACTAACGCACCACTGTGTGGATATGGGTCAGTAATTGCGAATGCCAACTAATTGACATCGATCTGTTGACCTCGCGGCTGGTAGCGAGCAACCCGGAGGGCGCGACCCCAGCAAGTAGCGCGCACTCAAAAATGATCTTATATCATATGAAGATAAAGTCCGATTGTTCTAAAACTTTGACAGTAGGGTTTGTTTGTCCATAAAAGCTTAAGTTTACAAATTGGACAATCTATATTGCCTGTACGAAAAGTCGATCATATTTGCTTTATTTCGCGACTTTTCGAAAAATGAAACAAGTTTCTATACTCTCTTTTACGTAATCTATCTTCTATTTAATTTTTATAGAAATCGAAGATCATGAATTTTGGGTGCGTTTTGGGTACATTCGCATATTTGGGCATGAAGATGAGGTCACAGTCGGCTGGTATCGCGGCTATCGATTTTTTCTAGGTCGATTCACCTACCCTCCAAGTTTCGTTCAATTTGAAGCATTTTGAAAATGTTCTCCATAGTTAAGAGATTAGGTGATAACTATGATCAGAAGATCGCTATTGACGAGATTTGGAGATTTGCGATATATTTTTTTTTGTCTTTTCTAACTATCTCTCCTACTTCTTTTTCACCTATTTTATGTTTCACAGATGTACACCGCCCCATCTCTTTCTCCTCTACACTGTTCTGTCTACTTTCCATCCTATCTCCCTCCTCCTCCCCCCCCCCGCCCCCCTCTCTCTCTCTCTCTTTCTCTCTTTCTCTCTCTCTCTCTCTCCCCTCGACACAGTTCTACTTTCCCCTATCTCTCCTCTCTCTCTTCTCCCTCCACCACTGTCTCCCTATCTCTTTCTCTCTTTCTCTTTCTCTTTCAGTATTATGTTCTCTAGAAACAGTATTATATTCTCTATTGTCTACTCTACTGTCAACTTTCTAGAGACAATACTAATACTACATATGCTCTTGTTTGTCTACTGCATCTTTTTCTTTCAATGTGACAAAAACTTTCTAGAGACATTACTATGTTTTCTTCTGTCTACTTTCACCTTTCGTCACCTCTTCCACTCTTACTTTCACATCTGCAGTAATCACTATCACTGCGACTTTCGAAAGACAGTTATGTCTACTCTCCCTTCTCTCTCCTCTTTTCTCTCTCCTACCTTCTCTCTCTCTCCCCATCTTTCTCTCTCTTGTCTATTCTCACGTCTCCGCATCGGTGACAACAATTTTCTAGAGACAGTACTATGGCACCTTCTGTCTACTCTTCTACTCTCACATCTACAGCAGTCACTGCGACTATGGAGAGACAGTTATGCCTATTCTCCCTCCTTTCTCCTCTTCTCTCTCTCTCTCTCTCTCTCTCTCTCTCTCTCTCTCTCTCTCTTGTCCAATCTCACGTCTTCGCAGCGGTGACAACAACATTCTAGAAAAAGTACTATGTTACCTTTTGTCTACTCTTCTACTCTCACGTCTGCAGCAGTCACTGCGACTTTCGAGAGACAGTTATGCCTACTCTCTCTCTTCCCTCCTTCTCCTCCCTCCTCTCTCTCTCTCTCTCTCTCTCTCTCTTTCTCTCTCTCTCTCTCTCTCTCTGTCTTTTTCTTGTCTATTCTCACGTCTCTGCATCGATGACAACAACTTTCTAGAGACAGTACTATGGCACCTTCTGTCTACTCTTCTATTCTCACATCTGCAGTAGTCACTGCGACTTTCGAGAGACAGTTATGTAAAAACTTTTTTAAACAGAAAGTACTAATCTCTTATCTACTGTTTTCTTTCCCTTCTGTCTACTCTCTCACGTTCTGAAAATATAATTTGATCGCCTGTGCTTACCAAATGACATGTAAGGTGAACTCGATTCTCACCTCACCTCACTTCCACTCGACACTGTACTGCATCGAAAAGCGGAATTTCAGGCTGAATATGTACAAGAGTACAGGTAATAAACTCGAAACTTATATATACAGTACACAGTTCTATATTACGTCTACAATGACTTCGAGAAAAGAAGCCGGCTGGCGCGCCCTAACACGTTGTGCGCACGTGTGAAGGAGTTTGAAACAGTTTGAGGTTGATTTCATCGTTGGAAAACACTATCTATTGATGTCTAGAAACAATTTACTTAACTTTCAACCTTCAACGTTTCGTTTTGTCAAAGTCATTCGTTGAAGATAGAAATTTTGTCTTTTTCCACTGACTCAATTCATTCTTGTTATATTTAGACATATTTCTATCAAAAACTACTAACTACACAACTGAGTGGATATGGGTCAGTGATTGCGAATGCCAACTATTCGATATCGATCGGTTGACCTGGCGGCTGGTAGCGAGCAATCCGGTGGGCGCGACCCCAGCAAGTAACGCGCGCTCAGAAAATGTCTAATACTGTATGAAGACAAAATTCGATCGTTCTGAAAATTTGACAGAAGGGCTTTTTTGCCCATAAAAGCTTAAGTTTACAAATTGGACCCTCTATCTCGTCTGTACGAAAAGTCGATCATATTCGCCATATTTGGTGACTTTTCGAAAAAGGAAACCAGTTTCTATAATCTATCATACGTAATCTTTCTTCTATTCAATTTTTATAGAAATCGAAGATCATGAATTTTGGGTGCATTTTGGGTACATTCGCCTATTTGGGCATGAAGATGAGGTCACAGGCAGCTGGTATCGCGGCTATCGATTTTTTCTAGGTCGATTCACCTACCCTCCAAGTTTCGTTCAATTTGAAGTATTTTGAAATTTTTCTCCATAGTTAAGAGATTAGGTGATAATTATGATTAGGAGATCGCTATTGACGAGATATTTGGAATTTTGCGATATTAGTATAAGAGAAAACTTTTTTGAAAAATTCAACAAGTAGGATTAGTTTTGAAGAGAGATATCGATCCGGAAAGACAGACAGACAGACACCATAGTAAAATTTAGTATGAAAGGGGGAACTAGCGGGCCGGAGGCTCGCTTCGCTCGCCTCCGGCCCGCTAGTGGCGGCGGCTTCGCCGCCGCACTGCGCTCCGAGGCTCGCGCGCCTTCGGCGCGCGAGCCTCGGAGCGTTAACTCATCAAAACTTCAAATCTGAATTCTCCTATGGGTCTAGTACACATGAGACATCAAAATCTCTAGTTTTGGAGTTTTTTTCAACTTTGTTTACTTGTTTACTTGTCATGTAAACAACAGATACAAACTCTTCATTGAGTCTAGTACACTTTAGATATCAAAATCTACAGTTTCGGACTTGTTTACAGTTTTGTTTACTTGTTTACATGACCTGTAAACACTATACCTTAACTCTCCTGAAGGTTTAGTATCGATTAGATATCAAAATCAGGAGATTTGGAGTTGTTTACATTTTTGTTTACTTGTTGACCTGAGTTGTTTACCTAAAAAAAATTAATTATTTACTTGTTACCTGTACCAAGTATGAACCTTCTACCTCAAAAAACAAGTTATAAATTTTATAACATTTCTGAGTATTAAAAAAGCGGAAATTGAAAAATTAATTAAAATTCAAACAATAAATACAAATCTGAAATATTTCATGAATAATGGTTTTACGGTAGTGATAATTAAATAAAAAAAAATCCAGGTGTCAACTCTCATCTAGACAAAAGTTACAGGGTCGTAAAGTGAAATTTGAAGTTTATGCTAATTTATCTCAGGTGACATGTGAGAGGCGACAGGTGAGATGGTACCTGGCAGGTACTCAGACCCTAAGGTGTCATTGGTGCAAGGGATGAGATAATTAATCATTTTTCTATAAAGTTGAAACATAGTTGTACTGTATTTTACGTTTTGCATCTTACCT
Organism: Rhabditoides inermis; assembly: GCA_963966185.1. Lineage (NCBI taxonomy): Eukaryota > Metazoa > Nematoda > Chromadorea > Rhabditida > Rhabditidae > Rhabditoides > Rhabditoides inermis. The sequence goes on along the minus strand of CAWZYM010000217.1, from coordinate 167,193 downwards.
GATTGATCCTGTCAGCGGTCAATATGCTCAACTGCAAAAATGAGCCACATTTGGTTGAAAATCAAGGTTTTTTGAAAAAGTGAAATCCTTCCACAGTGAAGCGAAAAATCTGAATCTTTGTCAGTAAATATTAGTTTTTGAGTTATGAATTACTGTGCAAAATCCAGGTCTCAACTCTTAGATAGTAAGAGATTGCAGTTGATCTAATGAATGATGAAATATGATTTTTATTTTCAGTAATAGGGTTGAGCATACGTGTTTGTGTTGATTGTGTCATAGATAGTGATTTATCATAAAAATTTGAAAAATTAATATTGAAAATGAAAGAAGTTATGATCAAAAATGTAAAATTTCTACGAAAATTTGAATATTTATATTTTGAAAACGGAATGAGTATTTCACTTGAAATTGAAATGGTGTGAACGGCCAAGTGTCTTCTATCATCAGCTAAAGTTTGAAATTTTAGTCTTTAAAAGTAACAAAGATATTCAAGGTTTTTGCGTTTTGCATCTTACGTGATTGATCCTGTCAGAAAATGAAAAATGCTGTAAAACTTTTTTGAACTGGTTTTTTGAAGCGAAACTTTAAAACTGTAAATATCATGCATGTTTCATGTTACTGTGCGAGTTTCATGACAAAATATAAAATTTGAAGGTAGGTTTACATAGAAGTGGACCGAGTTGTTAGTGAACCCATTTAAGGAAATCAGATAGAAACCTATGTTGATGTGTGTCTGTTAAGAGTGATTAGTTGATCTTTAGTTTGTAGTTTGAGTGTGAAATGTTTCTTCAGTATTGAGTTATGTCCTTCTGAAATTTTGGATATTCTATATAAACCCATATAAGGAGTTATCGGAATGAGTCCTAGTGACGTGTGTCAAGTCAATATAGTGTGCTAAGTCTAAGTTTACAGTATGAGAACCAGATCTTGAAACATGGACTGAGCATATGGGTCAAAAGTTTTTCAGGTTATGTCAAGTTCTTAGTAAAGTTATACGGTAAGTAAGGCTGTGATTGTGAAAATGAAACGATTGCATGCGGTCAACATAAGAATGTTAAGTTCAGAGTATGAGCTGTGTAGGTGTAATAGTCAGTGAGCTAGATGCTGTGAAAAACAGACACACAACGACCATAGCAAATTTTATATAGCCCTCGCAGGGCGAGGCGGTGGAAACTTCAAAAATTCAAAACTTAGATAAAATTCTGAAAATATTCATAGTAGATGATATGAGTGTACTGATCAATAAATTATGAAATCCAACTCTCAATTGTGACATAAACGAAAGTTATGACATTCCCAATGAGTCGTAAGCGACCAGACGATGGGCGGCCGAAATATCGGCCAACGGCCGAAATTTCGGCCAACTTCCATTGAAAAAAAAGACGGTCATTGCACCATTCGGGTTCAAGGACCGAAAACTTTGAAAATTCGTAATAAATCGTAGAAAAGTGTTAGATAGTCGAGACTAATCGAACGCATAGTGATACACGTCTAGAATCACTGACAGTTCTCAGAATCTACCACGACTGAATCTGAAGACGTGGCGATCGTTCAAAAGTGCATAAAACCCTGCAGACCAAGGAATCGGCCACAAAGGAATCGACTTGGTTCTAATGAAGGGACTGAATTTGATCTTTTGCTGCACGAGAATCTAGGAACCAACGAACCAACTCATCTTCTAGTGCATCTTAGACACATTTAGAATAAGTTTTGAACTTGTTTACTTTTTCGTTTACTTGTAGCATCAAAACTGACAGAGATACAAATTAACTGTATTTGGAGGTATGCAATTGAGGTGAAATACTAAAATTTAAATCACGATCTCTACCGTAGCCTAACTCTAAAAGGAGAACTCAGTAACTCAAAAACGAAGCATACTTTACATAGAATAATCATCGGTCAGATTCTATGTTCGATTGGCGAATTCTTAGTAAACCCCTATAAGGAGTTATGCAAATGAGCTGTCAGATAGAATCCTGCATCTCAGGTACCAACTGAGCTTGAGTCTGAAACCACATTCCAGTAGCTGTAGCGGGAAGCTCTGTGCAAATGAGGAACGACAAACACGCAGACACCATAGCAAATTTTATAGGGGGAGGCGGTGGAAACTTCAAAAATTCAAAACTTAGATAAAATTCTGAAAATATTCATAGTAGATGATATGAGTGTACTGATCAATAAATTATGAAATCCAACTCTCAATTGTGACATAAACGAAAGTTATGACATTCCCAATGAGTCGTAAGCGACCAGACGATGGGCGGCCGAAATATCGGCCAACGGCCGAAATTTCGGCCAACTTCCATTGAAAAAAAAGACGGTCATTGCACCATTCGGGTTCAAGGACCGAAAACTTTGAAAATTCGTAATAAATCGTAGAAAAGTGTTAGATAGTCGAGACTAATCGAACGCATAGTGATACACGTCTAGAATCACTGACAGTTCTCAGAATCTACCACGACTGAATCTGAAGACGTGGCGATCGTTCAAAAGTGCATAAAACCCTGCAGACCAAGGAATCGGCCACAAAGGAATCGACTTGGTTCTAATGAAGGGACTGAATTTGATCTTTTGCTGCACGAGAATCTAGGAACCAACGAACCAACTCATCTTCTAGTGCATCTTAGACACATTTAGAATAAGTTTTGAACTTGTTTACTTTTTCGTTTACTTGTAGCATCAAAACTGACAGAGATACAAATTAACTGTATTTGGAGGTATGCAATTGAGGTGAAATACTAAAATTTAAATCACGATCTCTACCGTAGCCTAACTCTAAAAGGAGAACTCAGTAACTCAAAAACGAAGCATACTTTACATAGAATAATCATCGGTCAGATTCTATGTTCGATTGGCGAATTCTTAGTAAACCCCTATAAGGAGTTATGCAAATGAGCTGTCAGATAGAATCCTGCATCTCAGGTACCAACTGAGCTTGAGTCTGAAACCACATTCCAGTAGCTGTAGCGGGAAGCTCTGTGCAAATGAGGAACGACAAACACGCAGACACCATAGCAAATTTTATAGGGGGAGGCGGTGGAAACTTCAAAAATTCAAAACTTAGATAAAATTCTGAAAATATTCATAGTAGATGATATGAGTGTACTGATCAATAAATTATGAAATCCAACTCTCAATTGTGACATAAACGAAAGTTATGACATTCCCAATGAGTCGTAAGCGACCAGACGATGGGCGGCCGAAATATCGGCCAACGGCCGAAATTTCGGCCAACTTCCATTGAAAAAAAAGACGGTCATTGCACCATTCGGGTTCAAGGACCGAAAACTTTGAAAATTCGTAATAAATCGTAGAAAAGTGTTAGATAGTCGAGACTAATCGAACGCATAGTGATACACGTCTAGAATCACTGACAGTTCTCAGAATCTACCACGACTGAATCTGAAGACGTGGCGATCGTTCAAAAGTGCATAAAACCCTGCAGACCAAGGAATCGGCCACAAAGGAATCGACTTGGTTCTAATGAAGGGACTGAATTTGATCTTTTGCTGCACGAGAATCTAGGAACCAACGAACCAACTCATCTTCTAGTGCATCTTAGACACATTTAGAATAAGTTTTGAACTTGTTTACTTTTTCGTTTACTTGTAGCATCAAAACTGACAGAGATACAAATTAACTGTATTTGGAGGTATGCAATTGAGGTGAAATACTAAAATTTAAATCACGATCTCTACCGTAGCCTAACTCTAAAAGGAGAACTCAGTAACTCAAAAACGAAGCATACTTTACATAGAATAATCATCGGTCAGATTCTATGTTCGATTGGCGAATTCTTAGTAAACCCCTATAAGGAGTTATGCAAATGAGCTGTCAGATAGAATCCTGCATCTCAGGTACCAACTGAGCTTGAGTCTGAAACCACATTCCAGTAGCTGTAGCGGGAAGCTCTGTGCAAATGAGGAACGACAAACACGCAGACACCATAGCAAATTTTATAGGGGGAGGTAGCGGGCCGGAGGCTCGCTTCGCTCGCCTCCGCCCCGCTAGTGGCAGCGGCTTCGCCGCCGCATTGCGCGCCAAGGCTCGCGCGCCTTCGGCGCGCTCGCCTTTTTGCGATAATAAGTAAAAAAGATCTCTAACAGGATTCTACTTGAATATGGAACGTTTGAGCTTTGTTTACTTTTTGTTTACTTGTTTACTTCACTTGTGAACAATAGTTTTGAACTCAGTACTTGGTCTAGTACACGTTAGACACCTTTAAGAAGAGATTTGGCGTTGTTTACCTTTTTGTTTACTTGTTTACATGATTTGTAAACAATAAATATGAACTCAGTACTTGGTCAAGTACACGTTAGATACCTTTAGAATGAGATTTGGAGTTGTTTACTTATTTGTTTACTTGTTTACATCTCAAATAAACAACAAAATCGAACTTAGTGTTTTGCGTACTACACGTTGAAGACCTTTAAAACACATTTCTGAGTTGTTTACAGATTTGTTTACTTGTTTACATGACTTGTAAACAATAAATATGAACTGAGTATTTGGTCTAGTACACGTTAGATACCTTTAAAAAGAGATTTGGAGTTGTTTACTTCTTTGTTTACTTGTTTACTGTTGTTGTTTACCAAAATTTTTGACGTTGTTTACTTGTTACTTGTACCAAGTATCAAGTCTCTAGGTCTAAAACTGACAGAGTTCATATAGAAACGTCACAAGTTTCAGATTCTAAGTCCAGAGTTCTTAGTGAACCCATATAAGGAATTATGCAAATGAGGTGCCAGGTAAACGCGAGCGTCACAGGACTATATCAACTGTAACCCTATAAGGAGAAGTTTCTAGGTCGACGCCATAGAGCTGGAGACCTCTGGACAAACAAACAAACAGACAGACACACGCCATAGCAAATTTAAGGGAGCCGGCAGGGGCAGAAGTTATGCAAATGAGCTGTCAGATAGAATCCTGCATCTCAGGTACCAACTGAGCTTGAGTCTGAAACCACATTCCAGTAGCTGTAGCGGGAAGCTCTGTGCAAATGAGGAACGACAAACACGCAGACACCATAGCAAATTTTATAGGGGGAGGCGGTGGAAACTTCAAAAATTCAAAACTTAGATAAAATTCTGAAAATATTCATAGTAGATGATATGAGTGTACTGATCAATAAATTATGAAATCCAACTCTCAATTGTGACATAAGCGAAAATATCGGCCAACGGCCGAAATTTCGGCCAACTTCCATTGAAAAAAGACGGTCATTGCACCATTCGGGTTCAAGGACCGAAAACTTTGAAAATTCGTAATAAATCGTAGAAAAGTGTTAGAGAGTCGAGACTAATCGAACGCATAGTGATACACGTCTAGAATCACTGACAGTTCTCAGAATCTACCACGACTGAATCTGAAGACGTGGCGATCGTTCAAAAGTGCATAAAACCCTGCAGACCAAGGAATCGGCAACGAAGGAATCGACTTGGTTCTAGTGAAGGGACTGAATTTGATCGGCGCGCTCGCCTCTCCGCTATAATAAGTCTATATCAATAACGAAATAGTACTTGAAAAACAAACTTTCGGCTTTGTTTTTATTTTTGTTTACATGTCAAATAAACAACAAAATGGAACTTTCTTTGAAACTTGTTTCTGAGTTGTTTACAAGCTTGTTTACTTCACTTGTAAACAACAAATATGAACTCAGTACTTGGTCTAGTTCACGTTAGAGACCTTTAAAATGAGATTTGTACTTGTCTACTTTTTTGTTTACTTATTTACATGTCAAACAAACAATAAAACAGAACTCAGTACTTTGTGTACTACATGTTAGAGACCTTAAAAACACATTTCTGAGTTGTTTACAAACTTGTTTACTTGTTTACTTCACTTGTAAACCACGAATTGCACCATTCGGGTTCAAGGACCGAAAACTTTGAAAATTCGTAATAAATCGTAGAAAAGTGTTAGAGAGTCGAGACTAATCGAACGCATAGTGATACACGTCTAGAATCACTGACAGTTCTCAGAATCTACCACGACTGAATCTGAAGACGTGGCGATCGTTCAAAAGTGCATAAAACCCTGCAGACCAAGGAATCGGCCACGAAGGAATCGACTTGGTTCTAATGAAGGGACTGAATTTGATCTTTTGCTGCACGAGAATCTAGGAACCAACGAACCAACTCATCTTCTAGTGCATCTTAGACACATTTAGAATAAGTTTTGAACTTGTTTACTTTTTCGTTTACTTGTAGCATCAAAACTGACAGAGATACAAATTAACTGTATTTGGAGGTATGCAATTGAGGTGAAATACTAAAATTTAAATCACGATCTCTACCGTAGCCTAACTCTAAAAGGAGAACTCAGTAACTGAAAAACGAAGCATACTTTACATAGAATAATCATCGGTCAGATTCTATGTTCAAATGGCGAATTCTTAGTAAACCCCTATAAGGAGTTATGCAAATGAGCTGTCAGATAGAATCCTGCATCTCAGGTACCAACTGAGCTTGAGTCTGAAACCACATTCCAGTAGCTGTAGCGGGAAGCTCTGTGCAAATGAGGAACGACAAACACGCAGACACCATAGCAAATTTTATAGGGGGAGGCGGTGGAAACTTCAAAAATTCAAAACTTAGATAAAATTCTGAAAATATTCATAGTAGATGATATGAGTGTACTGATCAATAAATTATGAAATCCAACTCTCAATTGTGACATAAGCGAAAATATCGGCCAACGGCCGAAATTTCGGCCAACTTCCATTGAAAAAAGACGGTCATTGCACCATTCGGGTTCAAGGACCGAAAACTTTGAAAATTCGTAATAAATCGTAGAAAAGTGTTAGAGAGTCGAGACTAATCGAACGCATAGTGATACACGTCTAGAATCACTGACAGTTCTCAGAATCTACCACGACTGAATCTGAAGACGTGGCGATCGTTCAAAAGTGCATAAAACCCTGCAGACCAAGGAATCGGCAACGAAGGAATCGACTTGGTTCTAGTGAAGGGACTGAATTTGATCGGCGCGCTCGCCTCTCCGCTATAATAAGTCTATATCAATAACGAAATAGTACTTGAAAAACAAACTTTCGGCTTTGTTTTTATTTTTGTTTACATGTCAAATAAACAACAAAATGGAACTTTCTTTGAAACTTGTTTCTGAGTTGTTTACAAGCTTGTTTACTTCACTTGTAAACAACAAATATGAACTCAGTACTTGGTCTAGTTCACGTTAGAGACCTTTAAAATGAGATTTGTACTTGTCTACTTTTTTGTTTACTTATTTACATGTCAAACAAACAATAAAACAGAACTCAGTACTTTGTGTACTACATGTTAGAGACCTTAAAAACACATTTCTGAGTTGTTTACAAACTTGTTTACTTGTTTACTTCACTTGTAAACCACGAATTGCACCATTCGGGTTCAAGGACCGAAAACTTTGAAAATTCGTAATAAATCGTAGAAAAGTGTTAGAGAGTCGAGACTAATCGAACGCATAGTGATACACGTCTAGAATCACTGACAGTTCTCAGAATCTACCACGACTGAATCTGAAGACGTGGCGATCGTTCAAAAGTGCATAAAACCCTGCAGACCAAGGAATCGGCCACGAAGGAATCGACTTGGTTCTAATGAAGGGACTGAATTTGATCTTTTGCTGCACGAGAATCTAGGAACCAACGAACCAACTCATCTTCTAGTGCATCTTAGACACATTTAGAATAAGTTTTGAACTTGTTTACTTTTTCGTTTACTTGTAGCATCAAAACTGACAGAGATACAAATTAACTGTATTTGGAGGTATGCAATTGAGGTGAAATACTAAAATTTAAATCACGATCTCTACCGTAGCCTAACTCTAAAAGGAGAACTCAGTAACTGAAAAACGAAGCATACTTTACATAGAATAATCATCGGTCAGATTCTATGTTCAAATGGCGAATTCTTAGTAAACCCCTATAAGGAGTTATGCAAATGAGCTGTCAGATAGAATCCTGCATCTCAGGTACCAACTGAGCTTGAGTCTGAAACCACATTCCAGTAGCTGTAGCGGGAAGCTCTGTGCAAATGAGGAACGACAAACACGCAGACACCATAGCAAATTTTATAGGGGGAGGCGGTGGAAACTTCAAAAATTCAAAACTTAGATAAAATTCTGAAAATATTCATAGTAGATGATATGAGTGTACTGATCAATAAATTATGAAATCCAACTCTCAATTGTGACATAAGCGAAAATATCGGCCAACGGCCGAAATTTCGGCCAACTTCCATTGAAAAAAGACGGTCATTGCACCATTCGGGTTCAAGGACCGAAAACTTTGAAAATTCGTAATAAATCGTAGAAAAGTGTTAGAGAGTCGAGACTAATCGAACGCATAGTGATACACGTCTAGAATCACTGACAGTTCTCAGAATCTACCACGACTGAATCTGAAGACGTGGCGATCGTTCAAAAGTGCATAAAACCCTGCAGACCAAGGAATCGGCAACGAAGGAATCGACTTGGTTCTAGTGAAGGGACTGAATTTGATCGGCGCGCTCGCCTCTCCGCTATAATAAGTCTATATCAATAACGAAATAGTACTTGAAAAACAAACTTTCGGCTTTGTTTTTATTTTTGTTTACATGTCAAATAAACAACAAAATGGAACTTTCTTTGAAACTTGTTTCTGAGTTGTTTACAAGCTTGTTTACTTCACTTGTAAACAACAAATATGAACTCAGTACTTGGTCTAGTTCACGTTAGAGACCTTTAAAATGAGATTTGTACTTGTCTACTTTTTTGTTTACTTATTTACATGTCAAACAAACAATAAAACAGAACTCAGTACTTTGTGTACTACATGTTAGAGACCTTAAAAACACATTTCTGAGTTGTTTACAAACTTGTTTACTTGTTTACTTCACTTGTAAACCACGAATTGCACCATTCGGGTTCAAGGACCGAAAACTTTGAAAATTCGTAATAAATCGTAGAAAAGTGTTAGAGAGTCGAGACTAATCGAACGCATAGTGATACACGTCTAGAATCACTGACAGTTCTCAGAATCTACCACGACTGAATCTGAAGACGTGGCGATCGTTCAAAAGTGCATAAAACCCTGCAGACCAAGGAATCGGCCACGAAGGAATCGACTTGGTTCTAATGAAGGGACTGAATTTGATCTTTTGCTGCACGAGAATCTAGGAACCAACGAACCAACTCATCTTCTAGTGCATCTTAGACACATTTAGAATAAGTTTTGAACTTGTTTACTTTTTCGTTTACTTGTAGCATCAAAACTGACAGAGATACAAATTAACTGTATTTGGAGGTATGCAATTGAGGTGAAATACTAAAATTTAAATCACGATCTCTACCGTAGCCTAACTCTAAAAGGAGAACTCAGTAACTGAAAAACGAAGCATACTTTACATAGAATAATCATCGGTCAGATTCTATGTTCAAATGGCGAATTCTTAGTAAACCCCTATAAGGAGTTATGCAAATGAGCTGTCAGATAGAATCCTGCATCTCAGGTACCAACTGAGCTTGAGTCTGAAACCACATTCCAGTAGCTGTAGCGGGAAGCTCTGTGCAAATGAGGAACGACAAACACGCAGACACCATAGCAAATTTTATAGGGGGAGGCGGTGGAAACTTCAAAAATTCAAAACTTAGATAAAATTCTGAAAATATTCATAGTAGATGATATGAGTGTACTGATCAATAAATTATGAAATCCAACTCTCAATTGTGACATAAGCGAAAATATCGGCCAACGGCCGAAATTTCGGCCAACTTCCATTGAAAAAAGACGGTCATTGCACCATTCGGGTTCAAGGACCGAAAACTTTGAAAATTCGTAATAAATCGTAGAAAAGTGTTAGAGAGTCGAGACTAATCGAACGCATAGTGATACACGTCTAGAATCACTGACAGTTCTCAGAATCTACCACGACTGAATCTGAAGACGTGGCGATCGTTCAAAAGTGCATAAAACCCTGCAGACCAAGGAATCGGCAACGAAGGAATCGACTTGGTTCTAGTGAAGGGACTGAATTTGATCGGCGCGCTCGCCTCTCCGCTATAATAAGTCTATATCAATAACGAAATAGTACTTGAAAAACAAACTTTCGGCTTTGTTTTTATTTTTGTTTACATGTCAAATAAACAACAAAATGGAACTTTCTTTGAAACTTGTTTCTGAGTTGTTTACAAGCTTGTTTACTTCACTTGTAAACAACAAATATGAACTCAGTACTTGGTCTAGTTCACGTTAGAGACCTTTAAAATGAGATTTGTACTTGTCTACTTTTTTGTTTACTTATTTACATGTCAAACAAACAATAAAACAGAACTCAGTACTTTGTGTACTACATGTTAGAGACCTTAAAAACACATTTCTGAGTTGTTTACAAACTTGTTTACTTGTTTACTTCACTTGTAAACCACGAATTGCACCATTCGGGTTCAAGGACCGAAAACTTTGAAAATTCGTAATAAATCGTAGAAAAGTGTTAGAGAGTCGAGACTAATCGAACGCATAGTGATACACGTCTAGAATCACTGACAGTTCTCAGAATCTACCACGACTGAATCTGAAGACGTGGCGATCGTTCAAAAGTGCATAAAACCCTGCAGACCAAGGAATCGGCCACGAAGGAATCGACTTGGTTCTAATGAAGGGACTGAATTTGATCTTTTGCTGCACGAGAATCTAGGAACCAACGAACCAACTCATCTTCTAGTGCATCTTAGACACATTTAGAATAAGTTTTGAACTTGTTTACTTTTTCGTTTACTTGTAGCATCAAAACTGACAGAGATACAAATTAACTGTATTTGGAGGTATGCAATTGAGGTGAAATACTAAAATTTAAATCACGATCTCTACCGTAGCCTAACTCTAAAAGGAGAACTCAGTAACTGAAAAACGAAGCATACTTTACATAGAATAATCATCGGTCAGATTCTATGTTCAAATGGCGAATTCTTAGTAAACCCCTATAAGGAGTTATGCAAATGAGCTGTCAGATAGAATCCTGCATCTCAGGTACCAACTGAGCTTGAGTCTGAAACCACATTCCAGTAGCTGTAGCGGGAAGCTCTGTGCAAATGAGGAACGACAAACACGCAGACACCATAGCAAATTTTATAGGGGGAGGCGGTGGAAACTTCAAAAATTCAAAACTTAGATAAAATTCTGAAAATATTCATAGTAGATGATATGAGTGTACTGATCAATAAATTATGAAATCCAACTCTCAATTGTGACATAAGCGAAAATATCGGCCAACGGCCGAAATTTCGGCCAACTTCCATTGAAAAAAGACGGTCATTGCACCATTCGGGTTCAAGGACCGAAAACTTTGAAAATTCGTAATAAATCGTAGAAAAGTGTTAGAGAGTCGAGACTAATCGAACGCATAGTGATACACGTCTAGAATCACTGACAGTTCTCAGAATCTACCACGACTGAATCTGAAGACGTGGCGATCGTTCAAAAGTGCATAAAACCCTGCAGACCAAGGAATCGGCAACGAAGGAATCGACTTGGTTCTAGTGAAGGGACTGAATTTGATCGGCGCGCTCGCCTCTCCGCTATAATAAGTCTATATCAATAACGAAATAGTACTTGAAAAACAAACTTTCGGCTTTGTTTTTATTTTTGTTTACATGTCAAATAAACAACAAAATGGAACTTTCTTTGAAACTTGTTTCTGAGTTGTTTACAAGCTTGTTTACTTCACTTGTAAACAACAAATATGAACTCAGTACTTGGTCTAGTTCACGTTAGAGACCTTTAAAATGAGATTTGTACTTGTCTACTTTTTTGTTTACTTATTTACATGTCAAACAAACAATAAAACAGAACTCAGTACTTTGTGTACTACATGTTAGAGACCTTAAAAACACATTTCTGAGTTGTTTACAAACTTGTTTACTTGTTTACTTCACTTGTAAACCACGAATTGCACCATTCGGGTTCAAGGACCGAAAACTTTGAAAATTCGTAATAAATCGTAGAAAAGTGTTAGAGAGTCGAGACTAATCGAACGCATAGTGATACACGTCTAGAATCACTGACAGTTCTCAGAATCTACCACGACTGAATCTGAAGACGTGGCGATCGTTCAAAAGTGCATAAAACCCTGCAGACCAAGGAATCGGCCACGAAGGAATCGACTTGGTTCTAGTGAAGGGACTGAATTTGATCGGCGCGCTCGCCTCTCCGCTATAATAAGTCTATATCAATAACGAAATAGTACTTGAAAAACAAACTTTCGGCTTTGTTTTTATTTTTGTTTACATGTCAAATAAACAACAAAATGGAACTTTCTTTGAAACTTGTTTCTGAGTTGTTTACAAGCTTGTTTACTTCACTTGTAAACAACAAATATGAACTCAGTACTTGGTCTAGTTCACGTTAGAGACCTTTAAAATGAGATTTGTACTTGTCTACTTTTTTGTTTACTTATTTACATGTCAAACAAACAATAAAACAGAACTCAGTACTTTGTGTACTACATGTTAGAGACCTTAAAAACACATTTCTGAGTTGTTTACAAACTTGTTTACTTGTTTACTTCACTTGTAAACCACGAATTGCACCATTCGGGTTCAAGGACCGAAAACTTTGAAAATTCGTAATAAATCGTAGAAAAGTGTTAGAGAGTCGAGACTAATCGAACGCATAGTGATACACGTCTAGAATCACTGACAGTTCTCAGAATCTACCACGACTGAATCTGAAGACGTGGCGATCGTTCAAAAGTGCATAAAACCCTGCAGACCAAGGAATCGGCCACGAAGGAATCGACTTGGTTCTAATGAAGGGACTGAATTTGATCTTTTGCTGCACGAGAATCTAGGAACCAACGAACCAACTCATCTTCTAGTGCATCTTAGACACATTTAGAATAAGTTTTGAACTTGTTTACTTTTTCGTTTACTTGTAGCATCAAAACTGACAGAGATACAAATTAACTGTATTTGGAGGTATGCAATTGAGGTGAAATACTAAAATTTAAATCACGATCTCTACCGTAGCCTAACTCTAAAAGGAGAACTCAGTAACTGAAAAACGAAGCATACTTTACATAGAATAATCATCGGTCAGATTCTATGTTCAAATGGCGAATTCTTAGTAAACCCCTATAAGGAGTTATGCAAATGAGCTGTCAGATAGAATCCTGCATCTCAGGTACCAACTGAGCTTGAGTCTGAAACCACATTCCAGTAGCTGTAGCGGGAAGCTCTGTGCAAATGAGGAACGACAAACACGCAGACACCATAGCAAATTTTATAGGGGGAGGCGGTGGAAACTTCAAAAATTCAAAACTTAGATAAAATTCTGAAAATATTCATAGTAGATGATATGAGTGTACTGATCAATAAATTATGAAATCCAACTCTCAATTGTGACATAAGCGAAAATATCGGCCAACGGCCGAAATTTCGGCCAACTTCCATTGAAAAAAGACGGTCATTGCACCATTCGGGTTCAAGGACCGAAAACTTTGAAAATTCGTAATAAATCGTAGAAAAGTGTTAGAGAGTCGAGACTAATCGAACGCATAGTGATACACGTCTAGAATCACTGACAGTTCTCAGAATCTACCACGACTGAATCTGAAGACGTGGCGATCGTTCAAAAGTGCATAAAACCCTGCAGACCAAGGAATCGGCAACGAAGGAATCGACTTGGTTCTAGTGAAGGGACTGAATTTGATCGGCGCGCTCGCCTCTCCGCTATAATAAGTCTATATCAATAACGAAATAGTACTTGAAAAACAAACTTTCGGCTTTGTTTTTATTTTTGTTTACATGTCAAATAAACAACAAAATGGAACTTTCTTTGAAACTTGTTTCTGAGTTGTTTACAAGCTTGTTTACTTCACTTGTAAACAACAAATATGAACTCAGTACTTGGTCTAGTTCACGTTAGAGACCTTTAAAATGAGATTTGTACTTGTCTACTTTTTTGTTTACTTATTTACATGTCAAACAAACAATAAAACAGAACTCAGTACTTTGTGTACTACATGTTAGAGACCTTAAAAACACATTTCTGAGTTGTTTACAAACTTGTTTACTTGTTTACTTCACTTGTAAACCACGAATTGCACCATTCGGGTTCAAGGACCGAAAACTTTGAAAATTCGTAATAAATCGTAGAAAAGTGTTAGAGAGTCGAGACTAATCGAACGCATAGTGATACACGTCTAGAATCACTGACAGTTCTCAGAATCTACCACGACTGAATCTGAAGACGTGGCGATCGTTCAAAAGTGCATAAAACCCTGCAGACCAAGGAATCGGCCACGAAGGAATCGACTTGGTTCTAATGAAGGGACTGAATTTGATCTTTTGCTGCACGAGAATCTAGGAACCAACGAACCAACTCATCTTCTAGTGCATCTTAGACACATTTAGAATAAGTTTTGAACTTGTTTACTTTTTCGTTTACTTGTAGCATCAAAACTGACAGAGATACAAATTAACTGTATTTGGAGGTATGCAATTGAGGTGAAATACTAAAATTTAAATCACGATCTCTACCGTAGCCTAACTCTAAAAGGAGAACTCAGTAACTGAAAAACGAAGCATACTTTACATAGAATAATCATCGGTCAGATTCTATGTTCAAATGGCGAATTCTTAGTAAACCCCTATAAGGAGTTATGCAAATGAGCTGTCAGATAGAATCCTGCATCTCAGGTACCAACTGAGCTTGAGTCTGAAACCACATTCCAGTAGCTGTAGCGGGAAGCTCTGTGCAAATGAGGAACGACAAACACGCAGACACCATAGCAAATTTTATAGGGGGAGGCGGTGGAAACTTCAAAAATTCAAAACTTAGATAAAATTCTGAAAATATTCATAGTAGATGATATGAGTGTACTGATCAATAAATTATGAAATCCAACTCTCAATTGTGACATAAGCGAAAATATCGGCCAACGGCCGAAATTTCGGCCAACTTCCATTGAAAAAAGACGGTCATTGCACCATTCGGGTTCAAGGACCGAAAACTTTGAAAATTCGTAATAAATCGTAGAAAAGTGTTAGAGAGTCGAGACTAATCGAACGCATAGTGATACACGTCTAGAATCACTGACAGTTCTCAGAATCTACCACGACTGAATCTGAAGACGTGGCGATCGTTCAAAAGTGCATAAAACCCTGCAGACCAAGGAATCGGCAACGAAGGAATCGACTTGGTTCTAGTGAAGGGACTGAATTTGATCGGCGCGCTCGCCTCTCCGCTATAATAAGTCTATATCAATAACGAAATAGTACTTGAAAAACAAACTTTCGGCTTTGTTTTTATTTTTGTTTACATGTCAAATAAACAACAAAATGGAACTTTCTTTGAAACTTGTTTCTGAGTTGTTTACAAGCTTGTTTACTTCACTTGTAAACAACAAATATGAACTCAGTACTTGGTCTAGTTCACGTTAGAGACCTTTAAAATGAGATTTGTACTTGTCTACTTTTTTGTTTACTTATTTACATGTCAAACAAACAATAAAACAGAACTCAGTACTTTGTGTACTACATGTTAGAGACCTTAAAAACACATTTCTGAGTTGTTTACAAACTTGTTTACTTGTTTACTTCACTTGTAAACCACGAATTGCACCATTCGGGTTCAAGGACCGAAAACTTTGAAAATTCGTAATAAATCGTAGAAAAGTGTTAGAGAGTCGAGACTAATCGAACGCATAGTGATACACGTCTAGAATCACTGACAGTTCTCAGAATCTACCACGACTGAATCTGAAGACGTGGCGATCGTTCAAAAGTGCATAAAACCCTGCAGACCAAGGAATCGGCCACGAAGGAATCGACTTGGTTCTAATGAAGGGACTGAATTTGATCTTTTGCTGCACGAGAATCTAGGAACCAACGAACCAACTCATCTTCTAGTGCATCTTAGACACATTTAGAATAAGTTTTGAACTTGTTTACTTTTTCGTTTACTTGTAGCATCAAAACTGACAGAGATACAAATTAACTGTATTTGGAGGTATGCAATTGAGGTGAAATACTAAAATTTAAATCACGATCTCTACCGTAGCCTAACTCTAAAAGGAGAACTCAGTAACTGAAAAACGAAGCATACTTTACATAGAATAATCATCGGTCAGATTCTATGTTCAAATGGCGAATTCTTAGTAAACCCCTATAAGGAGTTATGCAAATGAGCTGTCAGATAGAATCCTGCATCTCAGGTACCAACTGAGCTTGAGTCTGAAACCACATTCCAGTAGCTGTAGCGGGAAGCTCTGTGCAAATGAGGAACGACAAACACGCAGACACCATAGCAAATTTTATAGGGGGAGGCGGTGGAAACTTCAAAAATTCAAAACTTAGATAAAATTCTGAAAATATTCATAGTAGATGATATGAGTGTACTGATCAATAAATTATGAAATCCAACTCTCAATTGTGACATAAGCGAAAATATCGGCCAACGGCCGAAATTTCGGCCAACTTCCATTGAAAAAAGACGGTCATTGCACCATTCGGGTTCAAGGACCGAAAACTTTGAAAATTCGTAATAAATCGTAGAAAAGTGTTAGAGAGTCGAGACTAATCGAACGCATAGTGATACACGTCTAGAATCACTGACAGTTCTCAGAATCTACCACGACTGAATCTGAAGACGTGGCGATCGTTCAAAAGTGCATAAAACCCTGCAGACCAAGGAATCGGCAACGAAGGAATCGACTTGGTTCTAGTGAAGGGACTGAATTTGATCGGCGCGCTCGCCTCTCCGCTATAATAAGTCTATATCAATAACGAAATAGTACTTGAAAAACAAACTTTCGGCTTTGTTTTTATTTTTGTTTACATGTCAAATAAACAACAAAATGGAACTTTCTTTGAAACTTGTTTCTGAGTTGTTTACAAGCTTGTTTACTTCACTTGTAAACAACAAATATGAACTCAGTACTTGGTCTAGTTCACGTTAGAGACCTTTAAAATGAGATTTGTACTTGTCTACTTTTTTGTTTACTTATTTACATGTCAAACAAACAATAAAACAGAACTCAGTACTTTGTGTACTACATGTTAGAGACCTTAAAAACACATTTCTGAGTTGTTTACAAACTTGTTTACTTGTTTACTTCACTTGTAAACCACGAATTGCACCATTCGGGTTCAAGGACCGAAAACTTTGAAAATTCGTAATAAATCGTAGAAAAGTGTTAGAGAGTCGAGACTAATCGAACGCATAGTGATACACGTCTAGAATCACTGACAGTTCTCAGAATCTACCACGACTGAATCTGAAGACGTGGCGATCGTTCAAAAGTGCATAAAACCCTGCAGACCAAGGAATCGGCCACGAAGGAATCGACTTGGTTCTAGTGAAGGGACTGAATTTGATCGGCGCGCTCGCCTCTCCGCTATAATAAGTCTATATCAATAACGAAATAGTACTTGAAAAACAAACTTTCGGCTTTGTTTTTATTTTTGTTTACATGTCAAATAAACAACAAAATGGAACTTTCTTTGAAACTTGTTTCTGAGTTGTTTACAAGCTTGTTTACTTCACTTGTAAACAACAAATATGAACTCAGTACTTGGTCTAGTTCACGTTAGAGACCTTTAAAATGAGATTTGTACTTGTCTACTTTTTTGTTTACTTATTTACATGTCAAACAAACAATAAAACAGAACTCAGTACTTTGTGTACTACATGTTAGAGACCTTAAAAACACATTTCTGAGTTGTTTACAAACTTGTTTACTTGTTTACTTCACTTGTAAACCACGAATTGCACCATTCGGGTTCAAGGACCGAAAACTTTGAAAATTCGTAATAAATCGTAGAAAAGTGTTAGAGAGTCGAGACTAATCGAACGCATAGTGATACACGTCTAGAATCACTGACAGTTCTCAGAATCTACCACGACTGAATCTGAAGACGTGGCGATCGTTCAAAAGTGCATAAAACCCTGCAGACCAAGGAATCGGCCACGAAGGAATCGACTTGGTTCTAATGAAGGGACTGAATTTGATCTTTTGCTGCACGAGAATCTAGGAACCAACGAACCAACTCATCTTCTAGTGCATCTTAGACACATTTAGAATAAGTTTTGAACTTGTTTACTTTTTCGTTTACTTGTAGCATCAAAACTGACAGAGATACAAATTAACTGTATTTGGAGGTATGCAATTGAGGTGAAATACTAAAATTTAAATCACGATCTCTACCGTAGCCTAACTCTAAAAGGAGAACTCAGTAACTGAAAAACGAAGCATACTTTACATAGAATAATCATCGGTCAGATTCTATGTTCAAATGGCGAATTCTTAGTAAACCCCTATAAGGAGTTATGCAAATGAGCTGTCAGATAGAATCCTGCATCTCAGGTACCAACTGAGCTTGAGTCTGAAACCACATTCCAGTAGCTGTAGCGGGAAGCTCTGTGCAAATGAGGAACGACAAACACGCAGACACCATAGCAAATTTTATAGGGGGAGGCGGTGGAAACTTCAAAAATTCAAAACTTAGATAAAATTCTGAAAATATTCATAGTAGATGATATGAGTGTACTGATCAATAAATTATGAAATCCAACTCTCAATTGTGACATAAGCGAAAATATCGGCCAACTTCCATTGAAAAAAGACGGTCATTGCACCATTCGGGTTCAAGGACCGAAAACTTTGAAAATTCGTAATAAATCGTAGAAAAGTGTTAGAGAGTCGAGACTAATCGAACGCATAGTGATACACGTCTAGAATCACTGACAGTTCTCAGAATCTACCACGACTGAATCTGAAGACGTGGCGATCGTTCAAAAGTGCATAAAACCCTGCAGACCAAGGAATCGGCAACGAAGGAATCGACTTGGTTCTAGTGAAGGGACTGAATTTGATCGGCGCGCTCGCCTCTCCGCTATAATAAGTCTATATCAATAACGAAATAGTACTTGAAAAACAAACTTTCGGCTTTGTTTTTATTTTTGTTTACATGTCAAATAAACAACAAAATGGAACTTTCTTTGAAACTTGTTTCTGAGTTGTTTACAAGCTTGTTTACTTCACTTGTAAACAACAAATATGAACTCAGTACTTGGTCTAGTTCACGTTAGAGACCTTTAAAATGAGATTTGTACTTGTCTACTTTTTTGTTTACTTATTTACATGTCAAACAAACAATAAAACAGAACTCAGTACTTTGTGTACTACATGTTAGAGACCTTAAAAACACATTTCTGAGTTGTTTACAAACTTGTTTACTTGTTTACTTCACTTGTAAACCACGAATTGCACCATTCGGGTTCAAGGACCGAAAACTTTGAAAATTCGTAATAAATCGTAGAAAAGTGTTAGAGAGTCGAGACTAATCGAACGCATAGTGATACACGTCTAGAATCACTGACAGTTCTCAGAATCTACCACGACTGAATCTGAAGACGTGGCGATCGTTCAAAAGTGCATAAAACCCTGCAGACCAAGGAATCGGCCACGAAGGAATCGACTTGGTTCTAGTGAAGGGACTGAATTTGATCGGCGCGCTCGCCTCTCCGCTATAATAAGTCTATATCAATAACGAAATAGTACTTGAAAAACAAACTTTCGGCTTTGTTTTTATTTTTGTTTACATGTCAAATAAACAACAAAATGGAACTTTCTTTGAAACTTGTTTCTGAGTTGTTTACAAGCTTGTTTACTTCACTTGTAAACAACAAATATGAACTCAGTACTTGGTCTAGTTCACGTTAGAGACCTTTAAAATGAGATTTGTACTTGTCTACTTTTTTGTTTACTTATTTACATGTCAAACAAACAATAAAACAGAACTCAGTACTTTGTGTACTACATGTTAGAGACCTTAAAAACACATTTCTGAGTTGTTTACAAACTTGTTTACTTGTTTACTTCACTTGTAAACCACGAATTGCACCATTCGGGTTCAAGGACCGAAAACTTTGAAAATTCGTAATAAATCGTAGAAAAGTGTTAGAGAGTCGAGACTAATCGAACGCATAGTGATACACGTCTAGAATCACTGACAGTTCTCAGAATCTACCACGACTGAATCTGAAGACGTGGCGATCGTTCAAAAGTGCATAAAACCCTGCAGACCAAGGAATCGGCAACGAAGGAATCGACTTGGTTCTAGTGAAGGGACTGAATTTGATCGGCGCGCTCGCCTCTCCGCTATAATAAGTCTATATCAATAACGAAATAGTACTTGAAAAACAAACTTTCGGCTTTGTTTTTATTTTTGTTTACATGTCAAATAAACAACAAAATGGAACTTTCTTTGAAACTTGTTTCTGAGTTGTTTACAAGCTTGTTTACTTCACTTGTAAACAACAAATATGAACTCAGTACTTGGTCTAGTTCACGTTAGAGACCTTTAAAATGAGATTTGTACTTGTCTACTTTTTTGTTTACTTATTTACATGTCAAACAAACAATAAAACAGAACTCAGTACTTTGTGTACTACATGTTAGAGACCTTAAAAACACATTTCTGAGTTGTTTACAAACTTGTTTACTTGTTTACTTCACTTGTAAACCACGAATTGCACCATTCGGGTTCAAGGACCGAAAACTTTGAAAATTCGTAATAAATCGTAGAAAAGTGTTAGAGAGTCGAGACTAATCGAACGCATAGTGATACACGTCTAGAATCACTGACAGTTCTCAGAATCTACCACGACTGAATCTGAAGACGTGGCGATCGTTCAAAAGTGCATAAAACCCTGCAGACCAAGGAATCGGCCACGAAGGAATCGACTTGGTTCTAATGAAGGGACTGAATTTGATCTTTTGCTGCACGAGAATCTAGGAACCAACGAACCAACTCATCTTCTAGTGCATCTTAGACACATTTAGAATAAGTTTTGAACTTGTTTACTTTTTCGTTTACTTGTAGCATCAAAACTGACAGAGATACAAATTAACTGTATTTGGAGGTATGCAATTGAGGTGAAATACTAAAATTTAAATCACGATCTCTACCGTAGCCTAACTCTAAAAGGAGAACTCAGTAACTGAAAAACGAAGCATACTTTACATAGAATAATCATCGGTCAGATTCTATGTTCAAATGGCGAATTCTTAGTAAACCCCTATAAGGAGTTATGCAAATGAGCTGTCAGATAGAATCCTGCATCTCAGGTACCAACTGAGCTTGAGTCTGAAACCACATTCCAGTAGCTGTAGCGGGAAGCTCTGTGCAAATGAGGAACGACAAACACGCAGACACCATAGCAAATTTTATAGGGGGAGGCGGTGGAAACTTCAAAAATTCAAAACTTAGATAAAATTCTGAAAATATTCATAGTAGATGATATGAGTGTACTGATCAATAAATTATGAAATCCAACTCTCAATTGTGACATAAGCGAAAATATCGGCCAACGGCCGAAATTTCGGCCAACTTCCATTGAAAAAAGACGGTCATTGCACCATTCGGGTTCAAGGACCGAAAACTTTGAAAATTCGTAATAAATCGTAGAAAAGTGTTAGAGAGTCGAGACTAATCGAACGCATAGTGATACACGTCTAGAATCACTGACAGTTCTCAGAATCTACCACGACTGAATCTGAAGACGTGGCGATCGTTCAAAAGTGCATAAAACCCTGCAGACCAAGGAATCGGCAACGAAGGAATCGACTTGGTTCTAGTGAAGGGACTGAATTTGATCGGCGCGCTCGCCTCTCCGCTATAATAAGTCTATATCAATAACGAAATAGTACTTGAAAAACAAACTTTCGGCTTTGTTTTTATTTTTGTTTACATGTCAAATAAACAACAAAATGGAACTTTCTTTGAAACTTGTTTCTGAGTTGTTTACAAGCTTGTTTACTTCACTTGTAAACAACAAATATGAACTCAGTACTTGGTCTAGTTCACGTTAGAGACCTTTAAAATGAGATTTGTACTTGTCTACTTTTTTGTTTACTTATTTACATGTCAAACAAACAATAAAACAGAACTCAGTACTTTGTGTACTACATGTTAGAGACCTTAAAAACACATTTCTGAGTTGTTTACAAACTTGTTTACTTGTTTACTTCACTTGTAAACCACGAATTGCACCATTCGGGTTCAAGGACCGAAAACTTTGAAAATTCGTAATAAATCGTAGAAAAGTGTTAGAGAGTCGAGACTAATCGAACGCATAGTGATACACGTCTAGAATCACTGACAGTTCTCAGAATCTACCACGACTGAATCTGAAGACGTGGCGATCGTTCAAAAGTGCATAAAACCCTGCAGACCAAGGAATCGGCCACGAAGGAATCGACTTGGTTCTAATGAAGGGACTGAATTTGATCTTTTGCTGCACGAGAATCTAGGAACCAACGAACCAACTCATCTTCTAGTGCATCTTAGACACATTTAGAATAAGTTTTGAACTTGTTTACTTTTTCGTTTACTTGTAGCATCAAAACTGACAGAGATACAAATTAACTGTATTTGGAGGTATGCAATTGAGGTGAAATACTAAAATTTAAATCACGATCTCTACCGTAGCCTAACTCTAAAAGGAGAACTCAGTAACTGAAAAACGAAGCATACTTTACATAGAATAATCATCGGTCAGATTCTATGTTCAAATGGCGAATTCTTAGTAAACCCCTATAAGGAGTTATGCAAATGAGCTGTCAGATAGAATCCTGCATCTCAGGTACCAACTGAGCTTGAGTCTGAAACCACATTCCAGTAGCTGTAGCGGGAAGCTCTGTGCAAATGAGGAACGACAAACACGCAGACACCATAGCAAATTTTATAGGGGGAGGCGGTGGAAACTTCAAAAATTCAAAACTTAGATAAAATTCTGAAAATATTCATAGTAGATGATATGAGTGTACTGATCAATAAATTATGAAATCCAACTCTCAATTGTGACATAAGCGAAAATATCGGCCAACGGCCGAAATTTCGGCCAACTTCCATTGAAAAAAGACGGTCATTGCACCATTCGGGTTCAAGGACCGAAAACTTTGAAAATTCGTAATAAATCGTAGAAAAGTGTTAGAGAGTCGAGACTAATCGAACGCATAGTGATACACGTCTAGAATCACTGACAGTTCTCAGAATCTACCACGACTGAATCTGAAGACGTGGCGATCGTTCAAAAGTGCATAAAACCCTGCAGACCAAGGAATCGGCAACGAAGGAATCGACTTGGTTCTAGTGAAGGGACTGAATTTGATCGGCGCGCTCGCCTCTCCGCTATAATAAGTCTATATCAATAACGAAATAGTACTTGAAAAACAAACTTTCGGCTTTGTTTTTATTTTTGTTTACATGTCAAATAAACAACAAAATGGAACTTTCTTTGAAACTTGTTTCTGAGTTGTTTACAAGCTTGTTTACTTCACTTGTAAACAACAAATATGAACTCAGTACTTGGTCTAGTTCACGTTAGAGACCTTTAAAATGAGATTTGTACTTGTCTACTTTTTTGTTTACTTATTTACATGTCAAACAAACAATAAAACAGAACTCAGTACTTTGTGTACTACATGTTAGAGACCTTAAAAACACATTTCTGAGTTGTTTACAAACTTGTTTACTTGTTTACTTCACTTGTAAACCACGAATTGCACCATTCGGGTTCAAGGACCGAAAACTTTGAAAATTCGTAATAAATCGTAGAAAAGTGTTAGAGAGTCGAGACTAATCGAACGCATAGTGATACACGTCTAGAATCACTGACAGTTCTCAGAATCTACCACGACTGAATCTGAAGACGTGGCGATCGTTCAAAAGTGCATAAAACCCTGCAGACCAAGGAATCGGCCACGAAGGAATCGACTTGGTTCTAGTGAAGGGACTGAATTTGATCGGCGCGCTCGCCTCTCCGCTATAATAAGTCTATATCAATAACGAAATAGTACTTGAAAAACAAACTTTCGGCTTTGTTTTTATTTTTGTTTACATGTCAAATAAACAACAAAATGGAACTTTCTTTGAAACTTGTTTCTGAGTTGTTTACAAGCTTGTTTACTTCACTTGTAAACAACAAATATGAACTCAGTACTTGGTCTAGTTCACGTTAGAGACCTTTAAAATGAGATTTGTACTTGTCTACTTTTTTGTTTACTTATTTACATGTCAAACAAACAATAAAACAGAACTCAGTACTTTGTGTACTACATGTTAGAGACCTTAAAAACACATTTCTGAGTTGTTTACAAACTTGTTTACTTGTTTACTTCACTTGTAAACCACGAATTGCACCATTCGGGTTCAAGGACCGAAAACTTTGAAAATTCGTAATAAATCGTAGAAAAGTGTTAGAGAGTCGAGACTAATCGAACGCATAGTGATACACGTCTAGAATCACTGACAGTTCTCAGAATCTACCACGACTGAATCTGAAGACGTGGCGATCGTTCAAAAGTGCATAAAACCCTGCAGACCAAGGAATCGGCCACGAAGGAATCGACTTGGTTCTAATGAAGGGACTGAATTTGATCTTTTGCTGCACGAGAATCTAGGAACCAACGAACCAACTCATCTTCTAGTGCATCTTAGACACATTTAGAATAAGTTTTGAACTTGTTTACTTTTTCGTTTACTTGTAGCATCAAAACTGACAGAGATACAAATTAACTGTATTTGGAGGTATGCAATTGAGGTGAAATACTAAAATTTAAATCACGATCTCTACCGTAGCCTAACTCTAAAAGGAGAACTCAGTAACTGAAAAACGAAGCATACTTTACATAGAATAATCATCGGTCAGATTCTATGTTCAAATGGCGAATTCTTAGTAAACCCCTATAAGGAGTTATGCAAATGAGCTGTCAGATAGAATCCTGCATCTCAGGTACCAACTGAGCTTGAGTCTGAAACCACATTCCAGTAGCTGTAGCGGGAAGCTCTGTGCAAATGAGGAACGACAAACACGCAGACACCATAGCAAATTTTATAGGGGGAGGCGGTGGAAACTTCAAAAATTCAAAACTTAGATAAAATTCTGAAAATATTCATAGTAGATGATATGAGTGTACTGATCAATAAATTATGAAATCCAACTCTCAATTGTGACATAAGCGAAAATATCGGCCAACGGCCGAAATTTCGGCCAACTTCCATTGAAAAAAGACGGTCATTGCACCATTCGGGTTCAAGGACCGAAAACTTTGAAAATTCGTAATAAATCGTAGAAAAGTGTTAGAGAGTCGAGACTAATCGAACGCATAGTGATACACGTCTAGAATCACTGACAGTTCTCAGAATCTACCACGACTGAATCTGAAGACGTGGCGATCGTTCAAAAGTGCATAAAACCCTGCAGACCAAGGAATCGGCAACGAAGGAATCGACTTGGTTCTAGTGAAGGGACTGAATTTGATCGGCGCGCTCGCCTCTCCGCTATAATAAGTCTATATCAATAACGAAATAGTACTTGAAAAACAAACTTTCGGCTTTGTTTTTATTTTTGTTTACATGTCAAATAAACAACAAAATGGAACTTTCTTTGAAACTTGTTTCTGAGTTGTTTACAAGCTTGTTTACTTCACTTGTAAACAACAAATATGAACTCAGTACTTGGTCTAGTTCACGTTAGAGACCTTTAAAATGAGATTTGTACTTGTCTACTTTTTTGTTTACTTATTTACATGTCAAACAAACAATAAAACAGAACTCAGTACTTTGTGTACTACATGTTAGAGACCTTAAAAACACATTTCTGAGTTGTTTACAAACTTGTTTACTTGTTTACTTCACTTGTAAACCACGAATTGCACCATTCGGGTTCAAGGACCGAAAACTTTGAAAATTCGTAATAAATCGTAGAAAAGTGTTAGAGAGTCGAGACTAATCGAACGCATAGTGATACACGTCTAGAATCACTGACAGTTCTCAGAATCTACCACGACTGAATCTGAAGACGTGGCGATCGTTCAAAAGTGCATAAAACCCTGCAGACCAAGGAATCGGCCACGAAGGAATCGACTTGGTTCTAGTGAAGGGACTGAATTTGATCGGCGCGCTCGCCTCTCCGCTATAATAAGTCTATATCAATAACGAAATAGTACTTGAAAAACAAACTTTCGGCTTTGTTTTTATTTTTGTTTACATGTCAAATAAACAACAAAATGGAACTTTCTTTGAAACTTGTTTCTGAGTTGTTTACAAGCTTGTTTACTTCACTTGTAAACAACAAATATGAACTCAGTACTTGGTCTAGTTCACGTTAGAGACCTTTAAAATGAGATTTGTACTTGTCTACTTTTTTGTTTACTTATTTACATGTCAAACAAACAATAAAACAGAACTCAGTACTTTGTGTACTACATGTTAGAGACCTTAAAAACACATTTCTGAGTTGTTTACAAACTTGTTTACTTGTTTACTTCACTTGTAAACCACGAATTGCACCATTCGGGTTCAAGGACCGAAAACTTTGAAAATTCGTAATAAATCGTAGAAAAGTGTTAGAGAGTCGAGACTAATCGAACGCATAGTGATACACGTCTAGAATCACTGACAGTTCTCAGAATCTACCACGACTGAATCTGAAGACGTGGCGATCGTTCAAAAGTGCATAAAACCCTGCAGACCAAGGAATCGGCCACGAAGGAATCGACTTGGTTCTAATGAAGGGACTGAATTTGATCTTTTGCTGCACGAGAATCTAGGAACCAACGAACCAACTCATCTTCTAGTGCATCTTAGACACATTTAGAATAAGTTTTGAACTTGTTTACTTTTTCGTTTACTTGTAGCATCAAAACTGACAGAGATACAAATTAACTGTATTTGGAGGTATGCAATTGAGGTGAAATACTAAAATTTAAATCACGATCTCTACCGTAGCCTAACTCTAAAAGGAGAACTCAGTAACTGAAAAACGAAGCATACTTTACATAGAATAATCATCGGTCAGATTCTATGTTCAAATGGCGAATTCTTAGTAAACCCCTATAAGGAGTTATGCAAATGAGCTGTCAGATAGAATCCTGCATCTCAGGTACCAACTGAGCTTGAGTCTGAAACCACATTCCAGTAGCTGTAGCGGGAAGCTCTGTGCAAATGAGGAACGACAAACACGCAGACACCATAGCAAATTTTATAGGGGGAGGCGGTGGAAACTTCAAAAATTCAAAACTTAGATAAAATTCTGAAAATATTCATAGTAGATGATATGAGTGTACTGATCAATAAATTATGAAATCCAACTCTCAATTGTGACATAAGCGAAAATATCGGCCAACGGCCGAAATTTCGGCCAACTTCCATTGAAAAAAGACGGTCATTGCACCATTCGGGTTCAAGGACCGAAAACTTTGAAAATTCGTAATAAATCGTAGAAAAGTGTTAGAGAGTCGAGACTAATCGAACGCATAGTGATACACGTCTAGAATCACTGACAGTTCTCAGAATCTACCACGACTGAATCTGAAGACGTGGCGATCGTTCAAAAGTGCATAAAACCCTGCAGACCAAGGAATCGGCCACGAAGGAATCGACTTGGTTCTAATGAAGGGACTGAATTTGATCTTTTGTTGCACGAGAATCTAGGAACCAACGAACCAACTCATCTTCTAGTGCATCTTAGACACATTTAGAATAAGTTTTGAACTTGTTTACTTTTTCGTTTACTTGTAGCATCAAAACTGACAGAGATACAAATTAACTGTATTTGGAGGTATGCAATTGAGGTGAAATACTAAAATTTAAATCACGATCTCTACCGTAGCCTAACTCTAAAAGGAGAACTCAGTAACTGAAAAACGAAGCATACTTTACATAGAATAATCATCGGTCAGATTCTATGTTCAAATGGCGAATTCTTAGTAAACCCCTATAAGGAGTTATGCAAATGAGCTGTCAGATAGAATCCTGCATCTCAGGTACCAACTGAGCTTGAGTCTGAAACCACATTCCAGTAGCTGTAGCGGGAAGCTCTGTGCAAATGAGGAACGACAAACACGCAGACACCATAGCAAATTTTATAGGGGGAGGCGGTGGAAACTTCAAAAATTCAAAACTTAGATAAAATTCTGAAAATATTCATAGTAGATGATATGAGTGTACTGATCAATAAATTATGAAATCCAACTCTCAATTGTGACATAAGCGAAAATATCGGCCAACGGCCGAAATTTCGGCCAACTTCCATTGAAAAAAGACGGTCATTGCACCATTCGGGTTCAAGGACCGAAAACTTTGAAAATTCGTAATAAATCGTAGAAAAGTGTTAGAGAGTCGAGACTAATCGAACGCATAGTGATACACGTCTAGAATCACTGACAGTTCTCAGAATCTACCACGACTGAATCTGAAGACGTGGCGATCGTTCAAAAGTGCATAAAACCCTGCAGACCAAGGAATCGGCAACGAAGGAATCGACTTGGTTCTAGTGAAGGGACTGAATTTGATCTTTTGCTGCACGAGAATCTAGGAACCAACGAACCAATTCATCTTCTAGTGCATCTTAGACACATTTAGAATAAGTTTTAACTTGTTTACTTTTTCGTTTACTTGTAGCATCAAAACTGACAGAGATACAAATTAACTGTATTTGGAGGTATGCAATTGAGGTGAAATACTAAAATTTAAATCACGATCTCTACCGTAGCCTAACTCTAAAAGGAGAACTCAGTAACTCAAAAACGAAGCATACTTTACATAGAATAATCATCGGTCAGATTCTATGTTCAAATGGCGAGTTCTTAGTAAACCCCTATAAGGAGTTATGCAAATGAGCTGTCAGATAGAATCCTGCATCTCAGGTACCAACTGAGCTTGAGTCTGAAACCACATTCCAGTAGCTATAGCGGGAAGCTCTGTGCAAATGAGGAACGACAAACACGCAGACACCATAGCAAATTTTATAGGGGGAGGCGGTGGAAACTTCAAAAATTCAAAACTTAGATAAAATTCTGAAAATATTCATAGTAGATGATATGAGTGTACTGATCAATAAATTATGAAATCCAACTCTCAATTGTGACATAAGCGAAAATATCGGCCAACGGCCGAAATTTCGGCCAACTTCCATTGAAAAAAGACGGTCATTGCACCATTCGGGTTCAAGGACCGAAAACTTTGAAAATTCGTAATAAATCGTAGAAAAGTGTTAGAGAGTCGAGACTAATCGAACGCATAGTGATACACGTCTAGAATCACTGACAGTTCTCAGAATCTACCACGACTGAATCTGAAGACGTGGCGATCGTTCAAAAGTGCATAAAACCCTGCAGACCAAGGAATCGGCCACGAAGGAATCGACTTGGTTCTAATGAAGGGACTGAATTTGATCTTTTGCTGCACGAGAATCTAGGAACCAACGAACCAATTCATCTTCTAGTGCATCTTAGACACATTTAGAATAAGTTTTAACTTGTTTACTTTTTCGTTTACTTGTAGCATCAAAACTGACAGAGATACAAATTAACTGTATTTGGAGGTATGCAATTGAGGTGAAATACTAAAATTTAAATCACGATCTCTACCGTAGCCTAACTCTAAAAGGAGAACTCAGTAACTCAAAAACGAAGCATACTTTACATAGAATAATCATCGGTCAGATTCTATGTTCAAATGGCGAGTTCTTAGTAAACCCCTATAAGGAGTTATGCAAATGAGCTGTCAGATAGAATCCTGCATCTCAGGTACCAACTGAGCTTGAGTCTGAAACCACATTCCAGTAGCTGTAGCGGGAAGCTCTGTGCAAATGAGGAACGACAAACACGCAGACACCATAGCAAATTTTATAGGGGGAGGCGGTGGAAACTTCAAAAATTCAAAACTTAGATAAAATTCTGAAAATATTCATAGTAGATGATATGAGTGTACTGATCAATAAATTATGAAATCCAACTCTCAATTGTGACATAAGCGAAAATATCGGCCAACGGCCGAAATTTCGGCCAACTTCCATTGAAAAAAGACGGTCATTGCACCATTCGGGTTCAAGGACCGAAAACTTTGAAAATTCGTAATAAATCGTAGAAAAGTGTTAGAGAGTCGAGACTAATCGAACGCATAGTGATACACGTCTAGAATCACTGACAGTTCTCAGAATCTACCACGACTGAATCTGAAGACGTGGCGATCGTTCAAAAGTGCATAAAACCCTGCAGACCAAGGAATCGGCCACGAAGGAATCGACTTGGTTCTAATGAAGGGACTGAATTTGATCTTTTGCTGCACGAGAATCTAGGAACCAACGAACCAATTCATCTTCTAGTGCATCTTAGACACATTTAGAATAAGTTTTAACTTGTTTACTTTTTCGTTTACTTGTAGCATCAAAACTGACAGAGATACAAATTAACTGTATTTGGAGGTATGCAATTGAGGTGAAATACTAAAATTTAAATCACGATCTCTACCGTAGCCTAACTCTAAAAGGAGAACTCAGTAACTCAAAAACGAAGCATACTTTACATAGAATAATCATCGGTCAGATTCTATGTTCAAATGGCGAGTTCTTAGTAAACCCCTATAAGGAGTTATGCAAATGAGCTGTCAGATAGAATCCTGCATCTCAGGTACCAACTGAGCTTGAGTCTGAAACCACATTCCAGTAGCTATAGCGGGAAGCTCTGTGCAAATGAGGAACGACAAACACGCAGACACCATAGCAAATTTTATAGGGGGAGGCGGTGGAAACTTCAAAAATTCAAAACTTAGATAAAATTCTGAAAATATTCATAGTAGATGATATGAGTGTACTGATCAATAAATTATGAAATCCAACTCTCAATTGTGACATAAGCGAAAATATCGGCCAACGGCCGAAATTTCGGCCAACTTCCATTGAAAAAAGACGGTCATTGCACCATTCGGGTTCAAGGACCGAAAACTTTGAAAATTCGTAATAAATCGTAGAAAAGTGTTAGAGAGTCGAGACTAATCGAACGCATAGTGATACACGTCTAGAATCACTGACAGTTCTCAGAATCTACCACGACTGAATCTGAAGACGTGGCGATCGTTCAAAAGTGCATAAAACCCTGCAGACCAAGGAATCGGCCACGAAGGAATCGACTTGGTTCTAATGAAGGGACTGAATTTGATCTTTTGCTGCACGAGAATCTAGGAACCAACGAACCAACTCATCTTCTAGTGCATCTTAGACACATTTAGAATAAGTTTTGAACTTGTTTACTTTTTCGTTTACTTGTAGCATCAAAACTGACAGAGATACAAATTAACTGTATTTGGAGGTATGCAATTGAGGTGAAATACTAAAATTTAAATCACGATCTCTACCGTAGCCTAACTCTAAAAGGAGAACTCAGTAACTGAAAAACGAAGCATACTTTACATAGAATAATCATCGGTCAGATTCTATGTTCAAATGGCGAATTCTTAGTAAACCCCTATAAGGAGTTATGCAAATGAGCTGTCAGATAGAATCCTGCATCTCAGGTACCAACTGAGCTTGAGTCTGAAACCACATTCCAGTAGCTGTAGCGGGAAGCTCTGTGCAAATGAGGAACGACAAACACGCAGACACCATAGCAAATTTTATAGGGGGAGGCGGTGGAAACTTCAAAAATTCAAAACTTAGATAAAATTCTGAAAATATTCATAGTAGATGATATGAGTGTACTGATCAATAAATTATGAAATCCAACTCTCAATTGTGACATAAGCGAAAATATCGGCCAACGGCCGAAATTTCGGCCAACTTCCATTGAAAAAAGACGGTCATTGCACCATTCGGGTTCAAGGACCGAAAACTTTGAAAATTCGTAATAAATCGTAGAAAAGTGTTAGAGAGTCGAGACTAATCGAACGCATAGTGATACACGTCTAGAATCACTGACAGTTCTCAGAATCTACCACGACTGAATCTGAAGACGTGGCGATCGTTCAAAAGTGCATAAAACCCTGCAGACCAAGGAATCGGCAACGAAGGAATCGACTTGGTTCTAGTGAAGGGACTGAATTTGATCGGCGCGCTCGCCTCTCCGCTATAATAAGTCTATATCAATAACGAAATAGTACTTGAAAAACAAACTTTCGGCTTTGTTTTTATTTTTGTTTACATGTCAAATAAACAACAAAATGGAACTTTCTTTGAAACTTGTTTCTGAGTTGTTTACAAGCTTGTTTACTTCACTTGTAAACAACAAATATGAACTCAGTACTTGGTCTAGTTCACGTTAGAGACCTTTAAAATGAGATTTGTACTTGTCTACTTTTTTGTTTACTTATTTACATGTCAAACAAACAATAAAACAGAACTCAGTACTTTGTGTACTACATGTTAGAGACCTTAAAAACACATTTCTGAGTTGTTTACAAACTTGTTTACTTGTTTACTTCACTTGTAAACCACGAATTGCACCATTCGGGTTCAAGGACCGAAAACTTTGAAAATTCGTAATAAATCGTAGAAAAGTGTTAGAGAGTCGAGACTAATCGAACGCATAGTGATACACGTCTAGAATCACTGACAGTTCTCAGAATCTACCACGACTGAATCTGAAGACGTGGCGATCGTTCAAAAGTGCATAAAACCCTGCAGACCAAGGAATCGGCCACGAAGGAATCGACTTGGTTCTAATGAAGGGACTGAATTTGATCTTTTGCTGCACGAGAATCTAGGAACCAACGAACCAACTCATCTTCTAGTGCATCTTAGACACATTTAGAATAAGTTTTGAACTTGTTTACTTTTTCGTTTACTTGTAGCATCAAAACTGACAGAGATACAAATTAACTGTATTTGGAGGTATGCAATTGAGGTGAAATACTAAAATTTAAATCACGATCTCTACCGTAGCCTAACTCTAAAAGGAGAACTCAGTAACTGAAAAACGAAGCATACTTTACATAGAATAATCATCGGTCAGATTCTATGTTCAAATGGCGAATTCTTAGTAAACCCCTATAAGGAGTTATGCAAATGAGCTGTCAGATAGAATCCTGCATCTCAGGTACCAACTGAGCTTGAGTCTGAAACCACATTCCAGTAGCTGTAGCGGGAAGCTCTGTGCAAATGAGGAACGACAAACACGCAGACACCATAGCAAATTTTATAGGGGGAGGCGGTGGAAACTTCAAAAATTCAAAACTTAGATAAAATTCTGAAAATATTCATAGTAGATGATATGAGTGTACTGATCAATAAATTATGAAATCCAACTCTCAATTGTGACATAAGCGAAAATATCGGCCAACGGCCGAAATTTCGGCCAACTTCCATTGAAAAAAGACGGTCATTGCACCATTCGGGTTCAAGGACCGAAAACTTTGAAAATTCGTAATAAATCGTAGAAAAGTGTTAGAGAGTCGAGACTAATCGAACGCATAGTGATACACGTCTAGAATCACTGACAGTTCTCAGAATCTACCACGACTGAATCTGAAGACGTGGCGATCGTTCAAAAGTGCATAAAACCCTGCAGACCAAGGAATCGGCCACGAAGGAATCGACTTGGTTCTAATGAAGGGACTGAATTTGATCTTTTGCTGCACGAGAATCTAGGAACCAACGAACCAACTCATCTTCTAGTGCATCTTAGACACATTTAGAATAAGTTTTGAACTTGTTTACTTTTTCGTTTACTTGTAGCATCAAAACTGACAGAGATACAAATTAACTGTATTTGGAGGTATGCAATTGAGGTGAAATACTAAAATTTAAATCACGATCTCTACCGTAGCCTAACTCTAAAAGGAGAACTCAGTAACTGAAAAACGAAGCATACTTTACATAGAATAATCATCGGTCAGATTCTATGTTCAAATGGCGAATTCTTAGTAAACCCCTATAAGGAGTTATGCAAATGAGCTGTCAGATAGAATCCTGCATCTCAGGTACCAACTGAGCTTGAGTCTGAAACCACATTCCAGTAGCTGTAGCGGGAAGCTCTGTGCAAATGAGGAACGACAAACACGCAGACACCATAGCAAATTTTATAGGGGGAGGCGGTGGAAACTTCAAAAATTCAAAACTTAGATAAAATTCTGAAAATATTCATAGTAGATGATATGAGTGTACTGATCAATAAATTATGAAATCCAACTCTCAATTGTGACATAAGCGAAAATATCGGCCAACGGCCGAAATTTCGGCCAACTTCCATTGAAAAAAGACGGTCATTGCACCATTCGGGTTCAAGGACCGAAAACTTTGAAAATTCGTAATAAATCGTAGAAAAGTGTTAGAGAGTCGAGACTAATCGAACGCATAGTGATACACGTCTAGAATCACTGACAGTTCTCAGAATCTACCACGACTGAATCTGAAGACGTGGCGATCGTTCAAAAGTGCATAAAACCCTGCAGACCAAGGAATCGGCCACGAAGGAATCGACTTGGTTCTAATGAAGGGACTGAATTTGATCTTTTGCTGCACGAGAATCTAGGAACCAACGAACCAATTCATCTTCTAGTGCATCTTAGACACATTTAGAATAAGTTTTAACTTGTTTACTTTTTCGTTTACTTGTAGCATCAAAACTGACAGAGATACAAATTAACTGTATTTGGAGGTATGCAATTGAGGTGAAATACTAAAATTTAAATCACGATCTCTACCGTAGCCTAACTCTAAAAGGAGAACTCAGTAACTCAAAAACGAAGCATACTTTACATAGAATAATCATCGGTCAGATTCTATGTTCAAATGGCGAGTTCTTAGTAAACCCCTATAAGGAGTTATGCAAATGAGCTGTCAGATAGAATCCTGCATCTCAGGTACCAACTGAGCTTGAGTCTGAAACCACATTCCAGTAGCTATAGCGGGAAGCTCTGTGCAAATGAGGAACGACAAACACGCAGACACCATAGCAAATTTTATAGGGGGAGGCGGTGGAAACTTCAAAAATTCAAAACTTAGATAAAATTCTGAAAATATTCATAGTAGATGATATGAGTGTACTGATCAATAAATTATGAAATCCAACTCTCAATTGTGACATAAGCGAAAATATCGGCCAACGGCCGAAATTTCGGCCAACTTCCATTGAAAAAAGACGGTCATTGCACCATTCGGGTTCAAGGACCGAAAACTTTGAAAATTCGTAATAAATCGTAGAAAAGTGTTAGAGAGTCGAGACTAATCGAACGCATAGTGATACACGTCTAGAATCACTGACAGTTCTCAGAATCTACCACGACTGAATCTGAAGACGTGGCGATCGTTCAAAAGTGCATAAAACCCTGCAGACCAAGGAATCGGCCACGAAGGAATCGACTTGGTTCTAATGAAGGGACTGAATTTGATCTTTTGCTGCACGAGAATCTAGGAACCAACGAACCAACTCATCTTCTAGTGCATCTTAGACACATTTAGAATAAGTTTTGAACTTGTTTACTTTTTCGTTTACTTGTAGCATCAAAACTGACAGAGATACAAATTAACTGTATTTGGAGGTATGCAATTGAGGTGAAATACTAAAATTTAAATCACGATCTCTACCGTAGCCTAACTCTAAAAGGAGAACTCAGTAACTGAAAAACGAAGCATACTTTACATAGAATAATCATCGGTCAGATTCTATGTTCAAATGGCGAATTCTTAGTAAACCCCTATAAGGAGTTATGCAAATGAGCTGTCAGATAGAATCCTGCATCTCAGGTACCAACTGAGCTTGAGTCTGAAACCACATTCCAGTAGCTGTAGCGGGAAGCTCTGTGCAAATGAGGAACGACAAACACGCAGACACCATAGCAAATTTTATAGGGGGAGGCGGTGGAAACTTCAAAAATTCAAAACTTAGATAAAATTCTGAAAATATTCATAGTAGATGATATGAGTGTACTGATCAATAAATTATGAAATCCAACTCTCAATTGTGACATAAGCGAAAATATCGGCCAACGGCCGAAATTTCGGCCAACTTCCATTGAAAAAAGACGGTCATTGCACCATTCGGGTTCAAGGACCGAAAACTTTGAAAATTCGTAATAAATCGTAGAAAAGTGTTAGAGAGTCGAGACTAATCGAACGCATAGTGATACACGTCTAGAATCACTGACAGTTCTCAGAATCTACCACGACTGAATCTGAAGACGTGGCGATCGTTCAAAAGTGCATAAAACCCTGCAGACCAAGGAATCGGCAACGAAGGAATCGACTTGGTTCTAGTGAAGGGACTGAATTTGATCGGCGCGCTCGCCTCTCCGCTATAATAAGTCTATATCAATAACGAAATAGTACTTGAAAAACAAACTTTCGGCTTTGTTTTTATTTTTGTTTACATGTCAAATAAACAACAAAATGGAACTTTCTTTGAAACTTGTTTCTGAGTTGTTTACAAGCTTGTTTACTTCACTTGTAAACAACAAATATGAACTCAGTACTTGGTCTAGTTCACGTTAGAGACCTTTAAAATGAGATTTGTACTTGTCTACTTTTTTGTTTACTTATTTACATGTCAAACAAACAATAAAACAGAACTCAGTACTTTGTGTACTACATGTTAGAGACCTTAAAAACACATTTCTGAGTTGTTTACAAACTTGTTTACTTGTTTACTTCACTTGTAAACCACGAATTGCACCATTCGGGTTCAAGGACCGAAAACTTTGAAAATTCGTAATAAATCGTAGAAAAGTGTTAGAGAGTCGAGACTAATCGAACGCATAGTGATACACGTCTAGAATCACTGACAGTTCTCAGAATCTACCACGACTGAATCTGAAGACGTGGCGATCGTTCAAAAGTGCATAAAACCCTGCAGACCAAGGAATCGGCCACGAAGGAATCGACTTGGTTCTAATGAAGGGACTGAATTTGATCTTTTGCTGCACGAGAATCTAGGAACCAACGAACCAACTCATCTTCTAGTGCATCTTAGACACATTTAGAATAAGTTTTGAACTTGTTTACTTTTTCGTTTACTTGTAGCATCAAAACTGACAGAGATACAAATTAACTGTATTTGGAGGTATGCAATTGAGGTGAAATACTAAAATTTAAATCACGATCTCTACCGTAGCCTAACTCTAAAAGGAGAACTCAGTAACTGAAAAACGAAGCATACTTTACATAGAATAATCATCGGTCAGATTCTATGTTCAAATGGCGAATTCTTAGTAAACCCCTATAAGGAGTTATGCAAATGAGCTGTCAGATAGAATCCTGCATCTCAGGTACCAACTGAGCTTGAGTCTGAAACCACATTCCAGTAGCTGTAGCGGGAAGCTCTGTGCAAATGAGGAACGACAAACACGCAGACACCATAGCAAATTTTATAGGGGGAGGCGGTGGAAACTTCAAAAATTCAAAACTTAGATAAAATTCTGAAAATATTCATAGTAGATGATATGAGTGTACTGATCAATAAATTATGAAATCCAACTCTCAATTGTGACATAAGCGAAAATATCGGCCAACGGCCGAAATTTCGGCCAACTTCCATTGAAAAAAGACGGTCATTGCACCATTCGGGTTCAAGGACCGAAAACTTTGAAAATTCGTAATAAATCGTAGAAAAGTGTTAGAGAGTCGAGACTAATCGAACGCATAGTGATACACGTCTAGAATCACTGACAGTTCTCAGAATCTACCACGACTGAATCTGAAGACGTGGCGATCGTTCAAAAGTGCATAAAACCCTGCAGACCAAGGAATCGGCCACGAAGGAATCGACTTGGTTCTAATGAAGGGACTGAATTTGATCTTTTGCTGCACGAGAATCTAGGAACCAACGAACCAACTCATCTTCTAGTGCATCTTAGACACATTTAGAATAAGTTTTGAACTTGTTTACTTTTTCGTTTACTTGTAGCATCAAAACTGACAGAGATACAAATTAACTGTATTTGGAGGTATGCAATTGAGGTGAAATACTAAAATTTAAATCACGATCTCTACCGTAGCCTAACTCTAAAAGGAGAACTCAGTAACTGAAAAACGAAGCATACTTTACATAGAATAATCATCGGTCAGATTCTATGTTCAAATGGCGAATTCTTAGTAAACCCCTATAAGGAGTTATGCAAATGAGCTGTCAGATAGAATCCTGCATCTCAGGTACCAACTGAGCTTGAGTCTGAAACCACATTCCAGTAGCTGTAGCGGGAAGCTCTGTGCAAATGAGGAACGACAAACACGCAGACACCATAGCAAATTTTATAGGGGGAGGCGGTGGAAACTTCAAAAATTCAAAACTTAGATAAAATTCTGAAAATATTCATAGTAGATGATATGAGTGTACTGATCAATAAATTATGAAATCCAACTCTCAATTGTGACATAAGCGAAAATATCGGCCAACGGCCGAAATTTCGGCCAACTTCCATTGAAAAAAGACGGTCATTGCACCATTCGGGTTCAAGGACCGAAAACTTTGAAAATTCGTAATAAATCGTAGAAAAGTGTTAGAGAGTCGAGACTAATCGAACGCATAGTGATACACGTCTAGAATCACTGACAGTTCTCAGAATCTACCACGACTGAATCTGAAGACGTGGCGATCGTTCAAAAGTGCATAAAACCCTGCAGACCAAGGAATCGGCCACGAAGGAATCGACTTGGTTCTAATGAAGGGACTGAATTTGATCTTTTGCTGCACGAGAATCTAGGAACCAACGAACCAATTCATCTTCTAGTGCATCTTAGACACATTTAGAATAAGTTTTAACTTGTTTACTTTTTCGTTTACTTGTAGCATCAAAACTGACAGAGATACAAATTAACTGTATTTGGAGGTATGCAATTGAGGTGAAATACTAAAATTTAAATCACGATCTCTACCGTAGCCTAACTCTAAAAGGAGAACTCAGTAACTCAAAAACGAAGCATACTTTACATAGAATAATCATCGGTCAGATTCTATGTTCAAATGGCGAGTTCTTAGTAAACCCCTATAAGGAGTTATGCAAATGAGCTGTCAGATAGAATCCTGCATCTCAGGTACCAACTGAGCTTGAGTCTGAAACCACATTCCAGTAGCTATAGCGGGAAGCTCTGTGCAAATGAGGAACGACAAACACGCAGACACCATAGCAAATTTTATAGGGGGAGGCGGTGGAAACTTCAAAAATTCAAAACTTAGATAAAATTCTGAAAATATTCATAGTAGATGATATGAGTGTACTGATCAATAAATTATGAAATCCAACTCTCAATTGTGACATAAGCGAAAATATCGGCCAACGGCCGAAATTTCGGCCAACTTCCATTGAAAAAAGACGGTCATTGCACCATTCGGGTTCAAGGACCGAAAACTTTGAAAATTCGTAATAAATCGTAGAAAAGTGTTAGAGAGTCGAGACTAATCGAACGCATAGTGATACACGTCTAGAATCACTGACAGTTCTCAGAATCTACCACGACTGAATCTGAAGACGTGGCGATCGTTCAAAAGTGCATAAAACCCTGCAGACCAAGGAATCGGCCACGAAGGAATCGACTTGGTTCTAATGAAGGGACTGAATTTGATCTTTTGCTGCACGAGAATCTAGGAACCAACGAACCAATTCATCTTCTAGTGCATCTTAGACACATTTAGAATAAGTTTTAACTTGTTTACTTTTTCGTTTACTTGTAGCATCAAAACTGACAGAGATACAAATTAACTGTATTTGGAGGTATGCAATTGAGGTGAAATACTAAAATTTAAATCACGATCTCTACCGTAGCCTAACTCTAAAAGGAGAACTCAGTAACTCAAAAACGAAGCATACTTTACATAGAATAATCATCGGTCAGATTCTATGTTCAAATGGCGAGTTCTTAGTAAACCCCTATAAGGAGTTATGCAAATGAGCTGTCAGATAGAATCCTGCATCTCAGGTACCAACTGAGCTTGAGTCTGAAACCACATTCCAGTAGCTGTAGCGGGAAGCTCTGTGCAAATGAGGAACGACAAACACGCAGACACCATAGCAAATTTTATAGGGGGAGGCGGTGGAAAC
This sequence comes from Rhabditoides inermis, assembly GCA_963966185.1. NCBI lineage: Eukaryota > Metazoa > Nematoda > Chromadorea > Rhabditida > Rhabditidae > Rhabditoides > Rhabditoides inermis. Next base: position 127,404 of record CAWZYM010000217.1, on the reverse strand, counting down.
TTCAAAAATTCAAAACTTAGATAAAATTCTGAAAATATTCATAGTAGATGATATGAGTGTACTGATCAATAAATTATGAAATCCAACTCTCAATTGTGACATAAGCGAAAATATCGGCCAACGGCCGAAATTTCGGCCAACTTCCATTGAAAAAAGACGGTCATTGCACCATTCGGGTTCAAGGACCGAAAACTTTGAAAATTCGTAATAAATCGTAGAAAAGTGTTAGAGAGTCGAGACTAATCGAACGCATAGTGATACACGTCTAGAATCACTGACAGTTCTCAGAATCTACCACGACTGAATCTGAAGACGTGGCGATCGTTCAAAAGTGCATAAAACCCTGCAGACCAAGGAATCGGCCACGAAGGAATCGACTTGGTTCTAATGAAGGGACTGAATTTGATCTTTTGCTGCACGAGAATCTAGGAACCAACGAACCAATTCATCTTCTAGTGCATCTTAGACACATTTAGAATAAGTTTTAACTTGTTTACTTTTTCGTTTACTTGTAGCATCAAAACTGACAGAGATACAAATTAACTGTATTTGGAGGTATGCAATTGAGGTGAAATACTAAAATTTAAATCACGATCTCTACCGTAGCCTAACTCTAAAAGGAGAACTCAGTAACTCAAAAACGAAGCATACTTTACATAGAATAATCATCGGTCAGATTCTATGTTCAAATGGCGAGTTCTTAGTAAACCCCTATAAGGAGTTATGCAAATGAGCTGTCAGATAGAATCCTGCATCTCAGGTACCAACTGAGCTTGAGTCTGAAACCACATTCCAGTAGCTATAGCGGGAAGCTCTGTGCAAATGAGGAACGACAAACACGCAGACACCATAGCAAATTTTATAGGGGGAGGCGGTGGAAACTTCAAAAATTCAAAACTTAGATAAAATTCTGAAAATATTCATAGTAGATGATATGAGTGTACTGATCAATAAATTATGAAATCCAACTCTCAATTGTGACATAAGCGAAAATATCGGCCAACGGCCGAAATTTCGGCCAACTTCCATTGAAAAAAGACGGTCATTGCACCATTCGGGTTCAAGGACCGAAAACTTTGAAAATTCGTAATAAATCGTAGAAAAGTGTTAGAGAGTCGAGACTAATCGAACGCATAGTGATACACGTCTAGAATCACTGACAGTTCTCAGAATCTACCACGACTGAATCTGAAGACGTGGCGATCGTTCAAAAGTGCATAAAACCCTGCAGACCAAGGAATCGGCCACGAAGGAATCGACTTGGTTCTAATGAAGGGACTGAATTTGATCTTTTGCTGCACGAGAATCTAGGAACCAACGAACCAACTCATCTTCTAGTGCATCTTAGACACATTTAGAATAAGTTTTGAACTTGTTTACTTTTTCGTTTACTTGTAGCATCAAAACTGACAGAGATACAAATTAACTGTATTTGGAGGTATGCAATTGAGGTGAAATACTAAAATTTAAATCACGATCTCTACCGTAGCCTAACTCTAAAAGGAGAACTCAGTAACTGAAAAACGAAGCATACTTTACATAGAATAATCATCGGTCAGATTCTATGTTCAAATGGCGAATTCTTAGTAAACCCCTATAAGGAGTTATGCAAATGAGCTGTCAGATAGAATCCTGCATCTCAGGTACCAACTGAGCTTGAGTCTGAAACCACATTCCAGTAGCTGTAGCGGGAAGCTCTGTGCAAATGAGGAACGACAAACACGCAGACACCATAGCAAATTTTATAGGGGGAGGCGGTGGAAACTTCAAAAATTCAAAACTTAGATAAAATTCTGAAAATATTCATAGTAGATGATATGAGTGTACTGATCAATAAATTATGAAATCCAACTCTCAATTGTGACATAAGCGAAAATATCGGCCAACGGCCGAAATTTCGGCCAACTTCCATTGAAAAAAGACGGTCATTGCACCATTCGGGTTCAAGGACCGAAAACTTTGAAAATTCGTAATAAATCGTAGAAAAGTGTTAGAGAGTCGAGACTAATCGAACGCATAGTGATACACGTCTAGAATCACTGACAGTTCTCAGAATCTACCACGACTGAATCTGAAGACGTGGCGATCGTTCAAAAGTGCATAAAACCCTGCAGACCAAGGAATCGGCCACGAAGGAATCGACTTGGTTCTAATGAAGGGACTGAATTTGATCTTTTGCTGCACGAGAATCTAGGAACCAACGAACCAACTCATCTTCTAGTGCATCTTAGACACATTTAGAATAAGTTTTGAACTTGTTTACTTTTTCGTTTACTTGTAGCATCAAAACTGACAGAGATACAAATTAACTGTATTTGGAGGTATGCAATTGAGGTGAAATACTAAAATTTAAATCACGATCTCTACCGTAGCCTAACTCTAAAAGGAGAACTCAGTAACTGAAAAACGAAGCATACTTTACATAGAATAATCATCGGTCAGATTCTATGTTCAAATGGCGAATTCTTAGTAAACCCCTATAAGGAGTTATGCAAATGAGCTGTCAGATAGAATCCTGCATCTCAGGTACCAACTGAGCTTGAGTCTGAAACCACATTCCAGTAGCTGTAGCGGGAAGCTCTGTGCAAATGAGGAACGACAAACACGCAGACACCATAGCAAATTTTATAGGGGGAGGCGGTGGAAACTTCAAAAATTCAAAACTTAGATAAAATTCTGAAAATATTCATAGTAGATGATATGAGTGTACTGATCAATAAATTATGAAATCCAACTCTCAATTGTGACATAAGCGAAAATATCGGCCAACGGCCGAAATTTCGGCCAACTTCCATTGAAAAAAGACGGTCATTGCACCATTCGGGTTCAAGGACCGAAAACTTTGAAAATTCGTAATAAATCGTAGAAAAGTGTTAGAGAGTCGAGACTAATCGAACGCATAGTGATACACGTCTAGAATCACTGACAGTTCTCAGAATCTACCACGACTGAATCTGAAGACGTGGCGATCGTTCAAAAGTGCATAAAACCCTGCAGACCAAGGAATCGGCCACGAAGGAATCGACTTGGTTCTAATGAAGGGACTGAATTTGATCTTTTGCTGCACGCGAATCTAGGAACCAACGAACCAACTCATCTTCTAGTGCATCTTAGACACATTTAGAATAAGTTTTGAACTTGTTTACTTTTTCGTTTACTTGTAGCATCAAAACTGACAGAGATACAAATTAACTGTATTTGGAGGTATGCAATTGAGGTGAAATACTAAAATTTAAATCACGATCTCTACCGTAGCCTAACTCTAAAAGGAGAACTCAGTAACTGAAAAACGAAGCATACTTTACATAGAATAATCATCGGTCAGATTCTATGTTCAAATGGCGAATTCTTAGTAAACCCCTATAAGGAGTTATGCAAATGAGCTGTCAGATAGAATCCTGCATCTCAGGTACCAACTGAGCTTGAGTCTGAAACCACATTCCAGTAGCTGTAGCGGGAAGCTCTGTGCAAATGAGGAACGACAAACACGCAGACACCATAGCAAATTTTATAGGGGGAGGCGGTGGAAACTTCAAAAATTCAAAACTTAGATAAAATTCTGAAAATATTCATAGTAGATGATATGAGTGTACTGATCAATAAATTATGAAATCCAACTCTCAATTGTGACATAAGCGAAAATATCGGCCAACGGCCGAAATTTCGGCCAACTTCCATTGAAAAAAGACGGTCATTGCACCATTCGGGTTCAAGGACCGAAAACTTTGAAAAATCGTAATAAATCGTAGAAAAGTGTTAGAGAGTCGAGACTAATCGAACGCATAGTGATACACGTCTAGAATCACTGACAGTTCTCAGAATCTACCACGACTGAATCTGAAGACGTGGCGATCGTTCAAAAGTGCATAAAACCCTGCAGACCAAGGAATCGGCCACGAAGGAATCGACTTGGTTCTAATGAAGGGACTGAATTTGATCTTTTGCTGCACGAGAATCTAGGAACCAACGAACCAACTCATCTTCTAGTGCATCTTAGACACATTTAGAATAAGTTTTGAACTTGTTTACTTTTTCGTTTACTTGTAGCATCAAAACTGACAGAGATACAAATTAACTGTATTTGGAGGTATGCAATTGAGGTGAAATACTAAAATTTAAATCACGATCTCTACCGTAGCCTAACTCTAAAAGGAGAACTCAGTAACTGAAAAACGAAGCATACTTTACATAGAATAATCATCGGTCAGATTCTATGTTCAAATGGCGAATTCTTAGTAAACCCCTATAAGGAGTTATGCAAATGAGCTGTCAGATAGAATCCTGCATCTCAGGTACCAACTGAGCTTGAGTCTGAAACCACATTCCAGTAGCTGTAGCGGGAAGCTCTGTGCAAATGAGGAACGACAAACACGCAGACACCATAGCAAATTTTATAGGGGGAGGCGGTGGAAACTTCAAAAATTCAAAACTTAGATAAAATTCTGAAAATATTCATAGTAGATGATATGAGTGTACTGATCAATAAATTATGAAATCCAACTCTCAATTGTGACATAAGCGAAAATATCGGCCAACGGCCGAAATTTCGGCCAACTTCCATTGAAAAAAGACGGTCATTGCACCATTCGGGTTCAAGGACCGAAAACTTTGAAAATTCGTAATAAATCGTAGAAAAGTGTTAGAGAGTCGAGACTAATCGAACGCATAGTGATACACGTCTAGAATCACTGACAGTTCTCAGAATCTACCACGACTGAATCTGAAGACGTGGCGATCGTTCAAAAGTGCATAAAACCCTGCAGACCAAGGAATCGGCCACGAAGGAATCGACTTGGTTCTAATGAAGGGACTGAATTTGATCTTTTGCTGCACGAGAATCTAGGAACCAACGAACCAATTCATCTTCTAGTGCATCTTAGACACATTTAGAATAAGTTTTAACTTGTTTACTTTTTCGTTTACTTGTAGCATCAAAACTGACAGAGATACAAATTAACTGTATTTGGAGGTATGCAATTGAGGTGAAATACTAAAATTTAAATCACGATCTCTACCGTAGCCTAACTCTAAAAGGAGAACTCAGTAACTCAAAAACGAAGCATACTTTACATAGAATAATCATCGGTCAGATTCTATGTTCAAATGGCGAGTTCTTAGTAAACCCCTATAAGGAGTTATGCAAATGAGCTGTCAGATAGAATCCTGCATCTCAGGTACCAACTGAGCTTGAGTCTGAAACCACATTCCAGTAGCTATAGCGGGAAGCTCTGTGCAAATGAGGAACGACAAACACGCAGACACCATAGCAAATTTTATAGGGGGAGGCGGTGGATAACTCGACTTTCAATACGGTGTTAAAAAACATAAACTCGACTTTCAACATTTTGTTGAAACTGCGATAACTCGACTTTCAACACTTTGTTGAAACTGCGATAACTTGACTTTCAACACTTTGTTGAAACTTCAATGACTCGACTTTCAACACTTTGTTGAAACTGCGATAACTCGAATTTCAACACTTGGTTGAAACTGCGATAACTCGACTTTCAACACTTTGTTGAAACTGCGACAACTCGACATTCAACACTTTGTTGAAACTGCGATAACTCGACTTTAAACACTTTGTTGAAACTGCGATAACTCGACTTTCAATACGGTGTTAAAAAAACAATAACTCGACTTTCAACACTTTGTTGAAACTGCGATAACTCGACTTTCAACACTTTGTTGAAACTGCGATAACTCGACTTTCAATACGGTGTTAAAAAAACAATAACTCGACTTTCAACACTTTGTTGAAACTGCGATAACTTGACTTTCAACACTTTGTTGAAACTGCGATAACTTTCGAATTTCAACACTTGGTTGAAACTGCGATAACTCGACTTTCAATACGGTGTTAAAAAAACAAACAATAACTCGACTTTCAACACTTTGTTGAAACTGCGATAACTCGACTTTCAACACTTTGTTGAAACTGCGATAACTCGACTTTCAACACTTTGTTGAAACTGCGACAACTCGACATTCAACACTTTGTTGAACCTACGATAACTCGACTTTCAACACTTTGTTGAAACTGCGATAACTCGACTTTAAACACTTTGTTGAAACTGCGATAACTCGACTTTCAATACGGTGTTAAAAAAACAATAACTCGACTTTCAACACTTTGTTGAAACTGCGATAACTGGACTTTCAACACTTTGTTTAAAATGCGATAACTCGACTTTCAATACGGTGTTAAAAAACATAAACTCGACTTTCAACATTTTGTTGAAACTGCGATAACTCGACTTTCAACACTTTGTTGAAACTGCGATAACTTGACTTTCAACACTTTGTTGAAACTTCAATGACTCGACTTTCAACACTTTGTTGAAACTGCGATAACTCGAATTTCAACACTTGGTTGAAACTGCGATAACTCGACTTTCAACACTTTGTTGAAACTGCGACAACTCGACATTCAACACTTTGTTGAAACTGCGATAACTCGACTTTAAACACTTTGTTGAAACTGCGATAACTCGACTTTCAATACGGTGTTAAAAAAACAATAACTCGACTTTCAACACTTTGTTGAAACTGCGATAACTCGACTTTCAACACTTTGTTGAAACTGCGATAACTCGACTTTCAATACGGTGTTAAAAAAACAATAACTCGACTTTCAACACTTTGTTGAAACTGCGATAACTTGACTTTCAACACTTTGTTGAAACTGCGATAACTTTCGAATTTCAACACTTGGTTGAAACTGCGATAACTCGACTTTCAATACGGTGTTAAAAAAACAAACAATAACTCGACTTTCAACACTTTGTTGAAAATGCGATAACTCGACTTTCAACACTTTGTTGAAACTGCGATAACTCGACTTTCAACACTTTGTTGAAACTGCGACAACTCGACATTCAACACTTTGTTGAACCTACGATAACTCGACTTTCAACACTTTGTTGAAACTGCGATAACTCGACTTTAAACACTTTGTTGAAACTGCGATAACTCGACTTTCAATACGGTGTTAAAAAAACAATAACTCGTCTTTCAACACTTTGTTGAAACTGCGATAACTCGACTTTCAACACTTTGTTGAAACTGCGATAACTGGACTTTCAACACTTTGTTTAAAATGCGATAACTCGACTTTCAATACGGTGTTAAAAAACATAAACTCGACTTTCAACATTTTGTTGAAACTGCGATAACTCGACTTTCAACACTTTGTTGCAACTGCGATAACTTGACTTTCAACACTTTGTTGAAACTTCAATGACTCGACTTTCAACACTTTGTTGAAACTGCGATAACTCGAATTTCAACACTTGGTTGAAACTGCGATAACTCGACTTTCAACACTTTGTTGAAACTGCGATAACTCGACATTCAACACTTTGTTGAAACTGCGATAACTCGACTTTCAATACGGTGTTAAAAAAACAAACAATAACTCGACTTTCAACACTTTGTTGAAACTGCGATAACTCGACTTTCAACACTTTGTTGAAACTGCGATAACTCGACTTTCAACACTTTGTTGAAACTGCGACAACTCGACATTCAACACTTTGTTGAACCTACGATAACTCGACTTTCAACACTTTGTTGAAACTGCGATAACTCGACTTTAAACACTTTGTTGAAACTGCGATAACTCGACTTTCAATACGGTGTTAAAAAAACAATAACTCGACTTTCAACACTTTGTTGAAACTGCGATAACTCGACTTTCAACACTTTGTTGAAACTGCGATAACTCGACTTTCAATACGGTGTTAAAAAAAACAATAACTCGACTTTCAACACTTTGTTGAAACTGCGATAACTTGACTTTCAACACTTTGTTGAAACTGCGATAACTTTCGAATTTCAACACTTGGTTGAAACTGCGATAACTCGACTTTCAATACGGTGTTAAAAAAACAAACAATAACTCGACTTTCAACACTTTGTTGAAACTGCGATAACTCGACTTTCAACACTTTGTTGAAACTGCGATAACTCGACTTTCAACACTTTGTTGAAACTGCGACAACTCGACATTCAACACTTTGTTGAACCTACGATAACTCGACTTTCAACACTTTGTTGAAACTGCGATAACTCGACTTTAAACACTTTGTTGAAACTGCGATAACTCGACTTTCAATACGGTGTTAAAAAAACAATAACTCGACTTTCAACACTTTGTTGAAACTGCGATAACTCGACTTTCAACACTTTGTTGAAACTGCGATAACTGGACTTTCAACACTTTGTTGAAACTGCGATAACTTGACTTTCAATACGGTGTTAAAAAACATAAACTCGACTTTCAACATTTTGTTGAAACTGCGATAACTCGACTTTCAACACTTTGTTGAAACTGCGATAACTTGACTTTCAACACTTTGTTGAAACTTCAATGACTCGACTTTCAACACTTTGTTGAAACTGCGATAACTCGAATTTCAACACTTGGTTGAAACTGCGATAACTCGACTTTCAACACTTTGTTGAAACTGCGACAACTCGACTTTCAACACTTTGTTGAAACTGCGATAACTGGACTTTCAACACTTTGTTTAAAATGCGATAACTCGACTTTCAATACGGTGTTAAAAAACATAAACTCGACTTTCAACATTTTGTTGAAACTGCGATAACTCGACTTTCAACACTTTGTTGAAACTGCGATAACTTGACTTTCAACACTTTGTTGAAACTTCAATGACTCGACTTTCAACACTTTGTTGAAACTGCGATAACTCGAATTTCAACACTTGGTTGAAACTGCGATAACTCGACTTTCAACACTTTGTTGAAACTGCGACAACTCGACATTCAACACTCGGTTGAAACTGCGATAACTCGACTTTCAACACTTTGTTGAAACTGCGACAACTCGACATTCAACACTTTGTTGAAACTGCGATAACTCGACTTTCAACACATTGTTGAAACTGCGATAACTCGACTTTCCACACTTTGTTGAACCTACGATAACTCGACTTTCAACACTTTGTTGAAACTGCGATAACTCGACTTTCAACACTTTGTTGAAACTGCGATAACTCGACATTCAACACTTTGTTGAAACTGCGATAACTCGACTTTCAACACTTTGTTGAAACTGCGATAACTCGACATTCAACACTTTGTTGAAACTGCGATAACTCGACTTTCAATACGGTGTTAAAAAAACAAACAATAACTCGACTTTCAACACTTTGTTGAAACTGCGATAACTCGACTTTCAACACTTTGTTGAAACTGCGATAACTCGACTTTCAACACTTTGTTGAAACTGCGACAACTCGACATTCAACACTTTGTTGAACCTACGATAACTCGAATTTCAACACTTTGTTGAAACTGCGATAACTCGACTTTCAATACGGTGTTAAAAAAACAATAACTCGACTTTCAACACTTTGTTGAAACTGCGATAACTCGACTTTCAACACTTTGTTGAAACTGCGATAACTCGACTTTCAATACGGTGTTAAAAAAACAATAACTCGACTTTCAACACTTTGTTGAAACTGCGATAACTTGACTTTCAACACTTTGTTGAAACTGCGATAACTTGACTTTCAACACTTTGTTGAAACTGCGATAACTTTCGAATTTCAACACTTGGTTGAAACTGCGATAACTCGACTTTCAATACGGTGTTAAAAAAACAAACAATAACTCGACTTTCAACACTTTGTTGAAACTGCGATAACTCGACTTTCAACACTTTGTTGAAACTGCGATAACTCGACTTTCAACACTTTGTTGAAACTGCGACAACTCGACATTCAACACTTTGTTGAACCTACGATAACTCGACTTTCAACACTTTGTTGAAACTGCGATAACTCGACTTTAAACACTTTGTTGAAACTGCGATAACTCGACTTTCAATACGGTGTTAAAAAAACAATAACTCGACTTTCAACACTTTGTTGAAACTGCGATAACTCGACTCTCAACACTTTGTTGAAACTGCGATAACTGGACTTTCAACACTTTGTTTAAAATGCGATAACTCGACTTTCAATACGGTGTTAAAAAACATAAACTCGACTTTCAACATTTTGTTGAAACTGCGATAACTCGACTTTCAACACTTTGTTGAAACTGCGATAACTTGACTTTTAACACTTTGTTGAAACTTCAATGACTCGACTTTCAACACTTTGTTGAAACTGCGATAACTCGAATTTCAACACTTGGTTGAAACTGCGATAACTCGACTTTCAACACTTTGTTGAAACTGCGACAACTCGACATTCAACACTTTGTTGAAACTGCTATAACTCGACTTTCAACACTTTGTTGAAACTGCGATAACTCGACTTTAAACACTTTGTTGAAACTGCGATAACTCGACTTTCAATACGGTGTTAAAAAAACAATAACTCGACTTTCAACACTTTGTTGAAACTGCGATAACTCGACTTTAAACGCTTTGTTGAAACTGCGATAACTCGACTTTCAATACGGTGTTAAAAAAACAATAACTCGACTTTCAACACTTTGTTGAAACTGCGATAACTTGACTTTCAACACTTTGTTGAAACTGCGATAACTTTCGAATTTCAACACTTGGTTGAAACTGCGATAACTCGACTTTCAATACGGTGTTAAAAAAACAAACAATAACTCGACTTTCAACACTTTGTTGAAACTGCGATAACTCAACTTTCAACACTTTGTTGAAACTGCGATAACTCGACTTTCAACACTTTGTTGAAACTGCGACAACTCGACATTCAACACTTTGTTGAACCTACGATAACTCGACTTTCAACACTTTGTTGAAACTGCGATAACTCGACTTTAAACACTTTGTTGAAACTGCGATAACTCGACTTTCAATACGGTGTTAAAAAAACAATAACTCGACTTTCAACACTTTGTTGAAACTGCGATAACTCGACTTTCAACACTTTGTTGAAACTGCGATAACTGGACTTTCAACACTTTGTTTAAAATGCGATAACTCGACTTTCAATACGGTGTTAAAAAACATAAACTCGACTTTCAACATTTTGTTGAAACTGCGATAACTCGACTTTCAACACTTTGTTGAAACTGCGATAACTTGACTTTCAACACTTTGTTGAAACTTCAATGACTCGACTTTCAACACTTTGTTGAAACTGCGATAACTCGAATTTCAACACTTGGTTGAAACTGCGATAACTCGACTTTCAACACTTTGTTGAAACTGCGACAACTCGACTTTCAACACTTTGAAACTGCGATAACTGGACTTTCAACACTTTGTTGAAACTGCGATAACTCGACATTCAACACTTTGTTGAAACTGCGATAACTCGACATTCAACACTTTGTTGAACCTACGATAACTCGACTTTCAACACTTTGTTGAAACTGCGATAACTCGACTTTAAACACTTTGTTGAAACTGCGATAACTCGACTTTCAATACGGTGTTAAAAAAACAATAACTCGACTTTCAACACTTTGTTGAAACTGCGATAACTCGACTTTCAACACTTTGTTGAAACTGCGATAACTCGACTTTCAATACGGTGTTAAAAAACAATAACTCGACTTTCAACACTTTGTTGAAACTGCGATAACTTGACTTTCAACACTTTGTTGAAACTGCGATAACTTTCGAATTTCAACACTTGGTTGAAACTGCGATAACTCGACTTTCAATACGGTGTTAAAAAACAAACAATAACTCGACTTTCAACACTTTGTTGAAACTGCGATAACTCGACTTTCAACACTTTGTTGAAACTGCGATAACTCGACTTTCAACACTTTGTTGAAACTGCGACAACTCGACATTCAACACTTTGTTGAACCTACGATAACTCGACTTTCAACACTTTGTTGAAACTGCGATAACTCGACTTTAAACACTTTGTTGAAACTGCGATAACTCGACTTTCAATACGGTGTTAAAAAAACAATAACTCGACTTTCAACACTTTGTTGAAACTGCGATAACTCGACTTTCAACACTTTGTTGAAACTGCGATAACTGGACTTTCAACACTTTGTTTAAAATGCGATAACTCGACTTTCAATACGGTGTTAAAAAACATAAACTCGACTTTCAACATTTTGTTGAAACTGCGATAACTCGACTTTCAACACTTTGTTGAAACTGCGATAACTTGACTTTCAACACTTTGTTGAAACTTCAATGACTCGACTTTCAACACTTTGTTGAAACTGCGATAACTCGAATTTCAACACTTGGTTGAAACTGCGATAACTCGACTTTCAACACTTTGTTGAAACTGCGACAACTCGACATTCAACACTTTGTTGAACCTACGATAACTCGACTTTCAACACTTTGTTGAAACTGCGATAACTCGACTTTAAACACTTTGTTGAAACTGCGATAACTCGACTTTCAATACGGTGTTAAAAAAACAATAACTCGACTTTCAACACTTTGTTGAAACTGCGATAACTCGACTTTCAACACTTTGTTGAAACTGCGATAACTGGACTTTCAACACTTTGTTTAAAATGCGACAACTCGACATTCAACACTTTGTTGAACCTACGATAACTCGACTTTCAACACTTTGTTGAAACTGCGATAACTCGACTTTAAAACACTTTGTTGAAACTGCGATAAACTCGACTTTCAATACGGTGTTAAAAAAACAATAACTCGACTTTCAACACTTTGTTGAAACTGCGATAACTCGACTTTCAACACTTTGTTGAAAACTGCGATAACTTGGACTTTCAACACTTTGTTTAAAATGCGATAACTCGACTTTCAATACGGTGTTAAAAAAAACATAAACTCGACTTTTCAACATTTTGTTGAAACTGCGATAACCTCGACTTTCAAACACTTTGTTGAAACTGCGATAACTTGACTTTCAACACTTTGTTGAAACTTCAATGACTCGACTTTTCAACACTTTGTTGAAACTGCGATAACTCGAATTTCAACACGGTGTTAAAAAAACAAACCAATAACTCGACTTTCAACACTTTGTTGAAACTGCGATAACTCGACTTTCAACACTTTGTTGAAAACTGCGATAACTCGACTTTCAACACTTTGTTGAAACTGCGACAACTCGACATTCAACACTTTGTTGAACCTACGATAAACTCGACTTTTCAACACTTTGTTGAAACTGCGATAACTCGACTTTAAACACTTTGTTGAAACTGCGATAACTCGACTTTCAATACGGTGTTAAAAAAAAACAATAACTCGACTTTCAACACTTTGTTGAAACTGCGATAACTCGACTTTCAACACTTTGTTGAAACTGCGATAACTGACTTTCAATCACGGTGTTAAAAAACAATAACTCGACTTTCAACACTTTGTTGAAACAGCGATAACTCTGACTTTCAACTTTGTTGAAACTGCGATAAACTTTCGAATTTCAACACTTGGTTGAAACTGCGATAACTCGACTTTCAATACGGTGTTAAAAACAAACAATAACTCGACTTTTCAACACTTTGTTGAAACTGCGATAACTCGACTTTCAACACTTTGTTGAAACTGCGATAACTCGACTTTCAACACTTTGTTGAAACTGCGACAACTCGACATTCAACACTTTGTTGAACCTACGATAACTCGACTTTCAACACTTTGTTGAAACTGCGATAACTCGACTTTAAACACTTTGTTGAAAACTGCGATAACTCGACTTTCAATACGGTGTTAAAAAAAACAATAACTCGACTTTCAACACTTTGTTGAAACTGCGATAACTCGACTTTCCAACACTTTGTTGAAACTGCGATAACTGGACTTTCAACACTTTGTTTAAAATGCGATAACTCGACTTTCAATACGGTGTTAAAAAACATAAACTCGACTTTCAACATTTTGTTGAATCTGCGATAACTCGACTTTCAACACTTTGTTGAAACTGCGATAACTTGACTTTCAACACTTTGTTGAAACTTCAATGGACTCCGACTTTCAAACACTTTGTTGAAACTGCGATAACTCGAATTTCAACACTTGGTTGAAACTGCGATAACTCGAACTTTCAACACTTTGTTGAAACTGCGACAACTCGACATTCAACACTTTGTTGAACCTACCGATAACTCGACTTTCAACACTTTGTTGAAACTGCGATAACTCGACTTTAAACACTTTGTTGAAACTGCGATAACTCGACTTTCAATACGGTGTTTAAAAAAACAATAAACTCGACTTTCAACACTTTGTTGAAAACTGCGATAACTCGACTTTCAACACTTTGTTGAAACTGCGATAACTGACTTTCAACACTTTGTTTAAATGCGATACTCGACTTTCAATACGGTGTTAAAAACATAAACTCGACTTTCAACATTTTGTTGAAACTGCGATAACCTGACTTTCAACACTTTGTTGAAACTGCGATAACTTGACTTTCAACACTTTGTTGAAACTTCAATGACTCGACTTTCAACACTTTGTTGAAACTGCGATAACTCGAATTTCAACACTTGGTTGAAACTGCGATAACTCGACTTTCCAACACTTTTGTTGAAACTGCGATAACTCGACTTTCAACACTTTGTTGAAACTGCGACAAACTCGACATTCAACACTTTGTTGAACCTACGATAACTCGACTTTCAACACTTTGTTGAAACTGCGATAAACTCGACTTTAAACACTTTGTTGAAACTGCGATAACTCGACTTTCAATACGGTGTGTTAAAAAAAACAATAACTCGACTTTCAACACTTTGTTGAAACTGCGATAACTCGACTTTCAACACTTTGTTGAAACTGCGATAACTGACCTTTCAACACTTTGTTTATAAATGCGATAACTCGACTTTCAATACGGTGTTTAAAAAACATAAACTCGACTTTCAACATTTTTGTTGAAACTGCGATAACTCGACTTTCAACACTTTCGATATTCAACACTTTGTTGAAACTGCGATAACTCGACTTTCAACACATTGTTGAAACTGCGATAACTCGACTTTCCACACTTTGTTGAACCTACGATAACTCGACTTTCAACACTTTGTCGACTTTCCACACTTTGTTGAACCTACGAATAACTCGACTTTCAACACTTTGTTGAAACTGCGATAACTCGAACTTTCAACACTTTGTTGAAACTGCGATAACTCGACATTCAACACTTTGTTGAAACTGCGATAACTCGACTTTCAACACTTTGTTGAAACTGCGATAACTCGACATTCAACACTTTGTTGAAACTGCGATAACTCGACTTTCAATACGGTGTTAAAAAAACAAACAATAACTCGACTTTCAACACTTTGTTGAAACTGCGATAACTCGACTTTCAACAATTTGTTGAAACTGCGATAACTCGACTTTCAACACTGTTGTTGAAACTGCGGACAACTCGACATTCAACACTTTGTTGAACCTACGATAACTCGACTTTCAACACTTTGTTGAAACTGCGATAACTCGACTTTAAACACTTTGTTGAAACTGCGATAACTCGACTTTCATTACGGTGTTAAAAAAAACAATAACTCGACTTTCAACACTTTGTTGAAACTGCGATAACTCGACTTTAAACACTTTGTTGAAACTGCGATAACTCGACTTTCAATACGGTGTTAAAAAAACAATAACTCGACTTTCAACACTTTGTTGAAACTGCGATAACTCGACTTTCAACACTTTGTTGAAACTGCGATAACTCGACTTTCAATACGGTGTTTAAAAAAACAATAACTCGACTTTCAACACTTTGTTGAAACTGCGATAACTTGACTTTCAACACTTTGTTGAAACTGCGATAACTTTCGAATTTCAACACTTGGTTGAAACTGCGATAACTCGACTTTCAATACGGTGTTTAAAAAAACAAACAATAACTCGACTTTCAACACTTTGTTGAAACTGCGATAACTCGACTTTCAACACTTTGTTGAAACTGCGATAACTCGACTTTCAACACTTTGTTGAAAACTGCGACAACTCGACATTCAACACTTTGTTGAACCTACGATAACTCGACTTTCAACACTTTGTTGAAACTGCGATAACTCGACTTTAAACACTTTGTTGAAACTGCGATAACTCGACTTTCAATACGGTGTTAAAAAACAATAACTCGACTTTCAACACTTTGTTGAAACTGCGATAACTCGACTTTCAACACTTTGTTGAAACTGCGATAACTGGACTTTCAACACTTTGTTTAAAATGCGATAACTCGACTTTCAATACGGTGTTAAAAAACATAAACTCGACTTTCATCATTTCAACACTTTGTTGAAACTTCAATGACTCGACTTTCAACACTTTGTTGAAACTGCGATAACTCGAATTTCAACACTTGGTTGAAACTGCGATAACTCGACTTTCAACACTTTGTTGAAACTGCGATAACTCGACATTCAACACTTTGTTGAAAAAAACAATAACTCGACTTTCAACAGTTTGTTGAAACTGCGATAACTTGACTTTCAACACTTTGTTGAAACTTCAATGACTCGACTTTCAACACTTTGTTGAAACTGCGATAACTCGAATTTCAACACTTGGTTGAAACACTTGGTTGAAACTGCGATAACTCGACTTTCAATACGGTTGTTAAAAAAACAAACAATAACTCGACTTTCAACACTTTGTTGAAACTGCGATAACTCGACTTTTCAACACTTTGTTGAAACTGCGATAACTCGACTTTCAACACTTTGTTGAAACTGCGACAACTCGACATTCAACACTTTGTTGAACCTACGATAACTCGACTTTCAACACTTTGTTGAAACTGCGATAACTCGACTTTAAACACTTTGTTGAAACTGCGATAACTCGACTTTCAATACGGTGTTAAAAAAAACAATAACTCGACTTTCAACAGTTTGTTGAAACTGCGATAACTCGACTTTCAACACTTTGTTGAAACTGCGATAACTCGACTTTCAATACGGTGTTAAAAAAACAATAACTCGACTTTCAACACTTTGTTGAAACTGCGATAACTTGACTTTCAACACTTTGTTGAAACTGCGATAACTTTCGAATTTCAACACTTGGTTGAAACTGCGATAACTCGACTTTCAATACGGTGTTAAAAAAACAAACAATAACTCGACTTTCAACACTTTGTTGAAACTGCGATAACTCGACTTTCAACACTTTGTTGAAACTGCGATAACTCGACTTTCAACACTTTGTTGAAACTGCGACAACTCGACATTCAACACTTTGTTGAACCTACGATAACTCGACTTTCAACACTTTGTTGAAACTGCGATAACTCGACTTTAAACACTTTGTTGAAACTGCGATAACTCGACTTTCAATACGGTGTTAAAAAAACAATAACTCGACTTTCAACACTTTGTTGAAACTGCGATAACTCGACTTTCAACACTTTGTTGAAACTGCGATAACTGGACTTTCAACACTTTGTTTAAAATGCGATAACTCGACTTTCAATACGGTGTTAAAAAACATAAACTCGACTTTCAACATTTTGTTGAAACTGCGATAACTCGACTTTCAACACTTTGTTGAAACTGCGATAACTTGACTTTCAACACTTGCGATAACTCGACTTTCAACAAAGTTGAAACTGCGATAACTCGACATTCAACACTTTGTTGAAACTGCGATAACTCGACTTTCAATACGGTGTTAAAAAAACAAACAATAACTCGACTTTCAACACTTTGTTGAAACTGCGATAACTCGACTTTCAACACTTTGTTGAAACTGCGATAACTCGACTTTCAACACTTTGTTGAAACTGCGACAACTCGACATTCAACACTTTGTTGAACCTACGATAACTCGAATTTCAACACTTTGTTGAAACTGCGATAACTCGACTTTCAATACGGTGTTAAAAAAACAATAACTCGACTTTCAACACTTTGTTGAAACTGCGATAACTCGACTTTCAACACTTTGTTGAAACTGCGATAAATCGACTTTCAATACGGTGTTAAAAAAACAATAACTCGACTTTCAACACTTTGTTGAAACTGCGATAACTTGACTTTCAACACTTTGTTGAAACTGCGATAACTTGACTTTCAACACTTTGTTGAAACTGCGATAACTTTCGAATTTCAACACTTGGTTGAAACTGCGATAACTCGACTTTCAATACGGTGTTAAAAAAACAAACAATAACTCGACTTTCAACACTTTGTTGAAACTGCGATAACTCGACTTTCAACACTTTGTTGAAACTGCGATAACTCGACTTTCAATACGGTGTTAAAAAAACAAACAATAACTCGACATTCAACACTTTGTTGAACCTACGTTAACTCGACTTTCAACACTTTGTTGAAACTGCGATAACTCGACTTTAAACACTTTGTTGAAACTGCGATAACTCGACTTTCAATACGGTGTTAAAAAAAACAATAACTCGACTTTCAACACTTTGTTGAAACTGCGATAACTCGACTCTCAACACTTTGTTGAAACTGCGATAACTGGACTTTCAACACTTTGTTTAAAATGCGATAACTCGACTTTCAATACGGTGTTAAAAAACATAAACTCGACTTTCAACATTTTGTTGAAACTGCGATAACTCGACTTTCAACACTTTGTTGAAACTGCGATAACTTGACTTTTAACACTTTGTTGAAACTTCAATGACTCGACTTTCAACACTTTGTTGAAACTGCGAAAACTCGAATTTCAACACTTGGTTGAAACTGCGATAACTCGACTTTCAACACTTTGTTGAAACTGCGACAACTCGACATTCAACACTTTGTTGAAACTGCGATAACTCGACTTTCAACACTTTGTTGAAACTGCGATAACTCGACTTTAAACACTTTGTTGAAACTGCGATAACTCGACTTTCAACACTTTGTTGAAACTGCGATAACTCGACTTTCAATACGGTGTTAAAAAAACAAACAATAACTCGACTTTCAACACTTTGTTGAAACTGCGATAACTCGACTTTCAACACTTTGTTGAAACTGCGATAACTCGACTTTCAACACTTTGTTGAAACTGCGACAACTCGACTTTCAACACTTTGTTGAAACTGCGATAACTGGACTTTCAACACTTTGTTGAAACTGCGATAACTCGACATTCAACACTTTGTTGAAACTGCGATAACTCGACTTTCAACACTTTGTTGAAACTGCGATAACTCGACTTTCAATACGGTGTTAAAAAAACAAACAATAACTCGACTTTCAACACTTTGTTGAAACTGCGATAACTCGACTTTCAACACTTTGTTGAAACTGCGATAACTCGACTTTCAACACTTTGTTGAAACTGCGACAACTCGACATTCAACACTTTGTTGAACCTACGATAACTCGACTTTCAACACTTTGTTGAAACTGCGATAACTCGACTTTAAACACTTTGTTGAAACTGCGATAACTCGACTTTCAATACGGTGTTAAAAAAAACAATAACTCGACTTTCAACACTTTGTTGAAACTGCGATAACTCGACTTTCAACACTTTGTTGAAACTGCGATAACTCGACTTTCAATACGGTGTTAAAAAAACAATAACTCGACTTTCAACACTTTGTTGAAACTGCGATAACTTGACTTTCAACACTTTGTTGAAACTGCGATAACTTTCGAATTTCAACACTTGGTTGAAACTGCGATAACTCGACTTTCAATACGGTGTTAAAAAAACAAACAATAACTCGACTTTCAACACTTTGTTGAAACTGCGATAACTCGACTTTCAACACTTTGTTGAAACTGCGATAACTCGACTTTCAACACTTTGTTGAAACTGCGACAACTCGACATTCAACACTTTGTTGAACCTACGATAACTCGACTTTCAACACTTTGTTGAAACTGCGATAACTCGACTTTAAACACTTTGTTGAAACTGCGATAACTCGACTTTCAATACGGTGTTAAAAAAACAATAACTCGACTTTCAACACTTTGTTGAAACTGCGATAACTCGACTTTCAACACTTCGTTGAAACTGCGATAACTGGACTTTCAACACTTTGTTTAAAATGCGATAACTCGACTTTCAATACGGTGTTAAAAAAACAATAACTCGACTTTCAACACTTTGTTGAAACTGCGATAACTCGACTTTCAACACTTTGTTGAAACTGCGATAACTCGACTTTCAACACTTTGTTGAAACTGCGATAACTTGACTTTCAACACTTTGTTGAAACTTCAATGACTCGACTTTCAACACTTTGTTGAAACTGCGATAACTCGAATTTCAACACTTGGTTGAAACTGCGATAACTCGACTTTCAACACTTTGTTGAAACTGCGACAACTCGACATTCAACACTTTGTTGAAACTGCGATAACTCGACTTTAAACACTTTGTTGAAACTGCGATAACTCGACTTTCAATACGGTGTTAAAAAAACAATAACTCGACTTTCAACACTTTGTTGAAACTGCGATAACTCGACTTTCAACACTTTGTTGAAACTGCGATAACTCGACTTTCAATACGGTGTTAAAAAAACAATAACTCGACTTTCAACACTTTGTTGAAACTGCGATAACTTGACTTTGAACACTTTGTTGAAACTGCGATAACTTTCGAATTTCAACACTTGGTTGAAACTGCGATAACTCGACTTTCAATACGGTGTTAAAAAAAACAAACAATAACTCGACTTTCAACACTTTGTTGAAACTGCGATAACTCGACTTTCAACACTTTGTTGAAACTGCGATAACTCGACTTTCAACACTTTGTTGAAACTGCGACAACTCGACATTCAACACTTTGTTGAACCTACGATAACTCGACTTTCAACACTTTGTTGAAACTGCGATAACTCGACTTTAAACACTTTGTTGAAACTGCGATAACTCGACTTTCAATACGGTGTTAAAAAAACAATAACTCGACTTTCAACACTTTGTTGAAACTGCGATAACTCGACTTTCAACACTTTGTTGAAACTGCGATAACTGGACTTTCAACACTTTGTTTAAAATGCGATAACTCGACTTTCAATACGGTGTTAAAAAACATAAACTCGACTTTCAACATTTTGTTGAAACTGCGATAACTCGACTTTCAACACTTTGTTGAAACTGCGATAACTCGACTTTCAACACTTTGTTGAAACTGCGACAACTTGACATTCAACACTTTGTTGAACCTACGATAACTCGACTTTCAACACTTTGTTGAAACTGCGATAACTCGACTTTAAACACTTTGTTGAAACTGCGATAACTCGACTTTCAATACGGTGTTAAAAAAACAATAACTCGACTTTCAACACTTTGTTGAAACTGCGATAACTTGACTTTCAACACTTTGTTGAAACTTCAATGACTCGACTTTCAACACTTTGTTGAAACTGCGATAACTCGAATTTCAACACTTGGTTGAAACTGCGATAACTCGACTTTCAACACTTTGTTGAAACTGCGATAACTCGACATTCAACACTTTGTTGAAACTGCGATAACTCGACTTTCAATACGGTGTTAAAAAAACAAACAATAACTCGACTTTCAACACTTTGTTGAAACTGCGATAACTCGACTTTCAACACTTTGTTGAAACTGCGATAACTCGACTTTCAACACTTTGTTGAAACTGCGATAACTCGACTTTCAACACTTTGTTGAAACTGCGACAACTCGACATTCAACACTTTGTTGAACCTACGATAACTCGACTTTCAACACTTTGTTGAAACTGCGATAACTCGACTTTAAACACTTTGTTGAAACTGCGATAACTCGACTTTCAATACGGTGTTAAAAAAACAATAACTCGACTTTCAACACTTTGTTGAAACTGCGATAACTCGACTTTCAACACTTTGTTGAAACTGCGATAACTCGACTTTCAATACGGTGTTAAAAAAACAATAACTCGACTTTCAACACTTTGTTGAAACTGCGATAACTTGACTTTCAACACTTTGTTGAAACTGCGATAACTTTCGAATTTCAACACTTGGTTGAAACTGCGATAACTCGACTTTCAATACGGTGTTAAAAAAACAAACAATAACTCGACTTTCAACACTTTGTTGAAACTGCGATAACTCGACTTTCAACACTTTGTTGAAACTGCGATAACTCGACATTCAACACTTTGTTGAAACTGCGATAACTCGACTTTCAATACGGTGTTAAAAAAACAAACAATAACTCGACTTTCAACACTTTGTTGAAACTGCGATAACTCGACTTTCAACACTTTGTTGAAACTGCGATAACTCGACTTTCAACACTTTGTTGAAACTGCGATAACTCGACTTTCAACACTTTGTTGAAACTGCGACAACTCGACATTCAACACTTTGTTGAACCTACGATAACTCGACTTTCAACACTTTGTTGAAACTGCGATAACTCGACTTTAAACACTTTGTTGAAACTGCGATAACTCGACTTTCAATACGGTGTTAAAAAAACAATAACTCGACTTTCAACACTTTGTTGAAACTGCGATAACTCGACTTTCAACACTTTGTTGAAACTGCGATAACTCGACTTTCAATACGGTGTTAAAAAAACAATAACTCGACTTTCAACACTTTGTTGAAACTGCGATAACTTGACTTTCAACACTTTGTTGAAACTGCGATAACTTTCGAATTTCAACACTTGGTTGAAACTGCGATAACTCGACTTTCAATACGGTGTTAAAAAAACAAACAATAACTCGACTTTCAACACTTTGTTGAAACTGCGATAACTCGACTTTCAACACTTTGTTGAAACTGCGATAACTCGACTTTCAACACTTTGTTGAAACTGCGACAACTCGACATTCAACACTTTGTTGAACCTACGATAACTCGACTTTCAACACTTTGTTGAAACTGCGATAACTCGACTTTAAACACTTTGTTGAAACTGCGATAACTCGACTTTCAATACGGTGTTAAAAAAACAATAACTCGACTTTCAACACTTTGTTGAAACTGCGATAACTCGACTTTCAACACTTTGTTGAAACTGCGATAACTGGACTTTCAACACTTTGTTGAAACTGCGATAACTTGACTTTCAATACGGTGTTAAAAAACATAAACTCGACTTTCAACATTTTGTTGAAACTGCGATAACTCGACTTTCAACACTTTGTTGAAACTGCGATAACTTGACTTTCAACACTTTGTTGAAACTTCAATGACTCGACTTTCAACACTTTGTTGAAACTGCGATAACTCGAATTTCAACACTTGGTTGAAACTGCGATAACTCGACTTTCAACACTTTGTTGAAACTGCGACAACTCGACTTTCAACACTTTGTTGAAACTGCGATAACTGGACTTTCAACACTTTGTTTAAAATGCGATAACTTGACTTTCAATACGGTGTTAAAAAAACATAAACTCGACTTTCAACATTTTGTTGAAACTGCGATAACTCGACTTTCAACACTTTGTTGAAACTGCGATAACTTGACTTTCAACACTTTGTTGAAACTTCAATGACTCGACTTTCAACACTTTGTTGAAACTGCGATAACTCGAATTTCAACACTTGGTTGAAACTGCGATAACTCGACTTTCAACACTTTGTTGAAACTGCGACAACTCGACATTCAACACTCGGTTGAAACTGCGATAACTCGACTTTCAACACTTTGTTGAAACTGCGACAACTCGACATTCAACACTTTGTTGAAACTGCGATAACTCGACTTTCAACACATTGTTGAAACTGCGATAACTCGACTTTCCACACTTTGTTGAACCTACGATAACTCGACTTTCAACACTTTGTTGAAACTGCGATAACTCGACTTTCAACACTTTGTTGAAACTGCGATAACTCGACATTCAACACTTTGTTGAAACTGCGATAACTCGACTTTCAACACTTTGTTGAAACTGCGATAACTCGACATTCAACACTTTGTTGAAACTGCGATAACTCGACTTTCAATACGGTGTTAAAAAAACAAACAATAACTCGACTTTCAACACTTTGTTGAAACTGCGATAACTCGACTTTCAACACTTTGTTGAAACTGCGATAACTCGACTTTCAACACTTTGTTGAAACTGCGACAACTCGACATTCAACACTTTGTTGAACCTACGATAACTCGAATTTCAACACTTTGTTGAAACTGCGATAACTCGACTTTAAACACTTTGTTGAAACTGCGATAACTCGACTTTCAATACGGTGTTAAAAAAACAATAACTCGACTTTCAACACTTTGTTGAAACTGCGATAACTCGACTTTCAACACTTTGTTGAAACTGCGATAACTCGACTTTCAATACGGTGTTAAAAAAACAATAACTCGACTTTCAACACTTTGTTGAAACTGCGATAACTTGACTTTCAACACTTTGTTGAAACTGCGATAACTTTCGAATTTCAACACTTGGTTGAAACTGCGATAACTCGACTTTCAATACGGTGTTAAAAAAACAAACAATAACTCGACTTTCAACACTTTGTTGAAACTGCGATAACTCGACTTTCAACACTTTGTTGAAACTGCGATAACTCGACTTTCAACACTTTGTTGAAACTGCGACAACTCGACATTCAACACTTTGTTGAACCTACGATAACTCGACTTTCAACACTTTGTTGAAACTGCGATAACTCGACTTTAAACACTTTGTTGAAACTGCGATAACTCGACTTTCAATACGGTGTTAAAAAAACAATAACTCGACTTTCAACACTTTGTTGAAACTGCGATAACTCGACTCTCAACACTTTGTTGAAACTGCGATAACTGGACTTTCAACACTTTGTTTAAAATGCGATAACTCGACTTTCAATACGGTGTTAAAAAACATAAACTCGACTTTCAACATTTTGTTGAAACTGCGATAACTCGACTTTCAATACGGTGTTAAAAAAACAATAACTCGACTTTCAACACTTTGTTGAAACTGCGATAACTTGACTTTCAACACTTTGTTGAAACTGCGATAACTTTCGAATTTCAACACTTGGTTGAAACTGCGATAACTCGACTTTCAACACTTTGTTGAAACTGCGATAACTTGACTTTCAACACTTTGTTGAAACTGCGATAACTTTCGAATTTCAACACTTGGTTGAAACTGCGATAACTCGACTTTCAATACGGTGTTAAAAAAACAAACAATAACTCGACTTTCAACACTTTGTTGAAACTGCGATAACTCGACTTTCAACACTTTGTTGAAACTGCGATAACTCGACTTTCAACACTTTGTTGAAACTGCGACAACTCGACATTCAACACTTTGTTGAACCTACGATAACTCGACTTTCAACACTTTGTTGAAACTGCGATAACTCGACTTTAAACACTTTGTTGAAACTGCGATAACTCGACTTTCAATACGGTGTTAAAAAAACAATAACTCGACTTTCAACACTTTGTTGAAACTGCGATAACTCGACTCTCAACACTTTGTTGAAACTGCGATAACTGGACTTTCAACACTTTGTTTAAAATGCGATAACTCGACTTTCAATACGGTGTTAAAAAACATAAACTCGACTTTCAACATTTTGTTGAAACTGCGATAACTCGACTTTCAACACTTTGTTGAAACTGCGATAACTCGAATTTCAACACTTGGTTGAAACTGCGATAACTCGACTTTCAACACTTTGTTGAAACTGCGACAACTCGACATTCAACACTTTGTTGAAACTGCGATAACTCGACTTTCAACACTTTGTTGAAACTGCGATAACTCGACTTTAAACACTTTGTTGAAACTGCGATAACTCGACTTTCAATACGGTGTTAAAAAAACAATAACTCGACTTTCAACACTTTGTTGAAACTGCGATAACTCGACTTTAAACGCTTTGTTGAAACTGCGATAACTCGACTTTCAACACTTTGTTGAAACTGCGACAACTCGACATTCAACACTTTGTTGAACCTACGATAACTCGACTTTCAACACTTTGTTGAAACTGCGATAACTCGACTTTAAACACTTTGTTGAAACTGCGATAACTCGACTTTCAATACGGTGTTAAAAAAACAATAACTCGACTTTCAACACTTTGTTGAAACTGCGATAACTCAACTTTCAACACTTTGTTGAAACTGCGATAACTCGACTTTCAACACTTTGTTGAAACTGCGACAACTCGACATTCAACACTTTGTTGAACCTACGATAACTCGACTTTCAACACTTTGTTGAAACTGCGATAACTCGACTTTAAACACTTTGTTGAAACTGCGATAACTCGACTTTCAATACGGTGTTAAAAAAACAATAACTCGACTTTCAACACTTTGTTGAAACTGCGATAACTCCACTTTCAACACTTTGTTGAAACTGCGATAACTGGACTTTCAACACTTTGTTTAAAATGCGATAACTCGACTTTCAATACGGTGTTAAAAAACATAAACTCGACTTTCAACATTTTGTTGAAACTGCGATAACTCGACTTTCAACACTTTGTTGAAACTGCGATAACTTGACTTTCAACACTTTGTTGAAACTTCAATGACTCGACTTTCAACACTTTGTTGAAACTGCGATAACTCGAATTTCAACACTTGGTTGAAACTGCGATAACTCGACTTTCAACACTTTGTTGAAACTGCGACAACTCGACTTTCAACACTTTGTTGAAACTGCGATAACTGGACTTTCAACACTTTGTTGAAACTGCGATAACTCGACATTCAACACTTTGTTGAAACTGCGATAACTCGACTTTCAACACTTTGTTGAAACTGCGATAACTCGACA
The DNA here is from genome assembly GCA_963966185.1 of Rhabditoides inermis. NCBI lineage: Eukaryota > Metazoa > Nematoda > Chromadorea > Rhabditida > Rhabditidae > Rhabditoides > Rhabditoides inermis. The sequence goes on along the minus strand of CAWZYM010000217.1, from coordinate 100,811 downwards.
TTCAACACTTTGTTGAAACTGCGATAACTCGACTTTCAATACGGTGTTAAAAAAACAAACAATAACTCGACTTTCAACACTTTGTTGAAACTGCGATAACTCGACTTTCAACACTTTGTTGAAACTGCGATAACTCGACTTTCAACACTTTGTTGAAACTGCGACAACTCGACATTCAACACTTTGTTGAACCTACGATAACTCGACTTTCAACACTTTGTTGAAACTGCGATAACTCGACTTTAAACACTTTGTTGAAACTGCGATAACTCGACTTTCAATACGGTGTTAAAAAAACAATAACTCGACTTTCAACACTTTGTTGAAACTGCGATAACTCGACTTTCAACACTTTGTTGAAACTGCGATAACTCGACTTTCAATACGGTGTTAAAAAAACAATAACTCGACTTTCAACACTTTGTTGAAACTGCGATAACTTGACTTTCAACACTTTGTTGAAACTGCGATAACTTTCGAATTTCAACACTTGGTTGAAACTGCGATAACTCGACTTTCAATACGGTGTTAAAAAACAAACAATAACTCGACTTTCAACACTTTGTTGAAACTGCGATAACTCGACTTTCAACACTTTGTTGAAACTGCGATAACTCGACTTTCAACACTTTGTTGAAACTGCGACAACTCGACATTCAACACTTTGTTGAACCTACGATAACTCGACTTTCAACACTTTGTTGAAACTGCGATAACTCGACTTTAAACACTTTGTTGAAACTGCGATAACTCGACTTTCAATACGGTGTTAAAAAAACAATAACTCGACTTTCAACACTTTGTTGAAACTGCGATAACTCGACTTTCAATACGGTGTTAAAAAAACAAACAATAACTCGACTTTCAACACTTTGTTGAAACTGCGATAACTCGACTTTCAACACTTTGTTGAAACTGCGATAACTCGACTTTCAACATTTTGTTGAAACTGCGACAACTCGACATTCAACACTTTGTTGAACCTACGATAACTCGACTTTCAACACTTTGTTGAAACTGCGATAACTCGACTTTAAACACTTTGTTGAAACTGCGATAACTCGACTTTCAATACGGTGTTAAAAAAACAATAACTCGACTTTCAACACTTTGTTGAAACTGCGATAACTCGACTTTCAACACTTTGTTGAAACTGCGATAACTCGACTTTCAATACGGTGTTAAAAAAACAATAACTCGACTTTCAACACTTTGTTGAAACTGCGATAACTCGAATTTCAACACTTGGTTGAAACTGCGATAACTCGACTTTCAACACTTTGTTGAAACTGCGACAACTCGACATTCAACACTTTGTTGAAACTGCGATAACTCGACTTTAAACACTTTGTTGAAACTGCGATAACTCGACTTTCAATACGGTGTTTAAAAAAACAATAACTCGACTTTCAACACTTTGTTGAAACTGCGATAACTCGACTTTCAACACTTTGTTGAAACTGCGATAACTCGACTTTCAATACGGTGTTAAAAAAACAATAACTCGACTTTCAACACTTTGTTGAAACTGCGATAACTTGACTTTCAACACTTTGTTGAAACTGCGATAACTTTCGAATTTCAACACTTGGTTGAAACTGCGATAACTCGACTTTCAATACGGTGTTAAAAAAAAAACAATAACTCGACTTTCAACACTTTGTTGAAACTGCGATAACTCGACTTTCAACACTTTGTTGAAACTGCGATAACTCGACTTTCAACACTTTGTTGAAACTGCGACAACTCGACATTCAACACTTTGTTGAACCTACGATAACTCGACTTTCAACACTTTGTTGAAACTGCGATAACTCGACTTTAAACACTTTGTTGAAACTGCGATAACTCGACTTTCAATACGGTGTTAAAAAAACAATAACTCGACTTTCAACACTTTGTTGAAACTGCGATAACTCGACTTTCAACACTTTGTTGAAACTGCGATAACTGGACTTTCAACACTTTGTTTAAAATGCGATAACTCGACTTTCAATACGGTGTTAAAAAACATAAACTCGACTTTCAACATTTTGTTGAAACTGCGATAACTCGACTTTCAACACTTTGTTGAAACTGCGATAACTCGACTTTCAACACTTTGTTGAAACTGCGACAACTTGACATTCAACACTTTGTTGAACCTACGATAACTCGACTTTCAACACTTTGTTGAAACTGCGATAACTCGACTTTAAACACTTTGTTGAAACTGCGATAACTCGACTTTCAATACGGTGTTAAAAAAACAATAACTCGACTTTCAACACTTTGTTGAAACTGCGATAACTTGACTTTCAACACTTTGTTGAAACTTCAATGACTCGACTTTCAACACTTTGTTGAAACTGCGATAACTCGAATTTCAACACTTGGTTGAAACTGCGATAACTCGACATTCAACACTTTGTTGAAACTGCGATAACTCGACTTTCAATACGGTGTTAAAAAAACAAACAATAACTCGACTTTCAACACTTTGTTGAAACTGCGATAACTCGACTTTCAACACTTTGTTGAAACGGCGATAACTCGACTTTCAACACTTTGTTGAAACTGCGATAACTCGACTTTCAACACTTTGTTGAAACTGCGACAACTCGACATTCAACACTTTGTTGAACCTACGATAACTCGACTTTCAACACTTTGTTGAAACTGCGATAACTCGACTTTAAACACTTTGTTGAAACTGCGATAACTCGACTTTCAATACGGTGTTAAAAAAACAATAACTCGACTTTCAACACTTTGTTGAAACTGCGATAACTCGACTTTCAACACTTTGTTGAAACTGCGATAACTCGACTTTCAATACGGTGTTAAAAAAACAATAACTCGACTTTCAACACTTTGTTGAAACTGCGATAACTTGACTTTCAACACTTTGTTGAAACTGCGATAACTTTCGAATTTCAACACTTGGTTGAAACTGCGATAACTCGACTTTCAATACGGTGTTAAAAAAACAAACAATAACTCGACTTTCAACACTTTGTTGAAACTGCGATAACTCGACTTTCAACACTTTGTTGAAACTGCGATAACTCGACTTTCAACACTTTGTTGAAACTGCGACAACTCGACATTCAACACTTTGTTGAACCTACGATAACTCGACTTTCAACACTTTGTTGAAACTGCGATAACTCGACTTTAAACACTTTGTTGAAACTGCGATAACTCGACTTTCAATACGGTGTTAAAAAAACAATAACTCGACTTTCAACACTTTGTTGAAACTGCGATAACTCGACTTTCAACACTTTGTTGAAACTGCGATAACTGGACTTTCAACACTTTGTTTAAAATGCGATAACTCGACTTTCAATACGGTGTTAAAAAACATAAACTCGACTTTCAACATTTTGTTGAAACTGCGATAACTCGACTTTCAACACTTTGTTGAAACTGCGATAACTTGACTTTCAACACTTTGTTGAAACTTCAATGACTCGACTTTCAACACTTTGTTGAAACTGCGATAACTCGAATTTCAACACTTGGTTGAAACTGCGATAACTCGACTTTCAACACTTTGTTGAAACTGCGACAACTCGACTTTCAACACTTTGTTGAAACTGCGATAACTGGACTTTCAACACTTTGTTTAAAATGCGATAACTCGACTTTCAATACGGTGTTAAAAAACATAAACTCGACTTTCAACATTTTGTTGAAACTGCGATAACTCGACTTTCAACACTTTGTTGAAACTGCGATAACTTGACTTTCAACACTTTGTTGAAACTGCGATAACTCGACTTTAAACACTTTGTTGAAACTGCGATAACTCGACTTTCAATACGGTGTTAAAAAAACAATAACTCGACTTTCAACACTTTGTTGAAACTGCGATAACTCGACTTTCAACACTTTGTTGAAACTGCGATAACTGGACTTTCAACACTTTGTTTAAAATGCGATAACTCGACTTTCAATACGGTGTTAAAAAACATAAACTCGACTTTCAACATTTTGTTGAAACTGCGATAACTCGACTTTCAACACTTTGTTGAAACTGCGATAACTCGACTTTCAACACTTTGTTGAAACTGCGACAACTCGACATTCAACACTTTGTTGAACCTACGATAACTCGACTTTCAACACTTTGTTGAAACTGCGATAACTCGACTTTAAACACTTTGTTGAAACTGCGATAACTCGACTTTCAATACGGTGTTAAAAAAACAATAACTCGACTTTCAACACTTTGTTGAAACTGCGATAACTTGACTTTCAACACTTTGTTGAAACTTCAATGACTCGACTTTCAACACTTTGTTGAAACTGCGATAACTCGAATTTCAACACTTGGTTGAAACTGCGATAACTCGACTTTCAACACTTTGTTGAAACTGCGATAACTCGACATTCAACACTTTGTTGAAACTGCGATAACTCGACTTTCAATACGGTGTTAAAAAAACAAACAATAACTCGACTTTCAACACTTTGTTGAAACTGCGATAACTCGACTTTCAACACTTTGTTGAAACTGCGATAACTCGACTTTCAACACTTTGTTGAAACTGCGACAACTCGACATTCAACACTTTGTTGAACCTACGATAACTCGACTTTCAACACTTTGTTGAAACTGCGATAACTCGACTTTAAACACTTTGTTGAAACTGCGATAACTCGACTTTCAATACGGTGTTAAAAAAACAATAACTCGACTTTCAACACTTTGTTGAAACTGCGATAACTCGACTTTCAACACTTTGTTGAAACTGCGATAACTCGACTTTCAATACGGTGTTAAAAAAACAATAACTCGACTTTCAACACTTTGTTGAAACTGCGATAACTTGACTTTCAACACTTTGTTGAAACTGCGATAACTTTCGAATTTCAACACTTGGTTGAAACTGCGATAACTCGACTTTCAATACGGTGTTAAAAAAACAAACAATAACTCGACTTTCAACACTTTGTTGAAACTGCGATAACTCGACTTTCAACACTTTGTTGAAACTGCGATAACTCGACTTTCAACACTTTGTTGAAACTGCGACAACTCGACATTCAACACTTTGTTGAACCTACGATAACTCGACTTTCAACACTTTGTTGAAACTGCGATAACTCGAAATAAAAAACACTTTGTTGAAACTGCGATAACTCGACTTTCAACACTTTGTTGAAACTGCGATAACTGGACTTTCAACACTTTGTTGAAACTGCGATAACTCGACTTTCAATACGGTGTTAAAAAAACAATAACTCGACTTTCAACACTTTGTTGAAACTGCGATAACTTGACTTTCAACACTTTGTTGAAACTGCGATAACTTTCGAATTTCAACACTTGGTTGAAACTGCGATAACTCGACTTTCAATACGGTGTTAAAAAAACAAACAATAACTCGACTTTCAACACTTTGTTGAAACTGCGATAACTCGACTTTCAACACTTTGTTGAAACTGCGATAACTCGACTTTCAACACTTTGTTGAAACTGCGACAACTCGACATTCAACACTTTGTTGAACCTACGATAACTCGACTTTCAACACTTTGTTGAAACTGCGATAACTCGAAATAAAAAACACTTTGTTGAAACTGCGACAACTCGACTTTCAACACTTTGTTGAAACTGCGATAACTGGACTTTCAACACTTTGTTTAAAATGCGATAACTCGACTTTCAATACGGTGTTAAAAAACATAAACTCGACTTTCAACATTTTGTTGAAACTGCGATAACTCGACTTTCAACACTTTGTTGAAACTGCGATAACTTGACTTTCAACACTTTGTTGAAACTTCAATGACTCGACTTTCAACACTTTGTTGAAACTGCGATAACTCGAATTTCAACACTTGGTTGAAACTGCGATAACTCGACTTTCAACACTTTGTTGAAACTGCGACAACTCGACTTTCAACACTTTGTTGAAACTGCGATAACTGGACTTTCAACACTTTGTTTAAAATGCGATAACTCGACTTTCAATACGGTGTTAAAAAACATAAACTCGACTTTCAACATTTTGTTGAAACTGCGATAACTCGACTTTCAACACTTTGTTGAAACTGCGATAACTTGACTTTCAACACTTTGTTGAAACTTCAATGACTCGACTTTCAACACTTTGTTGAAACTGCGATAACTCGACTTTCAACACATTGTTGAAACTGCGATAACTCGACTTTCAACACTTTGTTGAAACTGCGACAACTCGACATTCAACACTTTGTTGAAACTGCGATAACTCGACTTTCAACACATTGTTGAAACTGCGATAACTCGACTTTCCACACTTTGTTGAACCTACGATAACTCGACTTTCAACACTTTGTTGAAACTGCGATAACTCGACTTTCAACACTTTGTTGAAACTGCGATAACTCGACATTCAACACTTTGTTGAAACTGCGATAACTCGACTTTCAACACTTTGTTGAAACTGCGATAACTCGACATTCAACACTTTGTTGAAACTGCGATAACTCGACTTTCAATACGGTGTTAAAAAAACAAACAATAACTCGACTTTCAACACTTTGTTGAAACTGCGATAACTCGACTTTCAACACTTTGTTGAAACTGCGATAACTCGACTTTCAACACTTTGTTGAAACTGCGACAACTCGACATTCAACACTTTGTTGAACCTACGATAACTCGACTTTCAACACTTTGTTGAAACTGCGATAACTCGACTTTAAACACTTTGTTGAAACTGCGATAACTCGACTTTCAATACGGTGTTAAAAAAAACAATAACTCGACTTTCAACACTTTGTTGAAACTGCGACAACTCGACATTCAACACTTTGTTGAACCTACGATAACTCGACTTTCAACACTTTGTTGAAACTGCGATAACTCGACTTTAAACACTTTGTTGAAACTGCGATAACTCGACTTTCAATACGGTGTTAAAAAAACAATAACTCGACTTTCAACACTTTGTTGAAACTGCGATAACTCGACTTTCAACACTTTGTTGAAACTGCGATAACTGGACTTTCAACACTTTGTTTAAAATGCGATAACTCGACTTTCAATACGGTGTTAAAAAACATAAACTCGACTTTCAACATTTTGTTGAAACTGCGATAACTCGACTTTCAACACTTTGTTGAAACTGCGATAACTTGACTTTCAACACTTTGTTGAAACTTCAATGACTCGACTTTCAACACTTTGTTGAAACTGCGATAACTCGATCTTCAACACTTGGTTGAAACTGCGATAACAAAACTTTCAACACTTTGTTGAAACTGCGACAACTCGACATTCAACACTTTGTTGAAACTGCGACAACTCGACTTTCAACACTTTGTTGAAACTGCGATAACTGGACTTTCAACACTTTGTTTAAAATGCGATAACTCGACTTTCAATACGGTGTTAAAAAACATAAACTCGACTTTCAACATTTTGTTGAAACTGCGATAACTCGACTTTCAACACTTTGTTGAAACTGCGATAACTTGACTTTCAACACTTTGTTGAAACTTCAATGACTCGACTTTCAACACTTTGTTGAAACTGCGATAACTCGAATTTCAACACTTGGTTGAAACTGCGATAACTCGACTTTCAACACTTTGTTGAAACTGCGACAACTCGACATTCAACACTCGGTTGAAACTGCGATAACTCGACTTTCAACACTTTGTTGAAACTGCGACAACTCGACATTCAACACTTTGTTGAAAATGCGATAACTCGACTTTCAACACATTGTTGAAACTGCGATAACTCGACTTTCCACACTTTGTTGAACCTACGATAACTCGACTTTCAACACTTTGTTGAAACTGCGATAACTCGACTTTCAACACTTTGTTGAAACTGCGATAACTCGACATTCAACACTTTGTTGAAACTGCGATAACTCGACTTTCAACACTTTGTTGAAACTGCGATAACTCGACATTCAACACTTTGTTGAAACTGCGATAACTCGACTTTCAATACGGTGTTAAAAAAACAAACAATAACTCGACTTTCAACACTTTGTTGAAACTGCGATAACTCGACTTTCAACACTTTGTTGAAACTGCGATAACTCGACTTTCAACACTTTGTTGAAACTGCGACAACTCGACATTCAACACTTTGTTGAACCTACGATAACTCGACTTTCAACACTTTGTTGAAACTGCGATAACTCGACTTTAAACACTTTTTTGAAACTGCGATAACTCGACTTTCAATACGGTGTTAAAAAAACAATAACTCGACTTTCAACACTTTGTTGAAACTGCGATAACTCGACTTTCAACACTTTGTTGAAACTGCGATAACTCGACTTTCAACACTTTGTTGAAACTGCGATAACTCGACTTTCAATACGGTGTTAAAAAACAATAACTCGACTTTCAACACTTTGTTGAAACTGCGATAACTTGACTTTCAACACTTTGTTGAAACTGCGATAACTTTCGAATTTCAACACTTGGTTGAAACTGCGATAACTCGACTTTCAAAACGGTGTTAAAAAAACAAACAATAACTCGACTTTCAACACTTTGTTGAAACTGCGATAACTCGACTTTCAACACTTTGTTGAAACTGCGATAACTCGACTTTCAACACTTTGTTGAAACTGCGACAACTCGACATTCAACACTTTGTTGAACCTACGATAACTCGACTTTCAACACTTTGTTGAAACTGCGATAACTCGACTTTAAACACTTTGTTGAAACTGCGATAACTCGACTTTCAATACGGTGTTAAAAAAACAATAACTCGACTTTCAACACTTTGTTGAAACTGCGATAACTCGACTTTCAACACTTTGTTGAAACTGCGATAACTGGACTTTCAACACTTTGTTTAAAATGCGATAACTCGACTTTCAATACGGTGTTAAAAAACATAAACTCGACTTTCAACATTTTGTTGAAACTGCGATAACTCGACTTTCAACACTTTGTTGAAACTGCGATAACTTGACTTTCAACACTTTGTTGAAACTTCAATGACTCGACTTTCAACACTTTGTTGAAACTGCGATAACTCGAATTTCAACACTTGGTTGAAACTGCGATAACTCGACTTTCAACACTTTGTTGAAACTGCGACAACTCGACATTCAACACTTTGTTGAAACTGCGATAACTCGACTTTCAACACTTTGTTGAAACTGCGATAACTCGACTTTAAACACTTTGTTGAAACTGCGATAACTCGACTTTCAATACGGTGTTAAAAAACAATAACTCGACTTTCAACACTTTGTTGAAACTGCGATAACTCGACTTTAAACACTTTGTTGAAACTGCGATAACTCGACTTTCAATACGGTGTTAAAAAAACAATAACTCGACTTTCAACACTTTGTTGAAACTGCGATAACTCGACTTTCAACACTTTGTTGAAACTGCGATAACTCGACTTTCAATACGGTGTTAAAAAAACAATAACTCGACTTTCAACACTTTGTTGAAACTGCGATAACTTGACTTTCAACACTTTGTTGAAACTGCGATAACTTTCGAATTTCAACACTTGGTTGAAACTGCGATAACTCGACTTTCAATACGGTGTTAAAAAAAACAAACAATAACTCGACTTTCAACACTTTGTTGAAACTGCGATAACTCGACTTTCAACACTTTGTTGAAACTGCGATAACTCGACTTTCAACACTTTGTTGAAACTGCGACAACTCGACATTCAACACTTTGTTGAACCTACGATAACTCGACTTTCAACACTTTGTTGAAACTGCGATAACTCGACTTTAAACACTTTGTTGAAACTGCGATAACTCGACTTTCAATACGGTGTTAAAAAAACAATAACTCGACTTTCAACACTTTGTTGAAACTGCGATAACTCGACTTTCAACACTTTGTTGAAACTGCGATAACTGGACTTTCAACACTTTGTTTAAAATGCGATAACTCGACTTTCAATACGGTGTTAAAAAAACATAAACTCGACTTTCAACATTTTGTTGAAACTGCGATAACTCGACTTTCAACACTTTGTTGAAACTGCGATAACTTGACTTTCAACACTTTGTTGAAACTTCAATGACTCGACTTTCAACACTTTGTTGAAACTGCGATAACTCGAATTTCAACACTTGGTTGAAACTGCGATAACTCGACTTTCAACACTTTGTTGAAACTGCGACAACTCGACATTCAACACTCGGTTGAAACTGCGATAACTCGACTTTCAACACTTTGTTGAAACTGCGACAACTCGACATTCAACACTTTGTTGAAGCTGCGATAACTCGACTTTCAACACATTGTTGAAACTGCGATAACTCGACTTTCCACACTTTGTTGAACCTACGATAACTCGACTTTCAACACTTTGTTGAAACTGCGATAACTCGACTTTCAACACTTTGTTGAAACTGCGATAACTCGACATTCAACACTTTGTTGAAACTGCGATAACTCGACTTTCAACACTTTGTTGAAACTGCGATAACTCGACATTCAACACTTTGTTGAAACTGCGATAACTCGACTTTCAATACGGTGTTAAAAAAACAAACAATAACTCGACTTTCAACACTTTGTTGAAACTGCGATAACTCGACTTTCAACACTTTGTTGAAACTGCGATAACTCGACTTTCAACACTTTGTTGAAACTGCGACAACTCGACATTCAACACTTTGTTGAACCTACGATAACTCGACTTTCAACACTTTGTTGAAACTGCGATAACTCGACTTTAAACACTTTGTTGAAACTGCGATAACTCGACTTTCAATACGGTGTTAAAAAAACAATAACTCGACTTTCAACACTTTGTTGAAACTGCGATAACTCGACTTTCAACACTTTGTTGAAACTGCGATAACTCGACTTTCAATACGGTGTTAAAAAAACAATAACTCGACTTTCAACACTTTGTTGAAACTGCGATAACTTGACTTTCAACACTTTGTTGAAACTGCGATAACTTTCGAATTTCAACACTTGGTTGAAACTGCGATAACTCGACTTTCAATACGGTGTTAAAAAAACAAACAATAACTCGACTTTCAACACTTTGTTGAAACTGCGATAACTCGACTTTCAACACTTTGTTGAAACTGCGATAACTCGACTTTCAACACTTTGTTGAAACTGCGACAACTCGACATTCAACACTTTGTTGAACCTACGATAACTCGACTTTCAACACTTTGTTGAAACTGCGATAACTCGACTTTAAACACTTTGTTGAAACTGCGATAACTCGACTTTCAATACGGTGTTAAAAAACAATAACTCGACTTTCAACACTTTGTTGAAACTGCGATAACTCGACTTTCAACACTTTGTTGAAACTGCGATAACTGGACTTTCAACACTTTGTTTAAAATGCGATAACTCGACTTTCAATACGGTGTTAAAAAACATAAACTCGACTTTCAACATTTTGTTGAAACTGCGATAACTCGACTTTCAACACTTTGTTGAAACTGCGATAACTTGACTTTCAACACTTTGTTGAAACTTCAATGACTCGACTTTCAACACTTTGTTGAAACTGCGATAACTCGAATTTCAACACTTGGTTGAAACTGCGATAACTCGACTTTCAACACTTTGTTGAAACTGCGACAACTCGACATTCAACACTTTGTTGAAACTGCGATAACTCGACTTTCAACACTTTGTTGAAACTGCGATAACTCGACTTTAAACACTTTGTTGAAACTGCGATAACTCGACTTTCAATACGGTGTTAAAAAAACAATAACTCGACTTTCAACACTTTGTTGAAACTGCGATAACTCGACTTTAAACACTTTGTTGAAACTGCGATAACTCGACTTTCAATACGGTGTTAAAAAAACAATAACTCGACTTTCAACACTTTGTTGAAACTGCGATAACTCGACTTTCAACACTTTGTTGAAACTGCGATAACTCGACTTTCAATACGGTGTTAAAAAAACAATAACTCGACTTTCAACACTTTGTTGAAACTGCGATAACTTGACTTTCAACACTTTGTTGAAACTGCGATAACTTTCGAATTTCAACACTTGGTTGAAACTGCGATAACTCGACTTTCAATACGGTGTTAAAAAAACAAACAATATCTCGACTTTCAACACTTTGTTGAAACTGCGATAACTCGACTTTCAACACTTTGTTGAAACTGCGATAACTCGACTTTCAACACTTTGTTGAAACTGCGACAACTCGACATTCAACACTTTGTTGAACCTACGATAACTCGACTTTCAACACTTTGTTGAAACTGCGATAACTCGACTTTAAACACTTTGTTGAAACTGCGATAACTCGACTTTCAATACGGTGTTAAAAAAACAATAACTCGACTTTCAACACTTTGTTGAAACTGCGATAACTCGACTTTCAACACTTTGTTGAAACTGCGATAACTGGACTTTCAACACTTTGTTTAAAATGCGATAACTCGACTTTCAATACGGTGTTAAAAAACATAAACTCGACTTTCAACATTTTGTTGAAACTGCGATAACTCGACTTTCAACACTTTGTTGAAACTGCGATAACTTGACTTTCAACACTTTGTTGAAACTTCAATGACTCGACTTTCAACACTTTGTTGAAACTGCGATAACTCGAATTTCAACACTTGGTTGAAACTGCGATAACAAAACTTTCAACACTTTGTTGAAACTGCGACAACTCGACATTCAACACTTTGTTGAAACTGCGACAACTCGACTTTCAACACTTTGTTGAAACTGCGATAACTGGACTTTCAACACTTTGTTTAAAATGCGATAACTCGACTTTCAATACGGTGTTAAAAAACATAAACTCGACTTTCAACATTTTGTTGAAACTGCGATAACTCGACTTTCAACACTTTGTTGAAACTGCGATAACTTGACTTTCAACACTTTGTTGAAACTTCAATGACTCGACTTTCAACACTTTGTTGAAACTGCGATAACTCGAATTTCAACACTTGGTTGAAACTGCGATAACTCGACTTTCAACACTTTGTTGAAACTGCGACAACTCGACATTCAACACTCGGTTGAAACTGCGATAACTCGACTTTCAACACTTTGTTGAAACTGCGACAACTCGACATTCAACACTTTGTTGAAACTGCGATAACTCGACTTTCAACACATTGTTGAAACTGCGATAACTCGACTTTCCACACTTTGTTGAACCTACGATAACTCGACTTTCAACACTTTGTTGAAACTGCGATAACTCGACTTTCAACACTTTGTTGAAACTGCGATAACTCGACATTCAACACTTTGTTGAAACTGCGATAACTCGACTTTCAACACTTTGTTGAAACTGCGATAACTCGACATTCAACACTTTGTTGAAACTGCGATAACTCGACTTTCAATACGGTGTTAAAAAAACAAACAATAACTCGACTTTCAACACTTTGTTGAAACTGCGATAACTCGACTTTCAACACTTTGTTGAAACTGCGATAACTCGACTTTCAACACTTTGTTGAAACTGCGACAACTCGACATTCAACACTTTGTTGAACCTACGATAACTCGACTTTCAACACTTTGTTGAAACTGCGATAACTCGACTTTAAACACTTTTTTGAAACTGCGATAACTCGACTTTCAATACGGTGTTAAAAAAACAATAACTCGACTTTCAACACTTTGTTGAAACTGCGATAACTCGACTTTCAACACTTTGTTGAAACTGCGATAACTCGACTTTCAATACGGTGTTAAAAAAACAATAACTCGACTTTCAACACTTTGTTGAAACTGCGATAACTTGACTTTCAACACTTTGTTGAAACTGCGATAACTTTCGAATTTCAACACTTGGTTGAAACTGCGATAACTCGACTTTCAATACGGTGTTAAAAAAACAATAACTCGACTTTCAACACTTTGTTGAAACTGCGATAACTTGACTTTCAACACTTTGTTGAAACTGCGATAACTTTCGAATTTCAACACTTGGTTGAAACTGCGATAACTCGACTTTCAATACGGTGTTAAAAAAACAAACAATAACTCGACTTTCAACACTTTGTTGAAACTGCGATAACTCGACTTTCAACACTTTGTTGAAACTGCGATAACTCGACTTTCAACACTTTGTTGAAACTGCGACAACTCGACATTCAACACTTTGTTGAACCTACGATAACTCGACTTTCAACACTTTGTTGAAACTGCGATAACTCGACTTTAAACACTTTGTTGAAACTGCGATAACTCGACTTTCAATACGGTGTTAAAAAAACAATAACTCGACTTTCAACACTTTGTTGAAACTGCGATAACTCGACTTTCAACACTTTGTTGAAACTGCGATAACTGGACTTTCAACACTTTGTTTAAAATGCGATAACTCGACTTTCAATACGGTGTTAAAAAACATAAACTCGACTTTCAACATTTTGTTGAAACTGCGATAACTCGACTTTCAACACTTTGTTGAAACTGCGATAACTTGACTTTCAACACTTTGTTGAAACTTCAATGACTCGACTTTCAACACTTTGTTGAAACTGCGATAACTCGAATTTCAACACTTGGTTGAAACTGCGATAACTCGACTTTCAACACTTTGTTGAAACTGCGACAACTCGACATTCAACACTTTGTTGAAACTGCGATAACTCGACTTTCAACACTTTGTTGAAACTGCGATAACTCGACTTTAAACACTTTGTTGAAACTGCGATAACTCGACTTTCAATACGGTGTTAAAAAACAATAACTCGACTTTCAACACTTTGTTGAAACTGCGATAACTCGACTTTAAACACTTTGTTGAAACTGCGATAACTCGACTTTCAATACGGTGTTAAAAAAACAATAACTCGACTTTCAACACTTTGTTGAAACTGCGATAACTCGACTTTCAACACTTTGTTGAAACTGCGATAACTCGACTTTCAATACGGTGTTAAAAAAACAATAACTCGACTTTCAACACTTTGTTGAAACTGCGATAACTTGACTTTCAACACTTTGTTGAAACTGCGATAACTTTCGAATTTCAACACTTGGTTGAAACTGCGATAACTCGACTTTCAATACGGTGTTAAAAAAAACAAACAATAACTCGACTTTCAACACTTTGTTGAAACTGCGATAACTCGACTTTCAACACTTTGTTGAAACTGCGATAACTCGACTTTCAACACTTTGTTGAAACTGCGACAACTCGACATTCAACACTTTGTTGAACCTACGATAACTCGACTTTCAACACTTTGTTGAAACTGCGATAACTCGACTTTAAACACTTTGTTGAAACTGCGATAACTCGACTTTCAATACGGTGTTAAAAAAACAATAACTCGACTTTCAACACTTTGTTGAAACTGCGATAACTCGACTTTCAACACTTTGTTGAAACTGCGATAACTGGACTTTCAACACTTTGTTTAAAATGCGATAACTCGACTTTCAATACGGTGTTAAAAAAACATAAACTCGACTTTCAACATTTTGTTGAAACTGCGATAACTCGACTTTCAACACTTTGTTGAAACTGCGATAACTTGACTTTCAACACTTTGTTGAAACTTCAATGACTCGACTTTCAACACTTTGTTGAAACTGCAATAACTCGAATTTCAACACTTGGTTGAAACTGCGATAACTCGACTTTCAACACTTTGTTGAAACTGCGATAACTCGACATTCAACACTTTGTTGAAACTGCGATAACTCGACTTTCAATACGGTGTTAAAAAAACAAACAATAACTCGACTTTCAACACTTTGTTGAAACTGCGATAACTCGACTTTCAACACTTTGTTGAAACTGCGATAACTCGACTTTCAACACTTTGTTGAAACTGCGACAACTCGACATTCAACACTTTGTTGAACCTACGATAACTCGACTTTCAACACTTTGTTGAAACTGCGATAACTCGACTTTAAACACTTTGTTGAAACTGCGATAACTCGACTTTCAATACGGTGTTAAAAAAACAATAACTCGACTTTCAACACTTTGTTGAAACTGCGATAACTCGACTTTCAATACGGTGTTAAAAAAACAAACTAGAAAAATATAGTGACTGCAGCGGAGACGTGAGAGTAGACAGAAAAGAGCATCAAACTGTCTCTAGAAAAATATAGTGACTTCAGCGGAGACGTGAGAGTAGACAGAAAAGAGCATCAAACTGTCTCTAGAAAGTTATTGTGACTGCAGCGGAGACGTGAGAGTAGAGAGTAGACAGAAGAGAGCATCAAACTGTTTCTAGAAAAATATAGTGACTGCAGCGGAGACGTGAGAGTAGACAGAAGAGAGCATCAAACTGTCTCTAGAAAAATATAGTGACTTCAGCGGAGACGTGAGAGTAGACAGAAAAGAGCATCAAACTGTCTCTAGAAAGTTATTGTGACTGCAGCGGAGACGTGAGAGTAGAGAGTAGACAGAAGAGAGCATCAAACTGTCTCTAGAAAATTATAGTGACTTCAGCGGAGACGTGAGAGTAGACAGAAGGAGCATCAAACTGTCTTTAGAAAGTTATTGTGACTGCAGCGGAGACGTGAGAGTAGAGAGTAGACAGAAGAGAGCATCAAACTGTTTCTAGAAAAATATAGTGACTGCAGCGGAGACGTGAGAGTAGACAGAAGAGAGCATCAAACTGTCTCTAGAAAAATATAGTGACTTCAGCGGAGACGTGAGAGTAGACAGAAAAGAGCATCAAACTGTCTCTAGAAAGTTATTGTGACTGCAGCGGAGACGTGAGAGTAGACAGAAGAGAGCATCAAACTGTCTCTAGAAAAATATAGTGACTTCAGCGGAGACGTGAGAGTAGAGAGTAGACAGAAGAGAGCATCAAACTGTCTCTAGAAAATTATAGTGACTTCAGCGGAGACGTGAGAGTAGACAGAAGAGAGCATCAAACTGTCTCTAGAAAGTTATTGTGACTGCAGCGGAGACGTGAGAGTAGAGAGTAGACAGAAGAGAGCAGCAAACTGTCTCTAGAAAATTATAGTGACTTCAGCGGAGACGTGAGAGTAGACAGAAGAGAGCATCAAACTGTCTCTAGAAAGTTATTGTGACTGCAGCGGAGACGTGAGAGTAGAGAGTAGACAGAAGAGAGCATCAAACTGTTTCTAGAAAAATATAGTGACTGCAGCGGAGACGTGAGAGTAGACAGAAGAGAGCATCAAACTGTCTCTAGAAAAATATAGTGACTTCAGCGGAGACGTGAGAGTAGACAGAAAAGAGCATCAAACTGTCTCTAGAAAGTTATTGTGACTGCAGCGGAGACGTGAGAGTAGAGAGTAGGCAGAAGAAAGCATCAAACTGTCTCTAGAAAATTATAGTGACTTCAGCGAAGACGTGAGAGTAGGCAGAAGAGAGCATCAAACTGTCTCAAGAAAATTATAGTGACTTCAGCGGAGACGTGAGAGTAGAGAGTAGACAGAAGAGAGCATCAAACTGTCTCTAGAAAAATATAGTGACTGCAGCGGAGACGTGAGAGTAGACAGAAGAGAGCATCAAACTGTCTCTAGAAAAATATAGTGACTTCAGCGGAGACGTGAGAGTAGAGAGTAGACAGAAGAGAGCATCAAACTGTCTCTAGAAAATTATAGTGACTTCAGCGGAGACGTGAGAGTAGACAGAAGAGAGCATCAAACTGTCTCTAGAAAGTTATTGTGACTGCAGCGGAGACGTGAGAGTAGAGAGTAGACAGAAGAGAGCATCAAACTGTTTCTAGAAAAATATAGTGACTGCAGCGGAGACGTGAGAGTAGACAGAAGAGAGCATCAAACTGTCTCTAGAAAATAATAGTGACTTCAGCGGAGACGTGAGAGTAGAGAGTAGACAGAAGAGAGCATCAAACTGTCTCTAGAAAATTATAGTGACTTCAGCGGAGACGTGAGAGTAGACAGAAGAGAGCATCAAACTGTCTCTAGAAAGTTATTGTGACTGCAGCGGAGACGTGAGAGTAGAGAGTAGACAGAAGAGAGCATCAAACTGTTTCTAGAAAAATATAGTGACTGCAGCGGAGACGTGAGAGTAGACAGAAGAGAGCATCAAACTGTCTCTAGAAAAATATAGTGACTTCAGCGGAGATAACTCGACTTTCAACACTTTGTTGAAACTGCGATAACTCGACTTTAAACACTTTGTTGAAACTGCGATAACTCGACTTTCAATACGGTGTTAAAAAACAATAACTCGACTTTCAACACTTTGTTGAAACTGCGATAACTCGACTTTCAACACTTTGTTGAAACTGCGATAACTCGACTTTCAATACGGTGTTAAAAAAACAATAACTCGACTTTCAACACTTTGTTGAAACTGCGATAACTTGACTTTCAACACTTTGTTGAAACTGCGATAACTTTCGAATTTCAACACTTGGTTGAAACTGCGATAACTCGACTTTCAATACGGTGTTAAAAAAACAAACAATAACTCGACTTTCAACACTTTGTTGAAACTGCGATAACTCGACTTTCAACACTTTGTTGAAACTGCGATAACTCGACTTTCAACACTTTGTTGAAACTGCGACAACTCGACATTCAACACTTTGTTGAACCTACGATAACTCGACTTTCAACACTTTGTTGAAACTGCGATAACTCGACTTTAAACACTTTGTTGAAACTGCGATAACTCGACTTTCAATACGGTGTTAAAAAAAACAATAACTCGACTTTCAACACTTTGTTGAAACTGCGATAACTCGACTTTCAACACTTTGTTGAAACTGCGATAACTGGACTTTCAACACTTTGTTTAAAATACGATAACTCGACTTTCAATACGGTGTTAAAAAACATAAACTCGACTTTCAACATTTTGTTGAAACTGCGATAACTCGACTTTCAACACTTTGTTGAAACTGCGATAACTTGACTTTCAACACTTTGTTGAAACTTCAATGACTCGACTTTCAACACTTTGTTGAAACTGCGATAACTCGAATTTCAACACTTGGTTGAAACTGCGATAACTCGACTTTCAACACTTTGTTGAAACTGCGACAACTCGACATTCAACACTTTGTTGAAACTGCGATAACTCGACTTTCAACACTTTGTTGAAACTGCGATAACTCGACTTTAAACACTTTGTTGAAACTGCGATAACTCGACTTTCAATACGGTGTTAAAAAAACAATAACTCGACTTTCAACACTTTGTTGAAACTGCGATAACTCGACTTTAAACACTTTGTTGAAACTGCGATAACTCGACTTTCAATACGGTGTTAAAAAAACAATAACTCGACTTTCAACACTTTGTTGAAACTGCGATAACTCGACTTTCAACACTTTGTTGAAACTGCGATAACTCGACTTTCAATACGGTGTTAAAAAAACAATAACTCGACTTTCAACACTTTGTTGAAACTGCGATAACTTGACTTTCAACACTTTGTTGAAACTGCGATAACTTTCGAATTTCAACACTTGGTTGAAACTGCGATAACTCGACTTTCAATACGGTGTTAAAAAACAAACAATAACTCGACTTTCAACACTTTGTTGAAACTGCGATAACTCGACTTTCAACACTTTGTTGAAACTGCGATAACTCGACTTTCAACACTTTGTTGAAACTGCGACAACTCGACATTCAACACTTTGTTGAACCTACGATAACTCGACTTTCAACACTTTGTTGAAACTGCGATAACTCGACTTTAAACACTTTGTTGAAACTGCGATAACTCGACTTTCAATACGGTGTTAAAAAAACAATAACTCGACTTTCAACACTTTGTTGAAACTGCGATAACTCGACTTTCAACACTTTGTTGAAACTGCGATAACTGGACTTTCAACACTTTGTTTAAAATGCGATAACTCGACTTTCAATACGGTGTTAAAAAACATAAACTCGACTTTCAACATTTTGTTGAAACTGCGATAACTCGACTTTCAACACTTTGTTGAAACTGCGATAACTTGACTTTCAACACTTTGTTGAAACTTCAATGACTCGACTTTCAACACTTTGTTGAAACTGCGATAACTCGAATTTCAACACTTGGTTGAAACTGCGATAACAAGACTTTCAACACTTTGTTGAAACTGCGACAACTCGACATTCAACACTTTGTTGAACCTACGATAACTCGACTTTCAACACTTTGTTGAAACTGCGATAACTCGACTTTAAACACTTTGTTGAAACTGCGATAACTCGACTTTCAATACGGTGTTAAAAAACATAAACTCGACTTTCAACATTTTGTTGAAACTGCGATAACTCGACTTTCAACACTTTGTTGAAACTGCGATAACTTGACTTTCAACACTTTGTTGAAACTTCAATGACTCGACTTTCAACACTTTGTTGAAACTGCGATAACTCGAATTTCAACACTTTGTTGAAACTGCGATAACTGGACTTTCAACACTTTGTTTAAAATGCGATAACTCGACTTTCAATACGGTGTTAAAAAACATAAACTCGACTTTCAACATTTTGTTGAAACTGCGATAACTCGACTTTCAACACTTTGTTGAAACTGCGATAACTTGACTTTCAACACTTTGTTGAAACTTCAATGACTCGACTTTCAACACTTTGTTGAAACTGCGATAACTCGAATTTCAACACTTGGTTGAAACTGCGATAACTCGACTTTCAACACTTTGTTGAAACTGCGACAACTCGACATTCAACACTTTGTTGAAACTGCGATAACTCGACTTTCAACACATTGTTGAAACTGCGATAACTCGACTTTCCACACTTTGTTGAACCTACGATAACTCGACTTTCAACACTTTGTTGAAACTGCGATAACTCGACTTTCAACACTTTGTTGAAACTGCGATAACTCGACATTCAACACTTTGTTGAAACTGCGATAACTCGACTTTCAACACTTTGTTGAAACTGCGATAACTCGACATTCAACACTTTGTTGAAACTGCGATAACTCGACTTTCAATACGGTGTTAAAAAAAACAAACAATAACTCGACTTTCAACACTTTGTTGAAACTGCGATAACTCGACTTTCAACACTTTGTTGAAACTGCGATAACTCGACTTTCAACACTTTGTTGAAACTGCGACAACTCGACATTCAACACTTTGTTGAACCTACGATAACTCGACTTTCAACACTTTGTTGAAACTGCGATAACTCGACTTTAAACACTTTGTTGAAACTGCGATAACTCGACTTTCAATACGGTGTTAAAAAACAATAACTCGACTTTCAACACTTTGTTGAAACTGCGATAACTCGACTTTCAACACTTTGTTGAAACTGCGATAACTCGACTTTCAATACGGTGTTAAAAAAACAATAACTCGACTTTCAACACTTTGTTGAAACTGCGATAACTTGACTTTCAACACTTTGTTGAAACTGCGATAACTTTCGAATTTCAACACTTGGTTGAAACTGCGATAACTCGACTTTCAATACGGTGTTAAAAAAAAAACAATAACTCGACTTTCAACACTTTGTTGAAACTGCGATAACTCGACTTTCAACACTTTGTTGAAACTGCGATAACTCGACTTTCAACACTTTGTTGAAACTGCGACAACTCGACATTCAACACTTTGTTGAACCTACGATAACTCGACTTTCAACACTTTGTTGAAACTGCGATAACTCGACTTTAAACACTTTGTTGAAACTGCGATAACTCGACTTTCAATACGGTGTTAAAAAAACAATAACTCGACTTTCAACACTTTGTTGAAACTGCGATAACTCGACTTTCAACACTTTGTTGAAACTGCGATAACTGGACTTTCAACACTTTGTTTAAAATGCGATAACTCGACTTTCAATACGGTGTTAAAAAACATAAACTCGACTTTCAACATTTTGTTGAAACTGCGATAACTCGACTTTCAACACTTTGTTGAAACTGCGATAACTTGACTTTCAACACTTTGTTGAAACTTCAATGACTCGACTTTCAACACTTTGTTGAAACTGCGATAACTCGAATTTCAACACTTGGTTGAAACTGCGATAACAAGACTTTCAACACTTTGTTGAAACTGCGACAACTTGACATTCAACACTTTGTTGAAACTGCGACAACTCGACTTTCAACACTTTGTTGAAACTGCGATAACTGGACTTTCAACACTTTGTTTAAAATGCGATAACTCGACTTTCAATACGGTGTTAAAAAACATAAACTCGACTTTCAACATTTTGTTGAAACTGCGATAACTCGACTTTCAACACTTTGTTGAAACTGCGATAACTTGACTTTCAACACTTTGTTGAAACTTCAATGACTCGACTTTCAACACTTTGTTGAAACTGCGATAACTCGAATTTCAACACTTGGTTGAAACTGCGATAACTCGACTTTCAACACTTTGTTGAAACTGCGACAACTCGACATTCAACACTTTGTTGAAACTGCGATAACTCGACTTTCAACACATTGTTGAAACTGCGATAACTCGACTTTCCACACTTTGTTGAACCTACGATAACTCGACTTTCAACACTTTGTTGAAACTGCGATAACTCGACTTTCAACACTTTGTTGAAACTGCGATAACTCGACATTCAACACTTTGTTGAAACTGCGATAACTCGACTTTCAACACTTTGTTGAAACTGCGATAACTCGACATTCAACACTTTGTTGAAACTGCGATAACTCGACTTTCAATACGGTGTTAAAAAAACAAACAATAACTCGACTTTCAACACTTTGTTGAAACTGCGATAACTCGACTTTCAACACTTTGTTGAAACTGCGATAACTCGACTTTCAACACTTTGTTGAAACTGCGACAACTCGACATTCAACACTTTGTTGAACCTACGATAACTCGACTTTCAACACTTTGTTGAAACTGCGATAACTCGACTTTAAACACTTTGTTGAAACTGCGATAACTCGACTTTCAATACGGTGTTAAAAAACAATAACTCGACTTTCAACACTTTGTTGAAACTGCGATAACTCGACTTTCAACACTTTGTTGAAACTGCGATAACTCGACTTTCAATACGGTGTTAAAAAAACAATAACTCGACTTTCAACACTTTGTTGAAACTGCGATAACTTGACTTTCAACACTTTGTTGAAACTGCGATAACTTTCGAATTTCAACACTTGGTTGAAACTGCGATAACTCGACTTTCAATACGGTGTTAAAAAAAAAAACAATAACTCGACTTTCAACACTTTGTTGAAACTGCGATAACTCGACTTTCAACACTTTGTTGAAACTGCGATAACTCGACTTTCAACACTTTGTTGAAACTGCGACAACTCGACATTCAACACTTTGTTGAACCTACGATAACTCGACTTTCAACACTTTGTTGAAACTGCGATAACTCGACTTTAAACACTTTGTTGAAACTGCGATAACTCGACTTTCAATACGGTGTTAAAAAAACAATAACTCGACTTTCAACACTTTGTTGAAACTGCGATAACTCGACTTTCAACACTTTGTTGAAACTGCGATAACTGGACTTTCAACACTTTGTTTAAAAAGCGATAACTCGACTTTCAATACGGTGTTAAAAAACATAAACTCGACTTTCAACATTTTGTTGAAACTGCGATAACTCGACTTTCAACACTTTGTTGAAACTGCGATAACTTGACTTTCAACACTTTGTTGAAACTTCAATGACTCGACTTTCAACACTTTGTTGAAACTGCGATAACTAGAATTTCAACACTTGGTTGAAACTGCGATAACTCGACTTTCAACACTTTGTTGAAACTGCGACAACTCGACATTCAACACTTTGTTGAAACTGCGATAACTCGACTTTCAATACGGTGTTAAAAAAACAAACAATAACTCGACTTTCAACACTTTGTTGAAACTGCGATAACTCGACTTTCAACACTTTGTTGAAACTGCGATAACTCGACTTTCAACACTTTGTTGAAACTGCGACAACTCGACATTCAACACTTTGTTGAACCTACGATAACTCGACTTTCAACACTTTGTTGAAACTGCGATAACTCGACTTTAAACACTTTGTTGAAACTGCGATAACTCGACTTTCAATACGGTGTTAAAAAACAATAACTCGACTTTCAACACTTTGTTGAAACTGCGATAACTCGACTTTCAATACGGTGTTAAAAAAACAATAACTCGACTTTCAACACTTTGTTGAAACTGCGATAACTTGACTTTCAACACTTTGTTGAAACTGCGATAACTTTCGAATTTCAACACTTGGTTGAAACTGCGATAACTCGACTTTCAATACGGTGTTAAAAAAACAAACTAGAAAAATATAGTGACTGCAGCGGAGACGTGAGAGTAGACAGAAGAGAGCATCAAACTGTCTCTAGAAAAATATAGTGACTTCAGCGGAGACGTGAGAGTAGAGAGTAGACAGAAGAGAGCATCAAACTGTCTCTAGAAAATTATAGTGACTTCAGCGGAGACGTGAGAGTAGACAGAAGAGAGCATCAAACTGTCTCTAGAAAGTTATTGTGACTGCAGCGGAGACGTGAGAGTAGAGAGTAGACAGAAGAGAGCATCAAACTGTTTCTAGAAAAATATAGTGACTGCAGCGGAGACGTGAGAGTAGACAGAAGAGAGCATCAAACTGTCTCTAGAAAAATATAGTGACTTCAGCGGAGACGTGAGAGTAGACAGAAAAGAGCATCAAACTGTCTCTAGAAAGTTATTGTGACTGCAGCGGAGACGTGAGAGTAGACAGAAAAGAGCATCAAACTGTCTCTAGAAAGTTATTGTGACTGCAGCGGAGACGTGAGAGTAGAGAGTAGACAGAAGAGAGCATCAAACTGTTTCTAGAAAAATATAGTGACTGCAGCGGAGACGTGAGAGTAGACAGAAGAGAGCATCAAACTGTCTCTAGAAAAATATAGTGACTTCAGCGGAGACGTGAGAGTAGACAGAAAAGAGCATCAAACTGTCTCTAGAAAGTTATTGTGACTGCAGCGGAGACGTGAGAGTAGACAGAAGAGAGCATCAAACTGTCTCTAGAAAAATATAGTGACTTCAGCGGAGACGTGAGAGTAGAGAGTAGACAGAAGAGAGCATCAAACTGTTTCTAGAAAAATATAGTGACTGCAGCGGAGACGTGAGAGTAGACAGAAGAGAGCATCAAACTGTCTCTAGAAAAATATAGTGACTTCAGCGGAGACGTGAGAGTAGACAGAAAAGAGCATCAAACTGTCTCTAGAAAGTTATTGTGACTGCAGCGGAGACGTGAGAGTAGAGAGTAGACAGAAGAGAGCATCAAACTGTCTCTAGAAAATTATAGTGACTTCAGCGGAGACGTGAGAGTAGACAGAAGGAGCATCAAACTGTCTCTAGAAAGTTATTGTGACTGCAGCGGAGACGTGAGAGTAGAGAGTAGACAGAAGAGAGCATCAAACTGTTTCTAGAAAAATATAGTGACTGCAGCGGAGACGTGAGAGTAGACAGAAGAGAGCATCAAACTGTCTCTAGAAAAATAAAGTGACTTCAGCGGAGACGTGAGAGTAGACAGAAAAGAGCATCAAACTGTCTCTAGAAAGTTATTGTGACTGCAGCGGAGACGTGAGAGTAGACAGAAGAGAGCATCAAACTGTCTCTAGAAAAATATAGTGACTTCAGCGGAGACGTGAGAGTAGAGAGTAGACAGAAGAGAGCATCAAACTGTCTCTAGAAAATTATAGTGACTTCAGCGGAGACGTGAGAGTAGACAGAAGAGAGCATCAAACTGTCTCTAGAAAGTTATTGTGACTGCAGCGGAGACGTGAGAGTAGAGAGTAGACAGAAGAGAGCAGCAAACTGTCTCTAGAAAATTATAGTGACTTCAGCGGAGACGTGAGAGTAGACAGAAGAGAGCATCAAACTGTCTCTAGAAAGTTATTGTGACTGCAGCGGAGACGTGAGAGTAGAGAGTAGACAGAAGAGAGCATCAAACTGTTTCTAGAAAAATATAGTGACTGCAGCGGAGACGTGAGAGTAGACAGAAGAGAGCATCAAACTGTCTCTAGAAAAATATAGTGACTTCAGCGGAGACGTGAGAGTAGACAGAAAAGAGCATCAAACTGTCTCTAGAAAGTTATTGTGACTGCAGCGGAGACGTGAGAGTAGAGAGTAGGCAGAAGAGAGCATCAAACTGTCTCAAGAAAATTATAGTGACTTCAGCGGAGACGTGAGAGTAGAGAGTAGACAGAAGAGAGCATCAAACTGTCTCTAGAAAAATATAGTGACTGCAGCGGAGACGTGAGAGTAGACAGAAGAGAGCATCAAACTGTCTCTAGAAAAATATAGTGACTTCAGCGGAGACGTGAGAGTAGAGAGTAGACAGAAGAGAGCATCAAACTGTCTCTAGAAAATTATAGTGACTTCAGCGGAGACGTGAGAGTAGACAGAAGAGAGCATCAAACTGTCTCTAGAAAGTTATTGTGACTGCAGCGGAGACGTGAGAGTAGAGAGTAGACAGAAGAGAGCATCAAACTGTTTCTAGAAAAATATAGTGACTGCAGCGGAGACGTGAGAGTAGACAGAAGAGAGCATCAAACTGTCTCTAGAAAATTATAGTGACTTCAGCGGAGACGTGAGAGTAGAGAGTAGACAGAAGAGAGCATCAAACTGTCTCTAGAAAATTATAGTGACTTCAGCGGAGACGTGAGAGTAGACAGAAGAGAGCATCAAACTGTCTCTAGAAAGTTATTGTGACTGCAGCGGAGACGTGAGAGTAGAGAGTAGACAGAAGAGAGCATCAAACTGTTTCTAGAAAAATATAGTGACTGCAGCGGAGACGTGAGAGTAGACAGAAGAGAGCATCAAACTGTCTCTAGAAAAATATAGTGACTTCAGCGGAGACGTGAGAGTAGACAGAAGAGAGCATCAAACTGTCTCTAGAAAGTTATTGTGACTGCAGCGGAGACGTGAGAGTAGAGAGTAGGCAGAAGAGAGCATCAAACTGTCTCTAGAAAATTATAGTGACTTCAGCGGAGACGTGAGAGTAGAGAGTAGACAGAAGAGAGCATCAAACTGTCTCTAGAAAAATATAGTGACTGCAGCGGAGACGTGAGAGTAGACAGAAGAGAGCATCAAACTGTCTCTAGAAAAATATAGTGACTTCAGCGGAGACGTGAGAGTAGACAAAAGAGAGCATCAAACTGTCTTTAGAAAAATATAGTGACTGCAGCGGAGACGTGAGAGTAGACAGAAGAAAGCATCAAACTGTCTCTAGAAAAATAAAGTGACTTCAGCGGAGACGTGAGAGTAGACAGAAAAGAGCATCAAACTGTCTCTAGAAAGTTATTGTGACTGCAGCGGAGACGTGAGAGTAGAGAGTAGACAGAAGAGAGCATCAAACTGTCTCTAGAAAATTATAGTGACTTCAGCGGAGACGTGAGAGTAGAGAGTAGACAGAAGAGAGCATCAAACTGTCTCTAGAAAAATATAGTGACTGCAGCGGAGACGTGAGAGTAGACAGAAGAGAGCATCAAACTGTCTCTAGAAAGTTATTGTTACTGCAGCGGAGACGTGAGAGTAGAGAGTAGACAGAAGAGAGCATCAAACTGTCTCTAGAAAATTATAGTGATTTCAGCGGAGACGTGAGAGTAGAGATTAGACAGAAGAGAGCATCAAACTGTCTCTAGAAAAATATAGTGACTGCAGCGGAGACGTGAGAGTAGACAGAAGAGAGCATCAAACTGTCTCTAGAAAAATATAGTGACTGCAGCGGAGACGTGAGAGTAGACAGAAGAGAGCATCAAACTGTCTCTAGAAAGTTATTGTGACTGCAGCGGAGACGTGAGAGTAGAGAGTAGACAGAAGAGAGCATCAAACTGTCTCTAGAAAATTATAGTGACTTCAGCGGAGACGTGAGAGTAGACAGAAGAGAGCATCAAACTGTCTCTAGAAAATTATAGTGACTTCAGCGGAGACGTGAGAGTTGACAGAAGAGAGCATCAAACTGTCTCTAGAAAGTTATTGTGACTGCAGCGGAGACGTGAGAGTAGAGAGTAGACAGAAGAGAGCATCAAACTGTCTCTAGAAAAATATAGTGACTGCAGCGGAGACGTGAGAGTAGACAGAAGAGAGCATCAAACTGTCTCTAGAAAAATATAGTGACTTCAGCGGAGACGTGAGAGTAGACAGAAAAGAGCATCAAACTGTCTCTAGAAAGTTATTGTGACTGCAGCGAAGACGTGAGAGTACAGAGTAGACAGAAGAGAGCATCAAACTGTCTCTAGAAAATTATAGTGACTTCAGCGGAGACGTGAGAGTAGACAGAAGAGAGCATCAAACTGTCTCTAGAAAGTTATTGTGACTGCAGCGGAGACGTGAGAGTAGAGAGTAGACAGAAGAGAGCATCAAACTGTTTCTAGAAAAATATAGTGACTGCAGCGGAGACGTGCGAGTAGACAGAAGAGAGCATCAAACTGTCTCTAGAAAAATATAGTGACTTCAGCGGAGACGTGAGAGTAGACAGAAAAGAGCATCAAACTGTCTCTAGAAAGTTATTGTGACTGCAGCGGAGACGTGAGAGTAGAGAGTAGGCAGAAGAGAGCATCAAACTGTCTCTAGAAAAATATAGTGACTTCAGCGGAGACGTGAGAGTAGACAGAAGAGAGCATCAAACTGTCTCTAGAAAAATATAGTGACTTCAGCGGAGACGTGAGAGTAGACAGAAAAGAGCATCAAACTGTCTCTAGAAAGTTATTGTGACTGCAGCGGAGACGTGAGAGTAGACAGAAGAGAGCATCAAACTGTCTCTAGAAAAATATAGTGACTTCAGCGGAGACGTGAGAGTAGAGAGTAGACAGAAGAGAGCATCAAACTGTCTCTAGAAAATTATAGTGACTTCAGCGGAGACGTGAGAGTAGACAGAAGAGAGCATCAAACTGTCTCTAGAAAGTTATTGTGACTGCAGCGGAGACGTGAGAGTAGAGAGTAGACAGAAGAGAGCATCAAACTGTCTCTAGAAAATTATAGTGACTTCAGCGGAGACGTGAAAGTAGACAGAAGAGAGCATCAAACTGTCTCTAGAAAGTTATTGTGACTGCAGCGGAGACGTGAGAGTAGAGAGTAGACAGAAGAGAGCATCAAACTGTTTCTAGAAAAATATAGTGACTGCAGCGGAGACGTGAGAGTAGACAGAAGAGAGCATCAAACTGTCTCTAGAAAAATATAGTGACTTCAGCGGAGACGTGAGAGTAGACAGAAAAGAGCATCAAACTGTCTCTAGAAAGTTATTGTGACTGCAGCGGAGACGTGAGAGTAGAGAGTAGGCAGAAGAGAGCATCAAACTGTCTCTAGAAAGTTATTGTGACTGCAGCGGAGACGTGAGAGTAGAGAGTAGACAGAAGAGAGCATCAAACTGTCTTTAGAAAAATATAGTGACTGCAGCGGAGACGTGAGAGTAGACAGAAGAGAGCATCAAACTGTCTCTAGAAAGTTATTGTGACTGCAGCGGAGACGTGAGAGTAGAGAGTAGACAGAAGAGAGCATCAAACTGTCTCTAGAAAATTATAGTGATTTCAGCGGAGACGTGAGAGTAGAGATTAGACAGAAGAGAGCATCAAACTGTATCTAGAAAGTTATTGTGACTGCAGCGGAGACGTGAGAGTAGAGAGTAGACAGAAGAGAGCATCAAACTGTTTCTAGAAAAATATAGTGACTGCAGCGGAGACGTGAGAGTAGACAGAAGAGAGCATCAAACTGTCTCTAGAAAAATATAGTGACTTCAGCGGAGACGTGAGAGTAGACAGAAAAGAGCATCAAACTGTCTCTAGAAAGTTATTGTGACTGCAGCGGAGACGTGAGAGTAGAGAGTAGGCAGAAGAGAGCATCAAACTGTCTCTAGAAAATTATAGTGACTTCAGCGGAGACGTGAGAGTAGAGAGTAGACAGAAGAGAGCATCAAACTGTCTCTAGAAAAATATAGTGACTGCAGCGGAGACGTGAGAGTAGACAGAAGAGAGCATCAAACTGTCTCTAGAAAAATATAGTGACTTCAGCGGAGACGTGAGAGTAGACAAAAGAGAGCATCAAACTGTCTTTAGAAAAATATAGTGACTGCAGCGGAGACGTGAGAGTAGACAGAAGAAAGCATCAAACTGTCTCTAGAAAAATAAAGTGACTTCAGCGGAGACGTGAGAGTAGACAGAAAAGAGCATCAAACTGTCTCTAGAAAGTTATTGTGACTGCAGCGGAGACGTGAGAGTAGAGAGTAGACAGAAGAGAGCATCAAACTGTCTCTAGAAAATTATAGTGACTTCAGCGGAGACGTGAGAGTAGAGAGTAGACAGAAGAGAGCATCAAACTGTCTCTAGAAAATTATAGTGACTTCAGCGGAGACGTGAGAGTAGACAGAAGAGAGCATCAAACTGTCTCTAGAAAATTATAGTGATTTCAGCGGAGACGTGAGAGTAGAGATTAGACAGAAGAGAGCATCAAACTGTCTCTAGAAAAATATAGTGACTGCAGCGGAGACGTGAGAGTAGACAGAAGAGAGCATCAAACTGTCTCTAGAAAAATATAGTGACTGCAGCGGAGACGTGAGAGTAGACAGAAGAGAGCATCAAACTGTCTCTAGAAAGTTATTGTGACTGCAGCGGAGACGTGAGAGTAGAGAGTAGACAGAAGAGAGCATCAAACTGTCTCTAGAAAATTATAGTGACTTCAGCGGAGACGTGAGAGTAGACAGAAGAGAGCATCAAACTGTCTCTAGAAAATTATAGTGACTTCAGCGGAGACGTGAGAGTTGACAGAAGAGAGCATCAAACTGTCTCTAGAAAGTTATTGTGACTGCAGCGGAGACGTGAGAGTAGAGAGTAGACAGAAGAGAGCATCAAACTGTCTCTAGAAAAATATAGTGACTGCAGCGGAGACGTGAGAGTAGACAGAAGAGAGCATCAAACTGTCTCTAGAAAAATATAGTGACTTCAGCGGAGACGTGAGAGTAGACAGAAAAGAGCATCAAACTGTCTCTAGAAAGTTATTGTGACTGCAGCGGAGACGTGAGAGTACAGAGTAGACAGAAGAGAGCATCAAACTGTCTCTAGAAAATTATAGTGACTTCAGCGGAGACGTGAGAGTAGACAGAAGAGAGCATCAAACTGTCTCTAGAAAGTTATTGTGACTGCAGCGGAGACGTGAGAGTAGAGAGTAGACAGAAGAGAGCATCAAACTGTCTCTAGAAAGTTATTGTGACTGCAGCGGAGACGTGAGAGTAGAGAGTAGACAGAAGAGAGCATCAAACTGTTTCTAGAAAAATATAGTGACTGCAGCGGAGACGTGAGAGTAGACAGAAGAGAGCATCAAACTGTCTCTAGAAAAATATAGTGACTTCAGCGGAGACGTGAGAGTAGACAGAAAAGAGCATCAAACTGTCTCTAGAAAGTTATTGTGACTGCAGCGGAGACGTGAGAGTAGAGAGTAGGCAGAAGAGAGCATCAAACTGTCTCTAGAAAAATATAGTGACTTCAGCGGAGACGTGAGAGTAGACAGAAGAGAGCATCAAACTGTCTCTAGAAAAATATAGTGACTTCAGCGGAGACGTGAGAGTAGACAGAAAAGAGCATCAAACTGTCTCTAGAAAGTTATTGTGACTGCAGCGGAGACGTGAGAGTAGACAGAAGAAAGCATCAAACTGTCTCTAGAAAAATATAGTGACTTCAGCGGAGACGTGAGAGTAGAGAGTAGACAGAAGAGAGCATCAAACTGTCTCTAGAAAATTATAGTGACTTCAGCGGAGACGTGAGAGTAGACAGAAGAGAGCATCAAACTGTCTCTAGAAAGTTATTGTGACTGCAGCGGAGACGTGAGAGTAGAGAGTAGACAGAAGAGAGCATCAAACTGTCTCTAGAAAATTATAGTGACTTCAGCGGAGACGTGAGAGTAGACAGAAGAGAGCATCAAACTGTCTCTAGAAAATTATAGTGACTTCAGCGGAGACGTGAGAGTAGAGAGTAGACAGAAGAGAGCATCAAACTGTCTCTAGAAAAATATAGTGACTGCAGCGGAGACGTGAGAGTAGACAGAAGAGAGCATCAAACTGTCTCTAGAAAAATATAGTGACTTCAGCGGAGACGTGAGAGTAGAGAGTAGACAGAAGAGAGCATCAAACTGTCTCTAGAAAATTATAGTGACTTCAGCGGAGACGTGAGAGTAGACAGAAGAGAGCATCAAACTGTCTCTAGAAAGTTATTGTGACTGCAGCGGAGACGTGAGAGTAGAGAGTAGACAGAAGAGAGCATCAAACTGTCTCTAGAAAATTATAGTGACTTCAGCGGAGACGTGAGAGTAGACAGAAGAGAGCATCAAACTGTCTCTAGAAAATTATAGTGACTTCAGCGGAGACGTGAGAGTAGAGAGTAGACAGAAGAGAGCATCAAACTGTCTCTAGAAAAATATAGTGACTGCAGCGGAGACGTGAGAGTAGACAGAAGAGAGCATCAAACTGTCTCTAGAAAAATATAGTGACTTCAGCGGAGACGTGAGAGTAGAGAGTAGACAGAAGAGAGCATCAAACTGTCTCTAGAAAATTATAGTGACTTCAGCGGAGACGTGAGAGTAGACAGAAGAGAGCATCAAACTGTCTCTAGAAAGTTATTGTGACTGCAGCGGAGACGTGAGAGTAGAGAGTAGACAGAAGAGAGCATCAAACTGTCTCTAGAAAAATATAGTGACTGCAGCGGAGACGTGAGAGTAGACAGAAGAGAGCATCAAACTGTCTCTAGAAAGTTATTGTGACTGCAGCGGAGACGTGAGAGTAGAGAGTAGACAGAAGAGAGCATCAAACTGTCTCTAGAAAATTATAGTGACTTCAGCGGAGACGTGAGAGTAGACAGAAGAGAGCATCAAACTGTCTCTAGAAAATTATAGTGACTTCAGCGGAGACGTGAGAGTAGACAGAAGAGAGCATCAAACTGTCTCTAGAAAGTTATTGTGACTGCAGCGGAGACGTGAGAGTAGAGAGTAGACAGAAGAGAGCATCAAACTGTCTCTAGAAAAATATAGTGACTGCAGCGGAGACGTGAGAGTAGACAGAAGAGAGCATCAAACTGTCTCTAGAAAAATATAGTGACTTCAGCGGAGACGTGAGAGTAGACAGAAAAGAGCATCAAACTGTCTCTAGAAAGTTATTGTGACTGCAGCGGAGACGTGAGAGTAGAGAGTAGACAGAAGAGAGCATCAAACTGTCTCTAGAAAATTATAGTGACTTCAGCGGAGACGTGAGAGTAGACAGAAGAGAGCATCAAACTGTCTCTAGAAAGTTATTGTGACTGCAGCGGAGACGTGAGAGTAGAGAGTAGACAGAAGAGAGCATCAAACTGTTTCTAGAAAAATATAGTGACTGCAGCGGAGACGTGAGAGTAGACAGAAGAGAGCATCAAACTGTCTCTAGAAAAATATAGTGACTTCAGCGGAGACGTGAGAGTAGACAGAAAAGAGCATCAAACTGTCTCTAGAAAGTTATTGTGACTGCAGCGGAGACGTGAGAGTAGACAGAAGAGAGCATCAAACTGTCTCTAGAAAAATATAGTGACTTCAGCGGAGACGTGAGAGTAGAGAGTAGACAGAAGAGAGCATCAAACTGTCTCTAGAAAATTATAGTGACTTCAGCGGAGACGTGAGAGTAGACAGAAGAGAGCATCAAACTGTCTCTAGAAAGTTATTGTGACTGCAGCGGAGACGTGAGAGTAGAGAGTAGACAGAAGAGAGCATCAAACTGTCTCTAGAAAATTATAGTGACTTCAGCGGAGACGTGAGAGTAGACAGAAGAGAGCATCAAACTGTCTCTAGAAAGTTATTATGACTGCAGCGGAGACGTGAGAGTAGAGAGTAGACAGAAGAGAGCATCAAACTGTTTCTAGAAAAATATAGTGACTGCAGCGGAGACGTGAGAGTAGACAGAAGAGAGCATCAAACTGTCTCTAGAAAAAATATAGTGACTTCAGCGGAGACGTGAGAGTAGACAGAAAAGAGCATCAAACTGTCTCTAGAAAGTTATTGTGACTGCAGCGGAGACGTGAGAGTAGAGAGTAGGCAGAAGAGAGCATCAAACTGTCTCTAGAAAATTATAGTGACTGCAGCGGAGACGTGAGAGTAGACAGAATAGAGCATCAAACTGTCTCTAGAAATATATAGTGACTTCAGCGGAGACGTGAGAGTAGACAGAAGAGAGCATCAAACTGTCTCTAGAAAGTTATTGTGACTGCAGCGGAGACGTGAGAGTAGAGAGTAGACAGAAGAGAGCATCAAACTGTCTCTAGAAAAATATAGTGACTGCAGCGGAGACGTGAGAGTAGACAGAATAGAGCATCAAACTGTCTCTAGAAATATATAGTGACTTCAGCGGAGACGTGAGAGTAGACAGAAGAGAGCATCAAACTGTCTCTAGAAAGTTATTGTGACTGCAGCGGAGACGTGAGAGTAGAGAGTAGACAGAAGAGAGCATCAAACTGTCTCTAGAAAGTTATTGTGACTGCAGCGGAGACGTGAGAGTAGAGAGTAGACAGAAGAGAGCATCAAACTGTCTCTAGAAAAATATAGTGACTGCAGCGGAGACGTGAGAGTAGACAGAATAGAGCATCAAACTGTCTCTAGAAATATATAGTGACTTCAGCGGAGACGTGAGAGTAGACAGAAGAGAGCATCAAACTGTCTCTAGAAAGTTATTGTGACTGCAGCGGAGACGTGAGAGTAGAGAGTAGACAGAAGAGAGCATCAAACTGTCTCTAGAAAGTTATTGTGACTGCAGCGGAGACGTGAGAGTAGAGAGTAGACAGAAGAGAGCATCAAACTGTCTCTAGAAAAATATAGTGACTGCAGCGGAGACGTGAGAGTAGACAGAATAGAGCATCAAACTGTCTCTAGAAATATATAGTGACTTCAGCGGAGACGTGAGAGTAGACAGAAGAGAGCATCAAACTGTCTCTAGAAAGTTATTGTGACTGCAGCGGAGACGTGAGAGTAGAGAGTAGACAGAAGAGAGCATCAAACTGTCTCTAGAAAAATATAGTGACTGCAGCGGAGACGTGAGAGTAGACAGAAGAGAGCATCAAACTGTCTCTAGAAAGTTATTGTGACTGCAGCGGAGACGTGAGAGTAGAGAGTAGATAGAAGAGAGCATCAAACTGTCTCTAGAAAATTATAGTGACTTCAGCGGAGACGTGAGAGTAGACAGAAAAGAGCATCAAACTGTCTCTAGAAAGTTATTGTGACTGCAGCGGAGACGTGAGAGTAGAGAGTAGACAGAAGAGAGCATCAAACTGTCTCTAGAAAATTATAGTGACTTCAGCGGAGACGTGAGAGTAGACAGAAGAGAGCATCAAACTGTCTCTAGAAAGTTATTGTGACTGCAGCGGAGACGTGAGAGTAGAGAGTAGACAGAAGAAAGCATCAAACTGTTTCTAGAAAAATATAGTGACTGCAGCGGAGACGTGAGAGTAGACAGAAGAGAGCATCAAACTGTCTCTAGAAAAATATAGTGACTTCAGCGGAGACGTGAGAGTAGACAGAAAAGAGCATCAAACTGTCTCTAGAAAGTTATTGTGACTGCAGCGGAGACGTGAGAGTAGACAGAAGAGAGCATCAAACTGTCTCTAGAAAAATATAGTGACTTCAGCGGAGACGTGAGAGTAGAGAGTAGACAGAAGAGAGCATCAAACTGTCTCTAGAAAATTATAGTGACTTCAGCGGAGACGTGAGAGTAGACAGAAGAGAGCATCAAACTGTCTCTAGAAAGTTATTGTGACTGCAGCGGAGACGTGAGAGTAGAGAGTAGACAGAAGAGAGCATCAAACTGTCTCTAGAAAATTATAGTGACTTCAGCGGAGACGTGAGAGTAGAGAGTAGACAGAAGAGAGCATCAAACTGTCTCTAGAAAAATATAGTGACTTCAGCGGAGACGTGAGAGTAGACAGAAAAGAGCATCAAACTGTCTCTAGAAAGTTATTGTGACTGCAGCGGAGACGTGAGAGTACAGAGTAGACAGAAGAGAGCATCAAACTGTCTCTAGAAAATTATAGTGACTTCAGCGGAGACGTGAGAGTAGACAGAAGAGAGCATCAAACTTTCTCTAGAAAGTTATTGTGACTGCAGCGGAGACGTGAGAGTAGAGAGTAGACAGAAGAGAGCATCAAACTGTCTCTAGAAAATTATAGTGACTTCAGCGGAGACGTGAGAGTAGACAGAAGAGAGCATCAAACTGTCTCTAGAAAATTATAGTGACTTCAGCGGAGACGTGAGAGTTGACAGAAGAGAGCATCAAACTGTCTCTAGAAAGTTATTGTGACTGCAGCGGAGACGTGAGAGTAGAGAGTAGACAGAAGAGAGCATCAAACTGTCTCTAGAAAATTATAGTGACTTCAGCGGAGACGTGAGAGTAGACAGAAGAGAGCATCAAACTGTCTCTAGAAAGTTATTGTGACTGCAGCGGAGACGTGAGAGTAGAGAGTAGACAGAAGAGAGCATCAAACTGTTTCTAGAAAAATATAGTGACTTCAGCGGAGACGTGAGAGTAGACAGAAAAGAGCATCAAACTGTCTCTAGAAAGTTATTGTGACTGCAGCGGAGACGTGAGAGTAGACAGAAGAGAGCATCAAACTGTCTCTAGAAAAATATAGTGACTTCAGCGGAGACGTGAGAGTAGAGAGTAGACAGAAGAGAGCATCAAACTGTCTCTAGAAAATTATAGTGACTTCAGCGGAGACGTGAGAGTAGACAGAAGAGAGCATCAAACTGTCTCTAGAAAATTATAGTGACTTCAGCGGAGACGTGAGAGTAGACAGAAGAGAGCATCAAACTGTCTCTAGAAAAATATAGTGACTTCAGCGGAGACGTGAGAGTAGACAGAAAAGAGCATCAAACTGTCTCTAGAAAGTTATTGTGACTGCAGCGGAGACGTGAGAATAGACAGAAGAGAGCATCAAACTGTCTCTAGAAAAATATAGTGACTTCAGCGGAGACGTGAGAGTAGAGAGTAGACAGAAGAGAGCATCAAACTGTCTCTAGAAAATTATAGTGACTTCAGCGGAGACGTGAGAGTAGACAGAAGAGAGCATCAAACTGTCTCTAGAAAGTTATTGTGACTGCAGCGGAGACGTGAGAGTAGAGAGTAGGCAGAAGAGAGCATCAAACTGTCTCTAGCTCGACTTTCAACACTTTGTTGAAACTGCGATAACTCGACTTTCAACACTTTGTTGAAACTGCGATAACTCGACATTCAACACTTTGTTGAAACTGCGATAACTCGACTTTCAACACTTTGTTGAAACTGCGATAACTCGACATTCAACACTTTGTTGAAACTGCGATAACTCGACTTTCAATACGGTGTTAAAAAAACAAACAATAACTCGACTTTCAACACTTTGTTGAAACTGCGATAACTCGACTTTCAACACTTTGTTGAAACTGCGATAACTCGACTTTCAACACTTTGTTGAAACTGCGACAACTCGACATTCAACACTTTGTTGAACCTACGATAACTCGACTTTCAACACTTTGTTGAAACTGCGATAACTCGACTTTAAACACTTTGTTGAAACTGCGATAACTCGACTTTCAATACGGTGTTAAAAAAACAATAACTCGACTTTCAACACTTTGTTGAAACTGCGATAACTCGACTTTCAACACTTTGTTGAAACTGCGATAACTCGACTTTCAATACGGTGTTAAAAAAACAATAACTCGACTTTCAACACTTTGTTGAAACTGCGATAACTTGACTTTCAACACTTTGTTGAAACTGCGATAACTTTCGAATTTCAACACTTGGTTGAAACTGCGATAACTCGACTTTCAATACGGTGTTAAAAAAACAAACAATAACTCGACTTTCAACACTTTGTTGAAACTGCGATAACTCGACTTTCAACACTTTGTTGAAACTGCGATAACTCGACTTTCAACACTTTGTTGAAACTGCGACAACTCGACATTCAACACTTTGTTGAACCTACGATAACTCGACTTTCAACACTTTGTTGAAACTGCGATAACTCGACTTTAAACACTTTGTTGAAACTGCGATAACTCGACTTTCAATACGGTGTTAAAAAAACAATAACTCGACTTTCAACACTTTGTTGAAACTGCGATAACTCGACTTTCAACACTTTGTTGAAACTGCGATAACTGGACTTTCAACACTTTGTTTAAAATGCGATAACTCGACTTTCAATACGGTGTTAAAAAACATAAACTCGACTTTCAACATTTTGTTGAAACTGCGATAACTCGACTTTCAACACTTTGTTGAAACTGCGATAACTTGACTTTCAACACTTTGTTGAAACTTCAATGACTCGACTTTCAACACTTTGTTGAAACTGCGATAACTCGAATTTCAACACTTGGTTGAAACTGCGATAACTCGACTTTCAACACTTTGTTGAAACTGCGACAACTCGACATTCAACACTTTGTTGAAACTGCGATAACTCGACTTTAAACACTTTTGTTGAAACTGCGATAACTCGACTTTCCACACTTTGTTGAACCTACGATAACTCGACTTTCAACACTTTGTTGAAACTGCGATAACTCGACTTTCAACACTTTGTTGAAACTGCGATAACTCGACATTCAACACTTTGTTGAAACTGCGATAACTCGACTTTCAACACTTTGTTGAAACTGCGATAACTCGACATTCAACACTTTGTTGAAACTGCGATAACTCGACTTTCAATACGGTGTTAAAAAAACAAACAATAACTCGACTTTCAACACTTTGTTGAAACTGCGATAACTCGACTTTCAACACTTTGTTGAAACTGCGATAACTCGACTTTCAACACTTTGTTGAAACTGCGACAACTCGACATTCAACACTTTGTTGAACCTACGATAACTCGACTTTCAACACTTTGTTGAAACTGCGATAACTCGACTTTAAACACTTTGTTGAAACTGCGATAACTCGACTTTCAATACGGTGTTAAAAAAACAATAACTCGACTTTCAACACTTTGTTGAAACTGCGATAACTCGACTTTCAACACTTTGTTGAAACTGCGATAACTGGACTTTCAACACTTTGTTTAAAATGCGATAACTCGACTTTCAATACGGTGTTAAAAAACATAAACTCGACTTTCAACATTTTGTTGAAACTGCGATAACTCGACTTTCAACACTTTGTTGAAACTGCGATAACTTGACTTTCAACACTTTGTTGAAACTTCAATGACTCGACTTTCAACACTTTGTTGAAACTGCGATAACTCGAATTTCAACACTTGGTTGAAACTGCGATAACTCGACTTTCAACACTTTGTTGAAACTGCGACAACTCGACATTCAACACTTTGTTGAAACTGCGATAACTCGACTTTAAACACTTTGTTGAAACTGCGATAACTCGACTTTCAATACGGTGTTAAAAAAACAATAACTCGACTTTCAACACTTTGTTGAAACTGCGATAACTCGACTTTCAACACTTTGTTGAAACTGCGATAACTCGACTTTCAATACGGTGTTAAAAAAACAATAACTCGACTTTCAACACTTTGTTGAAACTGCGATAACTTGACTTTCAACACTTTGTTGAAACTGCGATAACTTTCGAATTTCAACACTTGGTTGAAACTGCGATAACTCGACTTTCAATACGGTGTTAAAAAAACAAACAATAACTCGACTTTCAACACTTTGTTGAAACTGCGATAACTCGACTTTCAACACTTTGTTGAAACTGCGATAACTCGACTTTCAACACTTTGTTGAAACTGCGACAACTCGACATTCAACACTTTGTTGAACCTACGATAACTCGACTTTCAACACTTTGTTGAAACTGCGATAACTCGACTTTAAACACTTTGTTGAAACTGCGATAACTCGACTTTCAATACGGTGTTAAAAAACAATAACTCGTCTTTCAACACTTTGTTGAAACTGCGATAACTCGACTTTCAACACTTTGTTGAAACTGCGATAACTGGACTTTCAACACTTTGTTTAAAATGCGATAACTCGACTTTCAATACGGTGTTAAAAAACATAAACTCGACTTTCAACATTTTGTTGAAACTGCGATAACTCGACTTTCAACACTTTGTTGAAACTGCGATAACTTGACTTTCAACACTTTGTTGAAACTTCAATGACTCGACTTTCAACACTTTGTTGAAACTGCGATAACTCGAATTTCAACACTTGGTTGAAACTGCGATAACTCGACTTTCAACACTTTGTTGAAACTGCGATAACTCGACATTCAACACTTTGTTGAAACTGCGATAACTCGACTTTCAATACGGTGTTAAAAAAACAAACAATAACTCGACTTTCAACACTTTGTTGAAACTGCGATAACTCGACTTTCAACACTTTGTTGAAACTGCGATAACTCGACTTTCAACACTTTGTTGAAACTGCGACAACTCGACATTCAACACTTTGTTGAACCTACGATAACTCGACTTTCAACACTTTGTTGAAACTGCGATAACTCGACTTTAAACACTTTGTTGAAACTGCGATAACTCGACTTTCAATACGGTGTTAAAAAACAATAACTCGACTTTCAACACTTTGTTGAAACTGCGATAACTCGACTTTCAACACTTTGTTGAAACTGCGATAACTCGACTTTCAATACGGTGTTAAAAAAACAATAACTCGACTTTCAACACTTTGTTGAAACTGCGATAACTTGACTTTCAACACTTTGTTGAAACTGCGATAACTTTCGAATTTCAACACTTGGTTGAAACTGCGATAACTCGACTTTCAATACGGTGTTAAAAAAACAAACAATAACTCGACTTTCAACACTTTGTTGAAACTGCGATAACTCGACTTTCAACACTTTGTTGAAACTGCGATAACTCGACTTTCAACACTTTGTTGAAACTGCGACAACTCGACATTCAACACTTTGTTGAACCTACGATAACTCGACTTTCAACACTTTGTTGAAACTGCGATAACTCGACTTTAAACACTTTGTTGAAACTGCGATAACTCGACTTTCAATACGGTGTTAAAAAAACAATAACTCGACTTTCAACACTTTGTTGAAACTGCGATAACTCGACTTTCAACACTTTGTTGAAACTGCGATAACTGGACTTTCAACACTTTGTTGAAACTGCGATAACTTGACTTTCAATACGGTGTTAAAAAAACAAACAATAACTCGACTTTCAACACTTTGTTGAAACTGCGATAACTCGACTTTCAACACTTTGTTGAAACTGCGATAACTCGACTTTC
The DNA here is from genome assembly GCA_963966185.1 of Rhabditoides inermis. Classification (NCBI taxonomy): domain Eukaryota; kingdom Metazoa; phylum Nematoda; class Chromadorea; order Rhabditida; family Rhabditidae; genus Rhabditoides; species Rhabditoides inermis. The sequence goes on along the minus strand of CAWZYM010000217.1, from coordinate 59,731 downwards.
AACACTTTGTTGAAACTGCGACAACTCGACATTCAACACTTTGTTGAACCTACGATAACTCGACTTTCAACACTTTGTTGAAACTGCGATAACTCGACTTTAAACACTTTGTTGAAACTGCGATAACTCGACTTTCAATACGGTGTTAAAAAAACAATAACTCGACTTTCAACACTTTGTTGAAACTGCGATAACTCGACTTTCAACACTTTGTTGAAACTGCGATAACTGGACTTTCAACACTTTGTTTAAAATGCGATAACTCGACTTTCAATACGGTGTTAAAAAACATAAACTCGACTTTCAACATTTTGTTGAAACTGCGATAACTCGACTTTCAACACTTTGTTGAAACTGCGATAACTTGACTTTCAACACTTTGTTGAAACTTCAATGACTCGACTTTCAACACTTTGTTGAAACTGCGATAACTCGAATTTCAACACTTGGTTGAAACTGCGATAACTCGACTTTCAACACTTTGTTGAAACTGCGACAACTCGACATTCAACACTTTGTTGAAACTGCGATAACTCGACTTTAAACACTTTGTTGAAACTGCGATAACTCGACTTTCCACACTTTGTTGAACCTACGATAACTCGACTTTCAACACTTTGTTGAAACTGCGATAACTCGACTTTCAACACTTTGTTGAAACTGCGATAACTCGACATTCAACACTTTGTTGAAACTGCGATAACTCGACTTTCAACACTTTGTTGAAACTGCGATAACTCGACATTCAACACTTTGTTGAAACTGCGATAACTCGACTTTCAATACGGTGTTAAAAAAACAAACAATAACTCGACTTTCAACACTTTGTTGAAACTGCGATAACTCGACTTTCAACACTTTGTTGAAACTGCGATAACTCGACTTTCAACACTTTGTTGAAACTGCGACAACTCGACATTCAACACTTTGTTGAACCTACGATAACTCGACTTTCAACACTTTGTTGAAACTGCGATAACTCGACTTTAAACACTTTGTTGAAACTGCGATAACTCGACTTTCAATACGGTGTTAAAAAAACAATAACTCGACTTTCAACACTTTGTTGAAACTGCGATAACTCGACTTTCAACACTTTGTTGAAACTGCGACAACTCGACATTCAACACTTTGTTGAACCTACGATAACTCGACTTTCAACACTTTGTTGAAACTGCGATAACTCGACTTTAAACACTTTGTTGAAACTGCGATAACTCGACTTTCAATACGGTGTTAAAAAAACAATAACTCGTCTTTCAACACTTTGTTGAAACTGCGATAACTCGACTTTCAACACTTTGTTGAAACTGCGATAACTGGACTTTCAACACTTTGTTTAAAATGCGATAACTCGACTTTCAATACGGTGTTAAAAAACATAAACTCGACTTTCAACATTTTGTTGAAACTGCGATAACTCGACTTTCAACACTTTGTTGAAACTGCGATAACTTGACTTTCAACACTTTGTTGAAACTTCAATGACTCGACTTTCAACACTTTGTTGAAACTGCGATAACTCGAATTTCAACACTTGGTTGAAACTGCGATAACTCGACTTTCAACACTTTGTTGAAACTGCGATAACTCGACATTCAACACTTTGTTGAAACTGCGATAACTCGACTTTCAATACGGTGTTAAAAAAACAAACAATAACTCGACTTTCAACACTTTGTTGAAACTGCGATAACTCGACTTTCAACACTTTGTTGAAACTGCGATAACTCGACTTTCAACACTTTGTTGAAACTGCGACAACTCGACATTCAACACTTTGTTGAACCTACGATAACTCGACTTTCAACACTTTGTTGAAACTGCGATAACTCGACTTTAAACACTTTGTTGAAACTGCGATAACTCGACTTTCAATACGGTGTTAATAAACAATAACTCGACTTTCAACACTTTGTTGAAACTGCGATAACTCGACTTTCAACACTTTGTTGAAACTGCGATAACTCGACTTTCAATACGGTGTTAAAAAAACAATAACTCGACTTTCAACACTTTGTTGAAACTGCGATAACTTGACTTTCAACACTTTGTTGAAACTGCGATAACTTTCGAATTTCAACACTTGGTTGAAACTGCGATAACTCGACTTTCAATACGGTGTTAAAAAAACAAACAATAACTCGACTTTCAACACTTTGTTGAAACTGCGATAACTCGACTTTCAACACTTTGTTGAAACTGCGATAACTCGACTTTCAACACTTTGTTGAAACTGCGACAACTCGACATTCAACACTTTGTTGAACCTACGATAACTCGACTTTCAACACTTTGTTGAAACTGCGATAACTCGACTTTAAACACTTTGTTGAAACTGCGATAACTCGACTTTCAATACGGTGTTAAAAAAACAATAACTCGACTTTCAACACTTTGTTAAAACTGCGATAACTCGACTTTCAACACTTTGTTGAAACTGCGATAACTGGACTTTCAACACTTTGTTGAAACTGCGATAACTTGACTTTCAATACGGTGTTAAAAAAACAAACAATAACTCGACTTTCAACACTTTGTTGAAACTGCGATAACTCGACTTTCAACACTTTGTTGAAACTGCGATAACTCGACTTTCAACACTTTGTTGAAACTGCGACAACTCGACATTCAACACTTTGTTGAACCTACGATAACTCGACTTTCAACACTTTGTTGAAACTGCGATAACTCGACTTTAAACACTTTGTTGAAACTGCGATAACTCGACTTTCAATACGGTGTTAAAAAAACAATAACTCGACTTTCAACACTTTGTTGAAACTGCGATAACTCGACTTTCAACACTTTGTTGAAACTGCGATAACTGGACTTTCAACACTTTGTTTAAAATGCGATAACTCGACTTTCAATACGGTGTTAAAAAACATAAACTCGACTTTCAACATTTTGTTGAAACTGCGATAACTCGACTTTCAACACTTTGTTGAAACTGCGATAACTTGACTTTCAACACTTTGTTGAAACTTCAATGACTCGACTTTCAACACTTTGTTGAAACTGCGATAACTCGAATTTCAACACTTGGTTGAAACTGCGATAACTCGACTTTCAACACTTTGTTGAAACTGCGACAACTCGACATTCAACACTTTGTTGAAACTGCGATAACTCGACTTTAAACACTTTGTTGAAACTGCGATAACTCGACTTTCCACACTTTGTTGAACCTACGATAACTCGACTTTCAACACTTTGTTGAAACTGCGATAACTCGACTTTCAACACTTTGTTGAAACTGCGATAACTCGACATTCAACACTTTGTTGAAACTGCGATAACTCGACTTTCAACACTTTGTTGAAACTGCGATAACTCGACATTCAACACTTTGTTGAAACTGCGATAACTCGACTTTCAATACGGTGTTAAAAAAACAAACAATAACTCGACTTTCAACACTTTGTTGAAACTGCGATAACTCGACTTTCAACACTTTGTTGAAACTGCGATAACTCGACTTTCAACACTTTGTTGAAACTGCGACAACTCGACATTCAACACTTTGTTGAACCTACGATAACTCGACTTTCAACACTTTGTTGAAACTGCGATAACTCGACTTTAAACACTTTGTTGAAACTGCGATAACTCGACTTTCAATACGGTGTTAAAAAAACAATAACTCGACTTTCAACACTTTGTTGAAACTGCGATAACTCGACTTTCAACACTTTGTTGAAACTGCGATAACTCGACTTTCAATACGGTGTTAAAAAAACAATAACTCGACTTTCAACACTTTGTTGAAACTGCGATAACTTGACTTTCAACACTTTGTTGAAACTGCGATAACTTTCGAATTTCAACACTTGGTTGAAACTGCGATAACTCGACTTTCAATACGGTGTTAAAAAAACAAACAATAACTCGACTTTCAACACTTTGTTGAAACTGCGATAACTCGACTTTCAACACTTTGTTGAAACTGCGATAACTCGACTTTCAACACTTTGTTGAAACTGCGACAACTCGACATTCAACACTTTGTTGAACCTACGATAACTCGACTTTCAACACTTTGTTGAAACTGCGATAACTCGACTTTAAACACTTTGTTGAAACTGCGATAACTCGACTTTCAATACGGTGTTAAAAAACAATAACTCGACTTTCAACACTTTGTTGAAACTGCGATAACTCGACTTTCAACACTTTGTTGAAACTGCGATAACTGGACTTTCAACACTTTGTTTAAAATGCGATAACTCGACTTTCAATACGGTGTTAAAAAACATAAACTCGACTTTCAACATTTTGTTGAAACTGCGATAACTCGACTTTCAACACTTTGTTGAAACTGCGATAACTTGACTTTCAACACTTTGTTGAAACTTCAATGACTCGACTTTCAACACTTTGTTGAAACTGCGATAACTCGAATTTCAACACTTGGTTGAAACTGCGATAACTCGACTTTCAACACTTTGTTGAAACTGCGACAACTCGACATTCAACACTTTGTTGAAACTGCGATAACTCGACTTTAAACACTTTGTTGAAACTGCGATAACTCGACTTTCAATACGGTGTTAAAAAAACAATAACTCGACTTTCAACACTTTGTTGAAACTGCGATAACTCGACTTTCAACACTTTGTTGAAACTGCGATAACTCGACTTTCAATACGGTGTTAAAAAAACAATAACTCGACTTTCAACACTTTGTTGAAACTGCGATAACTTGACTTTCAACACTTTGTTGAAACTGCGATAACTTTCGAATTTCAACACTTGGTTGAAACTGCGATAACTCGACTTTCAATACGGTGTTAAAAAAACAAACAATAACTCGACTTTCAACACTTTGTTGAAACTGCGATAACTCGACTTTCAACACTTTGTGGAAACTGCGATAACTCGACTTTCAACACTTTGTTGAAACTGCGACAACTCGACATTCAACACTTTGTTGAACCTACGATAACTCGACTTTCAACACTTTGTTGAAACTGCGATAACTCGACTTTAAACACTTTGTTGAAACTGCGATAACTCGACTTTCAATACGGTGTTAAAAAAACAATAACTCGTCTTTCAACACTTTGTTGAAACTGCGATAACTCGACTTTCAACACTTTGTTGAAACTGCGATAACTGGACTTTCAACACTTTGTTTAAAATGCGATAACTCGACTTTCAATACGGTGTTAAAAAACATAAACTCGACTTTCAACATTTTGTTGAAACTGCGATAACTCGACTTTCAACACTTTGTTGAAACTGCGATAACTTGACTTTCAACACTTTGTTGAAACTTCAATGACTCGACTTTCAACACTTTGTTGAAACTGCGATAACTCGAATTTCAACACTTGGTTGAAACTGCGATAACTCGACTTTCAACACTTTGTTGAAACTGCGATAACTCGACATTCAACACTTTGTTGAAACTGCGATAACTCGACTTTCAATACGGTGTTAAAAAAAAAACAATAACTCGACTTTCAACACTTTGTTGAAACTGCGATAACTCGACTTTCAACACTTTGTTGAAACTGCGATAACTCGACTTTCAACACTTTGTTGAAACTGCGACAACTCGACATTCAACACTTTGTTGAACCTACGATAACTCGACTTTCAACACTTTGTTGAAACTGCGATAACTCGACTTTAAACACTTTGTTGAAACTGCGATAACTCGACTTTCAATACGGTGTTAAAAAAACAATAACTCGACTTTCAACACTTTGTTGAAACTGCGATAACTCGACTTTCAACACTTTGTTGAAACTGCGATAACTCGACTTTCAATACGGTGTTAAAAAAACAATAACTCGACTTTCAACACTTTGTTGAAACTGCGATAACTTGACTTTCAACACTTTGTTGAAACTGCGATAACTTTCGAATTTCAACACTTGGTTGAAACTGCGATAACTCGACTTTCAATACGGTGTTAAAAAAACAAACAATAACTCGACTTTCAACACTTTGTTGAAACTGCGATAACTCGACTTTCAACACTTTGTTGAAACTGCGATAACTCGACTTTCAACACTTTGTTGAAACTGCGACAACTCGACATTCAACACTTTGTTGAACCTACGATAACTCGACTTTCAACACTTTGTTGAAACTGCGATAACTCGACTTTAAACACTTTGTTGAAACTGCGATAACTCGACTTTCAATACGGTGTTAAAAAAACAATAACTCGACTTTCAACACTTTGTTGAAACTGCGATAACTCGACTTTCAACACTTTGTTGAAACTGCGATAACTGGACTTTCAACACTTTGTTGAAACTGCGATAACTTGACTTTCAATACGGTGTTAAAAAACATAAACTCGACTTTCAACATTTTGTTGAAACTGCGATAACTCGACTTTCAACACTTTGTTGAAACTGCGATAACTTGACTTTCAACACTTTGTTGAAACTTCAATGACTCGACTTTCAACACTTTGTTGAAACTGCGATAACTCGAATTTCAACACTTGGTTGAAACTGCGATAACTCGACTTTCAACACTTTGTTGAAACTGCGACAACTCGACTTTCAACACTTTGTTGAAACTGCGATAACTGGACTTTCAACACTTTGTTTAAAATGCGATAACTCGACTTTCAATACGGTGTTAAAAAACATAAACTCGACTTTCAACATTTTGTTGAAACTGCGATAACTCGACTTTCAACACTTTGTTGAAACTGCGATAACTTGACTTTCAACACTTTGTTGAAACTTCAATGACTCGACTTTCAACACTTTGTTGAAACTGCGATAACTCGAATTTCAACACTTGGTTGAAACTGCGATAACTCGACTTTCAACACTTTGTTGAAACTGCGACAACTCGACATTCAACACTCGGTTGAAACTGCGATAACTCGACTTTCAACACTTTGTTGAAACTGCGACAACTCGACATTCAACACTTTGTTGAAACTGCGATAACTCGACTTTCAACACATTGTTGAAACTGCGATAACTCGACTTTCCACACTTTGTTGAACCTACGATAACTCGACTTTCAACACTTTGTTGAAACTGCGATAACTCGACTTTCAACACTTTGTTGAAACTGCGATAACTCGACATTCAACACTTTGTTGAAACTGCGATAACTCGACTTTCAACACTTTGTTGAAACTGCGATAACTCGACATTCAACACTTTGTTGAAACTGCGATAACTCGACTTTCAATACGGTGTTAAAAAAACAAACAATAACTCGACTTTCAACACTTTGTTGAAACTGCGATAACTCGACTTTCAACACTTTGTTGAAACTGCGATAACTCGACTTTCAACACTTTGTTGAAACTGCGACAACTCGACATTCAACACTTTGTTGAACCTACGATAACTCGAATTTCAACACTTTGTTGAAACTGCGATAACTCGACTTTCAATACGGTGTTAAAAAAACAATAACTCGACATTCAACACTTTGTTGAAACTGCGATAACTCGACTTTCAACACTTTGTTGAAACTGCGATAACTCGACTTTCAATACGGTGTTAAAAAAACAATAACTCGACTTTCAACACTTTGTTGAAACTGCGATAACTCGACTTTCAACACTTTGTTGAAACTGCGATAACTCGACTTTCAATACGGTGTTAAAAAAACAATAACTCGACTTTCAACACTTTGTTGAAACTGCGATAACTTGACTTTCAACACTTTGTTGAAACTGCGATAACTTGACTTTCAACACTTTGTTGAAACTGCGATAACTTTCGAATTTCAACACTTGGTTGAAACTGCGATAACTCGACTTTCAATACGGTGTTAAAAAAACAAACAATAACTCGACTTTCAACACTTTGTTGAAACTGCGATAACTCGACTTTCAACACTTTGTTGAAACTGCGATAACTCGACTTTCAACACTTTGTTGAAACTGCGACAACTCGACATTCAACACTTTGTTGAACCTACGATAACTCGACTTTCAACACTTTGTTGAAACTGCGATAACTCGACTTTAAACACTTTGTTGAAACTGCGATAACTCGACTTTCAATACGGTGTTAAAAAAACAATAACTCGACTTTCAACACTTTGTTGAAACTGCGATAACTCGACTCTCAACACTTTGTTGAAACTGCGATAACTGGACTTTCAACACTTTGTTTAAAATGCGATAACTCGACTTTCAATACGGTGTTAAAAAACATAAACTCGACTTTCAACATTTTGTTGAAACTGCGATAACTCGACTTTCAACACTTTGTTGAAACTGCGATAACTTGACTTTTAACACTTTGTTGAAACTTCAATGACTCGACTTTCAACACTTTGTTGAAACTGCGATAACTCGAATTTCAACACTTGGTTGAAACTGCGATAACTCGACTTTCAACACTTTGTTGAAACTGCGACAACTCGACATTCAACACTTTGTTGAAACTGCGATAACTCGACTTTCAACACTTTGTTGAAACTGCGATAACTCGACTTTAAACACTTTGTTGAAACTGCGATAACTCGACTTTCAATACGGTGTTAAAAAAACAATAACTCGACTTTCAACACTTTGTTGAAACTGCGATAACTCGACTTTAAACGCTTTGTTGAAACTGCGATAACTCGACTTTCAATACGGTGTTAAAAAAACAATAACTCGACTTTCAACACTTTGTTGAAACTGCGATAACTTGACTTTCAACACTTTGTTGAAACTGCGATAACTTTCGAATTTCAACACTTGGTTGAAACTGCGATAACTCGACTTTCAATACGGTGTTAAAAAAACAAACAATAACTCGACTTTCAACACTTTGTTGAAACTGCGATAACTCAACTTTCAACACTTTGTTGAAACTGCGATAACTCGACTTTCAACACTTTGTTGAAACTGCGACAACTCGACATTCAACACTTTGTTGAACCTACGATAACTCGACTTTCAACACTTTGTTGAAACTGCGATAACTCGACTTTAAACACTTTGTTGAAACTGCGATAACTCGACTTTCAATACGGTGTTAAAAAAACAATAACTCGACTTTCAACACTTTGTTGAAACTGCGATAACTCGACTTTCAACACTTTGTTGAAACTGCGATAACTGGACTTTCAACACTTTGTTTAAAATGCGATAACTCGACTTTCAATACGGTGTTAAAAAACATAAACTCGACTTTCAACATTTTGTTGAAACTGCGATAACTCGACTTTCAACACTTTGTTGAAACTGCGATAACTTGACTTTCAACACTTTGTTGAAACTTCAATGACTCGACTTTCAACACTTTGTTGAAACTGCGATAACTCGAATTTCAACACTTGGTTGAAACTGCGATAACTCGACTTTCAACACTTTGTTGAAACTGCGACAACTCGACATTCAACACTTTGTTGAAACTGCGATAACTCGACTTTCAACACTTTGTTGAAACTGCGATAACTCGACATTCAACACTTTGTTGAAACTGCGATAACTCGACTTTCAATACGGTGTTAAAAAAACAAACAATATCTCGACTTTCAACACTTTGTTGAAACTGCGATAACTCGACTTTCAACACTTTGTTGAAACTGCGATAACTCGACTTTCAACACTTTGTTGAAACTGCGACATTTCGACATTCAACACTTTGTTGAACCTACGATAACTCGACTTTCAACACTTTGTTGAAACTGCGATAACTCGACTTTAAACACTTTGTTGAAACTGCGATAACTCGACTTTCAATACGGTGTTAAAAAAACAATAACTCGACTTTCAACACTTTGTTGAAACTGCGATAACTCGACTTTCAACACTTTGTTGAAACTGCGATAACTCGACTTTCAATACGGTGTTAAAAAAACAATAACTCGACTTTCAACACTTTGTTGAAACTGCGATAACTTGACTTTCAACACTTTGTTGAAACTGCGATAACTTTCGAATTTCAACACTTGGTTGAAACTGCGATAACTCGACTTTCAATACGGTGTTAAAAAAACAAACAATAACTCGACTTTCAACACTTTGTTGAAACTGCGATAACTCGACTTTCAACACTTTGTTGAAACTGCGATAACTCGACTTTCAACACTTTGTTGAAACTGCGACAACTCGACATTCAACACTTTGTTGAACCTACGATAACTCGACTTTCAACACTTTGTTGAAACTGCGATAACTCGACTTTAAACACTTTGTTGAAACTGCGATAACTCGACTTTCAATACGGTGTTAAAAAAACAATAACTCGACTTTCAACACTTTGTTGAAACTGCGATAACTCGACTTTCAACACTTCGTTGAAACTGCGATAACTGGACTTTCAACACTTTGTTTAAAATGCGATAACTCGACTTTCAATACGGTGTTAAAAAACATAAACTCGACTTTCAACATTTTGTTGAAACTGCGATAACTCGACTTTCAACACTTTGTTGAAACTGCGATAACTTGACTTTCAACACTTTGTTGAAACTTCAATGACTCGACTTTCAACACTTTGTTGAAACTGCGATAACTCGAATTTCAACACTTGGTTGAAACTGCGATAACTCGACTTTCAACACTTTGTTGAAACTGCGACAACTCGACATTCAACACTTTGTTGAAACTGCGATAACTCGACTTTAAACACTTTGTTGAAACTGCGATAACTCGACTTTCAATACGGTGTTAAAAAAACAATAACTCGACTTTCAACACTTTGTTGAAACTGCGATAACTCGACTTTCAACACTTTGTTGAAACTGCGATAACTCGACTTTCAATACGGTGTTAAAAAACAATAACTCGACTTTCAACACTTTGTTGAAACTGCGATAACTTGACTTTCAACACTTTGTTGAAACTGCGATAACTTTCGAATTTCAACACTTGGTTGAAACTGCGATAACTCGACTTTCAATACGGTGTTAAAAAAACAAACAATAACTCGACTTTCAACACTTTGTTGAAACTGCGATAACTCGACTTTCAACACTTTGTTGAAACTGCGATAACTCGACTTTCAACACTTTGTTGAAACTGCGACAACTCGACATTCAACACTTTGTTGAACCTACGATAACTCGACTTTCAACACTTTGTTGAAACTGCGATAACTCGACTTTAAACACTTTGTTGAAACTGCGATAACTCGACTTTCAATACGGTGTTAAAAAAACAATAACTCGACTTTCAACACTTTGTTGAAACTGCGATAACTCGACTTTCAACACTTTGTTGAAACTGCGATAACTGGACTTTCAACACTTTGTTTAAAATGCGATAACTCGACTTTCAATACGGTGTTAAAAAACATAAACTCGACTTTCAACATTTTGTTGAAACTGCGATAACTCGACTTTCAACACTTTGTTGAAACTGCGATAACTCGACTTTCAACACTTTGTTGAAACTGCGACAACTTGACATTCAACACTTTGTTGAACCTACGATAACTCGACTTTCAACACTTTGTTGAAACTGCGATAACTCGACTTTAAACACTTTGTTGAAACTGCGATAACTCGACTTTCAATACGGTGTTAAAAAAACAATAACTCGACTTTCAACACTTTGTTGAAACTGCGATAACTTGACTTTCAACACTTTGTTGAAACTTCAATGACTCGACTTTCAACACTTTGTTGAAACTGCGATAACTCGAATTTCAACACTTGGTTGAAACTGCGATAACTCGACTTTCAACACTTTGTTGAAACTGCGATAACTCGACATTCAACACTTTGTTGAAACTGCGATAACTCGACTTTCAATACGGTGTTAAAAAAACAAACAATAACTCGACTTTCAACACTTTGTTGAAACTGCGATAACTCGACTTTCAACACTTTGTTGAAACTGCGATAACTCGACTTTCAACACTTTGTTGAAACTGCGATAACTCGACTTTCAACACTTTGTTGAAACTGCGACAACTCGACATTCAACACTTTGTTGAACCTACGATAACTCGACTTTCAACACTTTGTTGAAACTGCGATAACTCGACTTTAAACACTTTGTTGAAACTGCGATAACTCGACTTTCAATACGGTGTTAAAAAAACAATAACTCGACTTTCAACACTTTGTTGAAACTGCGATAACTCGACTTTCAACACTTTGTTGAAACTGCGATAACTCGACTTTCAATACGGTGTTAAAAAAACAATAACTCGACTTTCAACACTTTGTTGAAACTGCGATAACTTGACTTTCAACACTTTGTTGAAACTGCGATAACTTTCGAATTTCAACACTTGGTTGAAACTGCGATAACTCGACTTTCAATACGGTGTTAAAAAAACAAACAATAACTCGACTTTCAACACTTTGTTGAAACTGCGATAACTCGACTTTCAACACTTTGTTGAAACTGCGATAACTCGACTTTCAACACTTTGTTGAAACTGCGACAACTCGACATTCAACACTTTGTTGAACCTACGATAACTCGACTTTCAACACTTTGTTGAAACTGCGATAACTCGACTTTAAACACTTTGTTGAAACTGCGATAACTCGACTTTCAATACGGTGTTAAAAAAACAATAACTCGACTTTCAACACTTTGTTGAAACTGCGATAACTCGACTTTCAACACTTTGTTGAAACTGCGATAACTGGACTTTCAACACTTTGTTGAAACTGCGATAACTTGACTTTCAATACGGTGTTAAAAAACATAAACTCGACTTTCAACATTTTGTTGAAACTGCGATAACTCGACTTTCAACACTTTGTTGAAACTGCGATAACTCGACTTTCAACACTTTGTTGAAACTGCGACAACTTGACATTCAACACTTTGTTGAACCTACGATAACTCGACTTTCAACACTTTGTTGAAACTGCGATAACTCGACTTTAAACACTTTGTTGAAACTGCGATAACTCGACTTTCAATACGGTGTTAAAAAAACAATAACTCGACTTTCAACACTTTGTTGAAACTGCGATAACTTGACTTTCAACACTTTGTTGAAACTTCAATGACTCGACTTTCAACACTTTGTTGAAACTGCGATAACTCGAATTTCAACACTTGGTTGAAACTGCGATAACTCGACTTTCAACACTTTGTTGAAACTGCGATAACTCGACATTCAACACTTTGTTGAAACTGCGATAACTCGACTTTCAATACGGTGTTAAAAAAACAAACAATAACTCGACTTTCAACACTTTGTTGAAACTGCGATAACTCGACTTTCAACACTTTGTTGAAACTGCGATAACTCGACTTTCAACACTTTGTTGAAACTGCGATAACTCGACTTTCAACACTTTGTTGAAACTGCGACAACTCGACATTCAACACTTTGTTGAACCTACGATAACTCGACTTTCAACACTTTGTTGAAACTGCGATAACTCGACTTTAAACACTTTGTTGAAACTGCGATAACTCGACTTTCAATACGGTGTTAAAAAAACAATAACTCGACTTTCAACACTTTGTTGAAACTGCGATAACTCGACTTTCAACACTTTGTTGAAACTGCGATAACTCGACTTTCAATACGGTGTTAAAAAAACAATAACTCGACTTTCAACACTTTGTTGAAACTGCGATAACTTGACTTTCAACACTTTGTTGAAACTGCGATAACTTTCGAATTTCAACACTTGGTTGAAACTGCGATAACTCGACTTTCAATACGGTGTTAAAAAAACAAACAATAACTCGACTTTCAACACTTTGTTGAAACTGCGATAACTCGACTTTCAACACTTTGTTGAAACTGCGATAACTCGACTTTCAACACTTTGTTGAAACTGCGACAACTCGACATTCAACACTTTGTTGAACCTACGATAACTCGACTTTCAACACTTTGTTGAAACTGCGATAACTCGACTTTAAACACTTTGTTGAAACTGCGATAACTCGACTTTCAATACGGTGTTAAAAAAACAATAACTCGACTTTCAACACTTTGTTGAAACTGCGATAACTCGACTTTCAACACTTTGTTGAAACTGCGATAACTGGACTTTCAACACTTTGTTGAAACTGCGATAACTTGACTTTCAATACGGTGTTAAAAAACATAAACTCGACTTTCAACATTTTGTTGAAACTGCGATAACTCGACTTTCAACACTTTGTTGAAACTGCGATAACTTGACTTTCAACACTTTGTTGAAACTTCAATGACTCGACTTTCAACACTTTGTTGAAACTGCGATAACTCGAATTTCAACACTTGGTTGAAACTGCGATAACTCGACTTTCAACACTTTGTTGAAACTGCGACAACTCGACTTTCAACACTTTGTTGAAACTGCGATAACTGGACTTTCAACACTTTGTTTAAAATGCGATAACTCGACTTTCAATACGGTGTTAAAAAAACATAAACTCGACTTTCAACATTTTGTTGAAACTGCGATAACTCGACTTTCAACACTTTGTTGAAACTGCGATAACTTGACTTTCAACACTTTGTTGAAACTTCAATGACTCGACTTTCAACACTTTGTTGAAACTGCGATAACTCGAATTTCAACACTTGGTTGAAACTGCGATAACTCGACTTTCAACACTTTGTTGAAACTGCGACAACTCGACATTCAACACTCGGTTGAAACTGCGATAACTCGACTTTCAACACTTTGTTGAAACTGCGACAACTCGACATTCAACACTTTGTTGAAACTGCGATAACTCGACTTTCAACACATTGTTGAAACTGCGATAACTCGACTTTCCACACTTTGTTGAACCTACGATAACTCGACTTTCAACACTTTGTTGAAACTGCGATAACTCGACTTTCAACACTTTGTTGAAACTGCGATAACTCGACATTCAACACTTTGTTGAAACTGCGATAACTCGACTTTCAACACTTTGTTGAAACTGCGATAACTCGACATTCAACACTTTGTTGAAACTGCGATAACTCGACTTTCAATACGGTGTTAAAAAAACAAACAATAACTCGACTTTCAACACTTTGTTGAAACTGCGATAACTCGACTTTCAACACTTTGTTGAAACTGCGATAACTCGACTTTCAACACTTTGTTGAAACTGCGACAACTCGACATTCAACACTTTGTTGAACCTACGATAACTCGAATTTCAACACTTTGTTGAAACTGCGATAACTCGACTTTAAACACTTTGTTGAAACTGCGATAACTCGACTTTCAATACGGTGTTAAAAAAACAATAACTCGACTTTCAACACTTTGTTGAAACTGCGATAACTCGACTTTCAACACTTTGTTGAAACTGCGATAACTCGACTTTCAATACGGTGTTAAAAAAACAATAACTCGACTTTCAACACTTTGTTGAAACTGCGATAACTTGACTTTCAACACTTTGTTGAAACTGCGATAACTCGACATTCAACACTTTGTTGAAACTGCGATAACTCGACTTTCAATACGGTGTTAAAAAAACAAACAATAACTCGACTTTCAACACTTTGTTGAAACTGCGATAACTCGACTTTCAACACTTTGTTGAAACTGCGATAACTCGACTTTCAACACTTTGTTGAAACTGCGATAACTCGACTTTCAACACTTTGTTGAAACTGCGACAACTCGACATTCAACACTTTGTTGAACCTACGATAACTCGACTTTCAACACTTTGTTGAAACTGCGATAACTCGACTTTAAACACTTTGTTGAAACTGCGATAACTCGACTTTCAATACGGTGTTAAAAAAACAATAACTCGACTTTCAACACTTTGTTGAAACTGCGATAACTCGACTTTCAACACTTTGTTGAAACTGCGATAACTGGACTTTCAACACTTTGTTGAAACTGCGATAACTTGACTTTCAATACGGTGTTAAAAAACATAAACTCGACTTTCAACATTTTGTTGAAACTGCGATAACTCGACTTTCAACACTTTGTTGAAACTGCGATAACTTGACTTTCAACACTTTGTTGAAACTTCAATGACTCGACTTTCAACACTTTGTTGAAACTGCGATAACTCGAATTTCAACACTTGGTTGAAACTGCGATAACTCGACTTTCAACACTTTGTTGAAACTGCGACAACTCGACTTTCAACACTTTGTTGAAACTGCGATAACTGGACTTTCAACACTTTGTTTAAAATGCGATAACTCGACTTTCAATACGGTGTTAAAAAAACATAAACTCGACTTTCAACATTTTGTTGAAACTGCGATAACTCGACTTTCAACACTTTGTTGAAACTGCGATAACTTGACTTTCAACACTTTGTTGAAACTTCAATGACTCGACTTTCAACACTTTGTTGAAACTGCGATAACTCGAATTTCAACACTTGGTTGAAACTGCGATAACTCGACTTTCAACACTTTGTTGAAACTGCGACAACTCGACATTCAACACTCGGTTGAAACTGCGATAACTCGACTTTCAACACTTTGTTGAAACTGCGACAACTCGACATTCAACACTTTGTTGAAACTGCGATAACTCGACTTTCAACACATTGTTGAAACTGCGATAACTCGACTTTCCACACTTTGTTGAACCTACGATAACTCGACTTTCAACACTTTGTTGAAACTGCGATAACTCGACTTTCAACACTTTGTTGAAACTGCGATAACTCGACTTTCAACACTTTGTTGAAACTGCGATAACTCGACTTTCAACACTTTGTTGAAACTGCGACAACTCGACATTCAACACTTTGTTGAACCTACGATAACTCGAATTTCAACACTTTGTTGAAACTGCGATAACTCGACTTTAAACACTTTGTTGAAACTGCGATAACTCGACTTTCAATACGGTGTTAAAAAAACAATAACTCGACTTTCAACACTTTGTTGAAACTGCGATAACTCGACTTTCAACACTTTGTTGAAACTGCGATAACTCGACTTTCAATACGGTGTTAAAAAAACAATAACTCGACTTTCAACACTTTGTTGAAACTGCGATAACTTGACTTTCAACACTTTGTTGAAACTGCGATAACTCGACATTCAACACTTTGTTGAAACTGCGATAACTCGACTTTCAATACGGTGTTAAAAAAACAAACAATAACTCGACTTTCAACACTTTGTTGAAACTGCGATAACTCGACTTTCAACACTTTGTTGAAACTGCGATAACTCGACTTTCAACACTTTGTTGAAACTGCGATAACTCGACTTTCAACACTTTGTTGAAACTGCGACAACTCGACATTCAACACTTTGTTGAACCTACGATAACTCGACTTTCAACACTTTGTTGAAACTGCGATAACTCGACTTTAAACACTTTGTTGAAACTGCGATAACTCGACTTTCAATACGGTGTTAAAAAAACAATAACTCGACTTTCAACACTTTGTTGAAACTGCGATAACTCGACTTTCAACACTTTGTTGAAACTGCGATAACTCGACTTTCAATACGGTGTTAAAAAAACAATAACTCGACTTTCAACACTTTGTTGAAACTGCGATAACTTGACTTTCAACACTTTGTTGAAACTGCGATAACTTTCGAATTTCAACACTTGGTTGAAACTGCGATAACTCGACTTTCAATACGGTGTTAAAAAAACAAACAATAACTCGACTTTCAACACTTTGTTGAAACTGCGATAACTCGACTTTCAACACTTTGTTGAAACTGCGATAACTCGACTTTCAACACTTTGTTGAAACTGCGACAACTCGACATTCAACACTTTGTTGAACCTACGATAACTCGACTTTCAACACTTTGTTGAAACTGCGATAACTCGACTTTAAACACTTTGTTGAAACTGCGATAACTCGACTTTCAATACGGTGTTAAAAAAACAATAACTCGACTTTCAACACTTTGTTGAAACTGCGATAACTCGACTTTCAACACTTTGTTGAAACTGCGATAACTGGACTTTCAACACTTTGTTGAAACTGCGATAACTTGACTTTCAATACGGTGTTAAAAAACATAAACTCGACTTTCAACATTTTGTTGAAACTGCGATAACTCGACTTTCAACACTTTGTTGAAACTGCGATAACTTGACTTTCAACACTTTGTTGAAACTTCAATGACTCGACTTTCAACACTTTGTTGAAACTGCGATAACTCGAATTTCAACACTTGGTTGAAACTGCGATAACTCGACTTTCAACACTTTGTTGAAACTGCGACAACTCGACATTCAACACTCGGTTGAAACTGCGATAACTCGACTTTCAACACTTTGTTGAAACTGCGACAACTCGACATTCAACACTTTGTTGAAACTGCGATAACTCGACTTTCAACACATTGTTGAAACTGCGATAACTCGACTTTCCACACTTTGTTGAACCTACGATAACTCGACTTTCAACACTTTGTTGAAACTGCGATAACTCGACTTTCAACACTTTGTTGAAACTGCGATAACTCGACATTCAACACTTTGTTGAAACTGCGATAACTCGACTTTCAACACTTTGTTGAAACTGCGATAACTCGACATTCAACACTTTGTTGAAACTGCGATAACTCGACTTTCAATACGGTGTTAAAAAAACAAACAATAACTCGACTTTCAACACTTTGTTGAAACTGCGATAACTCGACTTTCAACACTTTGTTGAAACTGCGATAACTCGACTTTCAACACTTTGTTGAAACTGCGACAACTCGACATTCAACACTTTGTTGAACCTACGATAACTCGAATTTCAACACTTTGTTGAAACTGCGATAACTCGACTTTAAACACTTTGTTGAAACTGCGATAACTCGACTTTCAATACG
Organism: Rhabditoides inermis; assembly: GCA_963966185.1. Taxonomy (NCBI): domain Eukaryota; kingdom Metazoa; phylum Nematoda; class Chromadorea; order Rhabditida; family Rhabditidae; genus Rhabditoides; species Rhabditoides inermis. The sequence goes on along the minus strand of CAWZYM010000217.1, from coordinate 41,096 downwards.
GTGTTAAAAAAACAATAACTCGACTTTCAACACTTTGTTGAAACTGCGATAACTCGACTTTCAACACTTTGTTGAAACTGCGATAACTCGACTTTCAATACGGTGTTAAAAAAACAATAACTCGACTTTCAACACTTTGTTGAAACTGCGATAACTTGACTTTCAACACTTTGTTGAAACTGCGATAACTTTCGAATTTCAACACTTGGTTGAAACTGCGATAACTCGACTTTCAATACGGTGTTAAAAAAACAAACAATAACTCGACTTTCAACACTTTGTTGAAACTGCGATAACTCGACTTTCAACACTTTGTTGAAACTGCGATAACTCGACTTTCAACACTTTGTTGAAACTGCGACAACTCGACATTCAACACTTTGTTGAACCTACGATAACTCGACTTTCAATACGGTGTTAAAAAAACAATAACTCGACTTTCAACACTTTGTTGAAACTGCGATAACTCGACTCTCAACACTTTGTTGAAACTGCGATAACTGGACTTTCAACACTTTGTTTAAAATGCGATAACTCGACTTTCAATACGGTGTTAAAAAACATAAACTCGACTTTCAACATTTTGTTGAAACTGCGATAACTCGACTTTCAACACTTTGTTGAAACTGCGATAACTTGACTTTTAACACTTTGTTGAAACTTCAATGACTCGACTTTCAACACTTTGTTGAAACTGCGATAACTCGAATTTCAACACTTGGTTGAAACTGCGATAACTCGACTTTCAACACTTTGTTGAAACTGCGACAACTCGACATTCAACACTTTGTTGAAACTGCGATAACTCGACTTTCAACACTTTGTTGAAACTGCGATAACTCGACTTTAAACACTTTGTTGAAACTGCGATAACTCGACTTTCAATACGGTGTTAAAAAAACAATAACTCGACTTTCAACACTTTGTTGAAACTGCGATAACTCGACTTTAAACGCTTTGTTGAAACTGCGATAACTCGACTTTCAATACGGTGTTAAAAAAACAATAACTCGACTTTCAACACTTTGTTGAAACTGCGATAACTTGACTTTCAACACTTTGTTGAAACTGCGATAACTTTCGAATTTCAACACTTGGTTGAAACTGCGATAACTCGACTTTCAATACGGTGTTAAAAAAACAAACAATAACTCGACTTTCAACACTTTGTTGAAACTGCGATAACTCAACTTTCAACACTTTGTTGAAACTGCGATAACTCGACTTTCAACACTTTGTTGAAACTGCGACAACTCGACATTCAACACTTTGTTGAACCTACGATAACTCGACTTTCAACACTTTGTTGAAACTGCGATAACTCGACTTTAAACACTTTGTTGAAACTGCGATAACTCGACTTTCAATACGGTGTTAAAAAAACAATAACTCGACTTTCAACACTTTGTTGAAACTGCGATAACTCGACTTTCAACACTTTGTTGAAACTGCGATAACTGGACTTTCAACACTTTGTTTAAAATGCGATAACTCGACTTTCAATACGGTGTTAAAAAACATAAACTCGACTTTCAACATTTTGTTGAAACTGCGATAACTCGACTTTCAACACTTTGTTGAAACTGCGATAACTTGACTTTCAACACTTTGTTGAAACTTCAATGACTCGACTTTCAACACTTTGTTGAAACTGCGATAACTCGAATTTCAACACTTGGTTGAAACTGCGATAACTCGACTTTCAACACTTTGTTGAAACTGCGACAACTCGACTTTCAACACTTTGTTGAAACTGCGATAACTGGACTTTCAACACTTTGTTGAAACTGCGATAACTCGACATTCAACACTTTGTTGAAACTGCGATAACTCGACTTTCAACACTTTGTTGAAACTGCGATAACTCGACATTCAACACTTTGTTGAAACTGCGATAACTCGACTTTCAATACGGTGTTAAAAAAACAAACAATAACTCGACTTTCAACACTTTGTTGAAACTGCGATAACTCGACTTTCAACACTTTGTTGAAACTGCGATAACTCGACTTTCAACACTTTGTTGAAACTGCGACAACTCGACATTCAACACTTTGTTGAACCTACGATAACTCGACTTTCAACACTTTGTTGAAACTGCGATAACTCGACTTTAAACACTTTGTTGAAACTGCGATAACTCGACTTTCAATACGGTGTTAAAAAAACAATAACTCGACTTTCAACACTTTGTTGAAACTGCGATAACTCGACTTTCAACACTTTGTTGAAACTGCGATAACTCGACTTTCAATACGGTGTTAAAAAAACAATAACTCGACTTTCAACACTTTGTTGAAACTGCGATAACTTGACTTTCAACACTTTGTTGAAACTGCGATAACTTTCGAATTTCAACACTTGGTTGAAACTGCGATAACTCGACTTTCAATACGGTGTTAAAAAAACAAACAATAACTCGACTTTCAACACTTTGTTGAAACTGCGATAACTCGACTTTCAACACTTTGTTGAAACTGCGATAACTCGACTTTCAACACTTTGTTGAAACTGCGACAACTCGACATTCAACACTTTGTTGAACCTACGATAACTCGACTTTCAACACTTTGTTGAAACTGCGATAACTCGACTTTAAACACTTTGTTGAAACTGCGATAACTCGACTTTCAATACGGTGTTAAAAAAACAATAACTCGACTTTCAACACTTTGTTGAAACTGCGATAACTCGACTTTCAACACTTCGTTGAAACTGCGATAACTGGACTTTCAACACTTTGTTTAAAATGCGATAACTCGACTTTCAATACGGTGTTAAAAAACATAAACTCGACTTTCAACATTTTGTTGAAACTGCGATAACTCGACTTTCAACACTTTGTTGAAACTGCGATAACTTGACTTTCAACACTTTGTTGAAACTTCAATGACTCGACTTTCAACACTTTGTTGAAACTGCGATAACTCGAATTTCAACACTTGGTTGAAACTGCGATAACTCGACTTTCAACACTTTGTTGAAACTGCGACAACTCGACATTCAACACTTTGTTGAAACTGCGATAACTCGACTTTAAACACTTTGTTGAAACTGCGATAACTCGACTTTCAATACGGTGTTAAAAAAACAATAACTCGACTTTCAACACTTTGTTGAAACTGCGATAACTCGACTTTCAACACTTTGTTGAAACTGCGATAACTCGACTTTCAATACGGTGTTAAAAAAACAATAACTCGACTTTCAACACTTTGTTGAAACTGCGATAACTTGACTTTCAACACTTTGTTGAAACTGCGATAACTTTCGAATTTCAACACTTGGTTGAAACTGCGATAACTCGACTTTCAATACGGTGTTAAAAAAACAAACAATAACTCGACTTTCAACACTTTGTTGAAACTGCGATAACTCGACTTTCAACACTTTGTTGAAACTGCGATAACTCGACTTTCAACACTTTGTTGAAACTGCGACAACTCGACATTCAACACTTTGTTGAACCTACGATAACTCGACTTTCAACACTTTGTTGAAACTGCGATAACTCGACTTTAAACACTTTGTTGAAACTGCGATAACTCGACTTTCAATACGGTGTTAAAAAAACAATAACTCGACTTTCAACACTTTGTTGAAACTGCGATAACTCGACTTTCAACACTTTGTTGAAACTGCGATAACTGGACTTTCAACACTTTGTTTAAAATGCGATAACTCGACTTTCAATACGGTGTTAAAAAACATAAACTCGACTTTCAACATTTTGTTGAAACTGCGATAACTCGACTTTCAACACTTTGTTGAAACTGCGATAACTCGACTTTCAACACTTTGTTGAAACTGCGACAACTTGACATTCAACACTTTGTTGAACCTACGATAACTCGACTTTCAACACTTTGTTGAAACTGCGATAACTCGACTTTAAACACTTTGTTGAAACTGCGATAACTCGACTTTCAATACGGTGTTAAAAAAACAATAACTCGACTTTCAACACTTTGTTGAAACTGCGATAACTTGACTTTCAACACTTTGTTGAAACTTCAATGACTCGACTTTCAACACTTTGTTGAAACTGCGCTAACTCGAATTTCAACACTTGGTTGAAACTGCGATAACTCGACTTTCAACACTTTGTTGAAACTGCGATAACTCGACATTCAACACTTTGTTGAAACTGCGATAACTCGACTTTCAATACGGTGTTAAAAAAACAAACAATAACTCGACTTTCAACACTTTGTTGAAACTGCGATAACTCGACTTTCAACACTTTGTTGAAACTGCGATAACTCGACTTCTACTCTCTACTCTCACGTCTCCGCTGAAGTCACTATAATTTTCTAGAGACAGTTTGATGCTCTCTTCTGTCTACTCTCTACTCTCACGTCTCCGCTGCAGTCACAATAACTTTCTAGAGACAGTTTGATGCTCTTTTCTGTCTACTCTCACGTCTCCGCTGAAGTCACTTTATTTTTCTAGAGACAGTTTGATGCTCTCTTCTGTCTACTCTCACGTCTCCGCTGCAGTCACTATATTTTTCTAGAGACAGTTTGATGCTCTCTTCTGTCTACTCTCACGTCTCCGCTGAAGTCACTATATTTTTCTAGAGACAGTTTGATGCTCTCTTCTGTCTACTCTCACGTCTCCGCTGCAGTCACTATATTTTTCTAGAGACAGTTTGATGCTCTCTTCTGTCTACTCTCTACTCTCACGTCTCCGCTGAAGTCACTATAATTATCTAGAGACAGTTTGATGCTCTCTTCTGCCTACTCTCTACTCTCACGTCTCCGCTGCAGTCACAATAACTTTCTAGAGACAGTTTGATGCTCTTTTCTGTCTACTCTCACGTCTCCGCTGAAGTCACTTTATTTTTCTAGAGACAGTTTGATGCTCTCTTCTGTCTACTCTCACGTCTCCGCTGCAGTCACTATATTTTTCTAGAAACAGTTTGATGCTCTCTTCTGTCTACTCTTTACTCTCACGTCTCCGCTGCTGCTCTTTTCTGTCTACTCTCACGTCTCCGCTGCAGTCACAATAACTTTCTAGAGACAGTTTGATGCTCTTTTCTGTCTACTCTCACGTCTCCGCTGAAGTCACTATATTTTTCTAGAGACAGTTTGATGCTCTCTTCTGTCTACTCTCACGTCTCCGCTGCAGTCACTATATTTTTCTAGAAACAGTTTGATGCTCTCTTCTGTTTACTCTCTATCTCTACTCTCACGTCTCCGCTGCAGTCACAATAACTTTCTAGAGACAGTTTGATGCTCTCTTCTGTCTACTCTCACGTCTCCGCTGAAGTCACTATAATTTTCTAGAGACAGTTTGATGCTCTCTTCTGTCTACTCTCTACTCTCACGTCTCCGCTGCAGTCACAATAACTTTCTAGAGACAGTTTGATGCTCTCTTCTGTCTACTCTCACGCGTCCGCTGAAGTCACTATAATTTTCTAGAGACAGTTTGATGCTCTCTTCTGTCTACTCTCTACTCTCACGTCTCCGCTGAAGTCACTATATTTTTCTAGAGACAGTTTGATGCTCTCTTCTGTCTACTCTCACGTCTCCGCTGCAGTCACTATATTTTTCTAGAGACAGTTTGATGCTCTCTTCTGTCTACTCTCTACTCTCACGTCTCCGCTGCAGTCACAATAACTTTCTAGAGACATTTTGATGCTCTTTTCTGTCTACTCTCACGTCTCCGCTGAAGTCACTATATTTTTCTAGAGACAGTTTGATGCTCTCTTCTGTCTACTCTCACGTCTCCGCTGCAGTCACTATATTTTTCTAGAGACAGTTTGATGCTCTCTTCTGTCTACTCTCTACTCTCACGTCTCCGCTGCAGTCACAATAACTTTCTAGAGACAGTTTGATACTCTCTTCTGTCTACTCTCACGTCTCCGCTGAAGTCACTATAATTTTCTAGAGACAGTTTGATGCTCTCTTCTGTCTACTCTCTACTCTCACGTCTCCGCTGCAGTCACAATAACTTTCTAGAGACAGTTTGATGCTCTCTTCTGTCTACTCTCACGTCTCCGCTGAAGTCACTATAATTTTCTAGAGACAGTTTGATGCTCTCTTCTGTCTACTCTCTACTTTCACGTCTCCGCTGCAGTCACAATAACTTTCTAGAGACAGTTTGATGCTCTTTTCTGTCTACTCTCACGTCTCCGCTGAAGTCACTATATTTTTCTAGAGACAGTTTGATGCTCTCTTCTGTCTACTCTCACGTCTCCGCTGCAGTCACTATATTTTTCTAGAGACAGTTTGATGCTCTCTTCTGTCTAATCTCTACTCTCACGTCTCCGCTGGAGTCACTATAATTTTCTAGAGACAGTTTGATGCTCTCTTCTGTCTACTCTCACGTCTCCGCTGCAGTCACTATATTTTTCTAGAAACAGTTTGATGCTCTCTTCTGTCTACTCTCTACTCTCACGTCTCCGCTGCAGTCACAATAACTTTCTAGAGACAGTTTGATGCTCTCTTCTGTCTACTCTCACGTCTCCGCTGAAGTCACTTTAATTTTCTAGAGACAGTTTGATGCTCTCTTCTGTCTACTCTCTACTCTCACGTCTCCGCTGCAGTCACAATAACTTTCTAGAGACAGTTTGATGCTCTTTTCTGTCTACTCTCACGTCTCCGCTGCAGTCACAATAACTTTCTAGAGACAGTTTGATGCTCTTTTCTGTCTACTCTCACGTCTCCGCTGAAGTCACTATATTTTTCTAGAGACAGTTTGATGCTCTCTTCTGTCTACTCTCACGTCTCCGCTGCAGTCACTATATTTTTCTAGAAACAGTTTGATGCTCTCTTCTGTTTACTCTCTATCTCTACTCTCACGTCTCCGCTGCAGTCACAATAACTTTCTAGAGACAGTTTGATGCTCTCTTCTGTCTACTCTCACGTCTCCGCTGAAGTCACTATAATTTTCTAGAGACAGTTTGATGCTCTCTTCTGTCTACTCTCTACTCTCACGTCTCCGCTGCAGTCACAATGACTTTCTAGAGACAGTTTGATGCTCTCTTCTGTCTACTCTCACGCGTCCGCTGAAGTCACTATAATTTTCTAGAGACAGTTTGATGCTCTCTTCTGTCTACTCTCTACTCTCACGTCTCCGCTGAAGTCACTATATTTTTCTAGAGACAGTTTGATGCTCTCTTCTGTCTACTCTCACGTCTCCGCTGCAGTCACTATATTTTTCTAGAGACAGTTTGATGCTCTCTTCTGTCTACTCTCTACTCTCACGTCTCCGCTGCAGTCACAATAACTTTCTAGAGACATTTTGATGCTCTTTTCTGTCTACTCTCACGTCTCCGCTGAAGTCACTATATTTTTCTAGAGACAGTTTGATGCTCTCTTCTGTCTACTCTCACGTCTCCGCTGCAGTCACTATATTTTTCTAGAGACAGTTTGATGCTCTCTTCTGTCTACTCTCTACTCTCACGTCTCCGCTGCAGTCACAATAACTTTCTAGAGACAGTTTGATACTCTCTTCTGTCTACTCTCACGTCTCCGCTGAAGTCACTATAAATTTCTAGAGACAGTTTGATGCTCTCTTCTGTCTACTCTCTACTCTCACGTCTCCGCTGCAGTCACAATAACTTTCTAGAGACAGTTTGATGCTCTCTTCTGTCTACTCTCACGTCTCCGCTGAAGTCACTATAATTTTCTAGAGACAGTTTGATGCTCTCTTCTGTCTACTCTCTACTCTCACGTCTCCGCTGCAGTCACAATAACTTTCTAGAGACAGTTTGATGCTCTTTTCTGTCTACTCTCACGTCTCCGCTGAAGTCACTATATTTTTCTAGAGACAGTTTGATGCTCTCTTCTGTCTACTCTCACGTCTCCGCTGCAGTCACTATATTTTTCTAGAGACAGTTTGATGCTCTCTTCTGTCTACTCTCTACTCTCACGTCTCCGCTGCAGTCACAATAACTTAATAGAGACAGTTTGATGCTCTCTTCTGTCTACTCTTACGTCTCCGCTGAAGTCACTATAATTTTCTAGAGACAGTTTGATGCTCTCTTCTGTCTACTCTCACGTCTCCGCTGCAGTCACTATATTTTTCTAGAGACAGTTTGATGCTCTCTTCTGTCTAATCTCTACTCTCACGTCTCCGCTGAAGTCACTATAATTTTCTAGAGACAGTTTGATGCTCTCTTCTGTCTACTCTCACGTCTCCGCTGCAGTCACTATATTTTTCTAGAAACAGTTTGATGCTCTCTTCTGTCTACTCTCTACTCTCACGTCTCCGCTGCAGTCACAATAACTTTCTAGAGACAGTTTGATGCTCTCTTCTGTCTACTCTCACGTCTCCGCTGAAGTCACTATAATTTTCTAGAGACAGTTTGATGCTCTCTTCTGTCTACTCTCTACTCTCACGTCTCCGCTGCAGTCACAATAACTTTCTAGAGACAGTTTGATGCTCTCTTCTGTCTACTCTCACGTCTCCGCTGAAGTCACTATAATTTTCTAGAGACAGTTTGATGCTCTCTTCTGTCTACTCTCTACTCTCACGTCTCCGCTGCAGTCACAATAACTTTCTAGAGACAGTTTGATGCTCTTTTCTGTCTACTCTCACGTCTCCGCTGAAGTCACTATATTTTTCTAGAGACAGTTTGATGCTCTCTTCTGTCTACTCTCACGTCTCCGCTGCAGTCACTATATTTTTCTAGAGACAGTTTGATGCTCTCTTCTGTCTACTCTCTACTCTCACGTCTCCGCTGCAGTCACAATAACTTTCTAGAGACAGTTTGATGCTCTCTTCTGTCTACTCTCACGTCTCCGCTGCAGTCACTATATTTTTCTAGAAACAGTTTGATGCTCTCTTCTGTCTACTCTCTACTCTCACGTCTCTGCTGCAGTCACAATAACTTTCTAGAGACAGTTTGATGCTCTCTTCTGTCTACTCTCACGTCTCCGCTGAAGTCACTATAATTTTCTAGAGACAGTTTGATGCTCTCTTCTGTCTACTCTCTACTCTCACGTCTCCGCTGCAGTCACAATAACTTTCTAGAGACAGTTTGATGCTCTTTTCTGTCTACTCTCACGTCTCCGCTGAAGTCACTATATTTTTCTAGAGACAGTTTGATGCTCTCTTCTGTCTACTCTCACGTCTCCGCTGCAGTCACTATATTTTTCTAGAGACAGTTTGATGCTCTCTTCTGTCTACTCTCTACTCTCACGTCTCCGCTGCAGTCACAATAACTTTCTAGAGACAGTTTGATGCTCTCTTCTGTCTACTCTCACGTCTCCGCTGAAGTCACTATAATTTTTTAGAGACAGTTTGATGCTCTCTTCTGTCTACTCTCACGTCTCCGCTGCAGTCGCTATATTTTTCTAGAGACAGTTTGATGCTCTCTTCTGTCTAATCTCTACTCTCACGTCTCCGCTGAAGTCACTATATTTTTCTAGAGACAGTTTGATGCTCTCTTCTGTCTACTCTCTACTCTCACGTCTCCGCTGCAGTCACAATAACTTTCTAGAGACAGTTTGATGCTCTCTTCTGTCTACTCTCACGTCTCCGCTGCAGTCACTATATTTTTCTAGAGACAGTTTGATGCTCTCTTCTGTCTACTCTCACGTCTCCGCTGCAGTCACTATATTTTTCTAGAAACAGTTTGATGCTCTCTTCTGTCTAATCTCTACTCTCACGTCTCCGCTGAAGTCACTATAATTTTCTAGAGACAGTTTGATGCTCTCTTCTGTCTACTCTCTACTCTCACGTCTCCGCTGCAGTCACAATAACTTTCTAGAGACAGTTTGATGCTCTTTTCTGTCTACTCTCACGTCTCCGCTGCAGTCACTATATTTTTCTAGAGACAGTTTGATGCTCTCTTCTGTCTACTCTCACGTCTCCGCTGCAGTCACTATATTTTTCTAGAGACAGTTTGATGCTCTCTTCTGTCTACTCTCTACTCTCACGTCTCCGCTGAAGTCACTATAATTTTCTAGAGACAGTTTGATGCTCTCTTCTGTCTACTCTCTACTCTCACGTCTCCGCTGCAGTCACATTAACTTTCTAGAGACAGTTTGATGCTCTTTTCTGTCTACTCTCACGTCTCCGCTGAAGTCACTATATTTTTCTAGAGACAGTTTGATGCTCTCTTCTGTCTACTCTCACGTCTCCGCTGCAGTCACTATATTTTTCTAGAAACAGTTTGATGCTCTCTTCTGTCTACTCTCTACTCTCACGTCTCCGCTGCAGTCACAATAACTTTCTAGAGACAGTTTGATGCTCTCTTCTGTCTACTCTCACGTCTCCGCTGAAGTCACTATAATTTTCTAGAGACAGTTTGATGCTCTCTTCTGTCTACTCTCTACTCTCACGTCTCCGCTGCAGTCACAATAACTTTCTAGAGACAGTTTGATGCTCTCTTCTGTCTACTCTCACGTCTCCGCTGAAGTCACTATAATTTTCTAGAGACAGTTTGATGCTCTCTTCTGTCTACTCTCTACTCTCACGTCTCCGCTGAAGTCACTATATTTTTCTAGAGACAGTTTGATGCTCTCTTCTGTCTACTCTCACGTCTCCGCTGCAGTCACTATATTTTTCTAGAAACAGTTTGATGCTCTCTTCTGTCTACTCTCTACTCTCACGTCTCCGCTGCAGTCACAATAACTTTCTAGAGACAGTTTGATGCTCTCTTCTGTCTACTCTCACGTCTCCGCTGAAGTCACTATAATTTTTTAGAGACAGTTTGATGCTTTCTTCTGTCTACTCTCACGTCTCCGCTGCAGTCGCTATATTTTTCTAGAGACAGTTTGATGCTCTCTTCTGTCTAATCTCTACTCTCACGTCTCCGCTGAAGTCACTATATTTTTCTAGAGACAGTTTGATGCTCTCTTCTGTCAACTCTCTACTCTCACGTCTCCGCTGCAGTCACAATAACTTTCTAGAGACAGTTTGATGCTCTCTTCTGTCTACTCTCACGTCTCCGCTGCAGTCACTATATTTTTCTAGAGACAGTTTGATGCTCTCTTCTGTCTACTCTCACGTCTCCGCTGCAGTCACTATATTTTTCTAGAAACAGTTTGATGCTCTCTTCTGTCTAATCTCTACTCTCACGTCTCCGCTGAAGTCACTATAATTTTCTAGAGACAGTTTGATGCTCTCTTCTGTCTACTCTCTACTCTCACGTCTCCGCTGCAGTCACAATAACTTTCTAGAGACAGTTTGATGCTCTTTTCTGTCTACTCTCACGTCTCCGCTGCAGTCACTATATTTTTCTAGAGACAGTTTGATGCTCTCTTCTGTCTACTCTCACGTCTCCGCTGCAGTCACTATATTTTTCTAGAGACAGTTTGATGCTCTCTTCTGTCTACTCTCTACTCTCACGTCTCCGCTGAAGTCACTATATTTTTCTAGAGACAATTTGATGCTCTCTTCTGTCTACTCTCTACTCTCACGTCTCCGCTGAAGTCACTATATTTTTCTAGAGACAGTTTGATGCTCTCTTCTGTCTACTCTCTACTCTCACGTCTCCGCTGAAGTCACTATAATTTTCTAGAGACAGTTTGATGCTCTCTTCTGTCTACTCTCTACTCTCACGTCTCCGCTGCAGTCACATTAACTTTCTAGAGACAGTTTGATGCTCTTTTCTGTCTACTCTCACGTCTCCGCTGAAGTCACTATATTTTTCTAGAGACAGTTTGATGCTCTCTTCTGTCTACTCTCACGTCTCCGCTGCAGTCACTATATTTTTCTAGAAACAGTTTGATGCTCTCTTCTGTCTACTCTCTACTCTCACGTCTCCGCTGCAGTCACAATAACTTTCTAGAGACAGTTTGATGCTCTCTTCTGTCTACTCTCACGTCTCCGCTGAAGTCACTATAATTTTCTAGAGACAGTTTGATGCTCTCTTCTGTCTACTCTCTACTCTCACGTCTCCGCTGCAGTCACAATAACTTTCTAGAGACAGTTTGATGCTCTCTTCTGTCTACTCTCACGTCTCCGCTGAAGTCACTATAATTTTCTAGAGACAGTTTGATGCTCTCTTCTGTCTACTCTCTACTCTCACGTCTCCGCTGAAGTCACTATATTTTTCTAGAGACAGTTTGATGCTCTCTTCTGTCTACTCTCACGTCTCCGCTGCAGTCACTATATTTTTCTAGAAACAGTTTGATGCTCTCTTCTGTCTACTCTCTACTCTCACGTCTCCGCTGCAGTCACAATAACTTTCTAGAGACAGTTTGATGCTCTCTTCTGTCTACTCTCACGTCTCCGCTGAAGTCACTATAATTTTCTAGAGACAGTTTGATGCTCTCTTCTGTCTACTCTCTACTCTCACGTCTCCGCTGCAGTCACAATAACTTTCTAGAGACAGTTTGATGCTCTCTTCTGTCTACTCTCACGTCTCCGCTGAAGTCACTATAATTTTCTAGAGACAGTTTGATGCTCTCTTCTGTCTACTCTCTACTCTCACGTCTCCGCTGCAGTCACAATAACTTTCTAGAGACAGTTTGATGCTCTTTTCTGTCTACTCTCACGTCTCCGCTGAAGTCACTATATTTTTCTAGAGACAGTTTCATGCTCTCTTCTGTCTACTCTCACGTCTCCGCTGCAGTCACTATATTTTTCTAGAGACAGTTTGATGCTCTCTTCTGTCTACTCTCTACTCTCACGTCTCCGCTGCAGTCACAATAACTTTCTAGAGACAGTTTGATGCTCTTTTCTGTCTACTCTCACGTCTCCGCTGCAGTCACTATATTTTTCTAGAGACAGTTTGATGCTCTCTTCTGTCTACTCTCACGTCTCCGCTGCAGTCACTATATTTTTCTAGAGACAGTTTGATGCTCTCTTCTGTCTACTCTCTACTCTCACGTCTCCGCTGAAGTCACTATAATTTTCTAGAGACAGTTTGATTCTCTCTTCTGTCTACTCTCTACTCTCACGTCTCCGCTGCAGTCACATTAACTTTCTAGAGACAGTTTGATGCTCTTTTCTGTCTACTCTCACGTCTCCGCTGAAGTCACTATATTTTTCTAGAGACAGTTTGATGCTCTCTTCTGTCTACTCTCACGTCTCCGCTGCAGTCACTATATTTTTCTAGAAACAGTTTGATGCTCTCTTCTGTCTACTCTCTACTCTCACGTCTCCGCTGCAGTCACAATATTTTTCTAGAGACAGTTTGATGCTCTCTTCTTTCTACTCTCACGTCTCCGCTGAAGTCACTATATTTTTCTAGAGACAGTTTGATGCTCTCTTCTGTCTACTCTCACGTCTCCGCTGAAGTCACTATATTTTTCTAGAGACAGTTTGATGCTCTCTTCTGTCTACTCTCACGTCTCCGCTGAAGTCACTATATTTTTCTAGAGACAGTTTGATGCTCTTTTCTGTCTACTCTCACGTCTCCGCTGAAGTCACTATATTTTTCTAGAGACAGTTTGATGCTCTCTTCTGTCTACTCTCACGTCTCCGCTGCAGTCACTATATTTTTCTAGAAACAGTTTGATGCTCTCTTCTGTCTACTCTCTACTCTCACGTCTCCGCTGCAGTCACAATAACTTTCTGGAGACAGTTTGATGCTCTCTTCTGTCTACTCTCACGTCTCCGCTGAAGTCACTATAATTTTCTAGAGACAGTTTGATGCTCTCTTCTGTCTACTCTCTACTCTCACGTCTCCGCTGCAGTCACAATAACTTTCTAGAGACAGTTTGATGCTCTCTTCTGTCTACTCTCACGTCTCCGCTGAAGTCACTATAATTTTCTAGAGACAGTTTGATGCTCTCTTCTGTCTACTCTCTACTCTCACGTCTCCGCTGCAGTCACAATAACTTTCTAGAGACAGTTTGATGCTCTTTTCTGTCTACTCTCACGTCTCCGCTGAAGTCACTATATTTTTCTAGAGACAGTTTCATGCTCTCTTCTGTCTACTCTCACGTCTCCGCTGCAGTCACTATATTTTTCTAGAGACAGTTTGATGCTCTCTTCTGTCTACTCTCTACTCTCACGTCTCCGCTGCAGTCACAATAACTTTCTAGAGACAGTTTGATGCTCTTTTCTGTCTACTCTCACGTCTCCGCTGCAGTCACTATATTTTTCTAGAGACAGTTTGATGCTCTCTTCTGTCTACTCTCACGTCTCCGCTGCAGTCACTATATTTTTCTAGAGACAGTTTGATGCTCTCTTCTGTCTACTCTCTACTCTCACGTCTCCGCTGAAGTCACTATAATTTTCTAGAGACAGTTTGATGCTCTCTTCTGTCTACTCTCTACTCTCACGTCTCCGCTGCAGTCACATTAACTTTCTAGAGACAGTTTGATGCTCTTTTCTGTCTACTCTCACGTCTCCGCTGAAGTCACTATATTTTTCTAGAGACAGTTTGATGCTCTCTTCTGTCTACTCTCACGTCTCCGCTGCAGTCACTATATTTTTCTAGAAACAGTTTGATGCTCTCTTCTGTCTACTCTCTACTCTCACGTCTCCGCTGCAGTCACAATATTTTTCTAGAGACAGTTTGATGCTCTCTTCTGTCTACTCTCACGTCTCCGCTGAAGTCACTATAATTTTCTAGAGACAGTTTGATGCTCTCTTCTGTCTACTCTCTACTCTCACGTCTCCGCTGCAGTCACAATAACTTTCTAGAGACAGTTTGATGCTCTCTTCTGTCTACTCTCACGTCTCCGCTGAAGTCACTATAATTTTCTAGAGACAGTTTGATGCTCTCTTCTGTCTACTCTCTACTCTCACGTCTCCGCTGCAGTCACAATAACTTTCTAGAGACAGTTTGATGCTCTTTTCTGTCTACTCTCACGTCTCCGCTGAAGTCACTATATTTTTCTAGAGACAGTTTCATGCTCTCTTCTGTCTACTCTCACGTCTCCGCTGCAGTCACTATATTTTTCTAGAGACAGTTTGATGCTCTCTTCTGTCTACTCTCTACTCTCACGTCTCCGCTGCAGTCACAATAACTTTCTAGAGACAGTTTGATGCTCTCTTCTGTCTACTCTCACGTCTCCGCTGAAGTCACTATAATTTTCTAGAGACAGTTTGATGCTCTCTTCTGTCTACTCTCACGTCTCCGCTGAAGTCACTATAATTTTCTAGAGACAGTTTGATGCTCTCTTCTGTCTACTCTCTACTCTCACGTCTCCGCTGCAGTCACAATAACTTTCTAGATACAGTTTGATGCTCTCTTCTGTCTACTCTCACGTCTCCGCTGCAGTCACTATATTTTTCTAGAGACAGTTTGATGCTCTCTTCTGTCTACTCTCACGTCTCCGCTGCAGTCACTATATTTTTCTAGAGACAGTTTGATGCTCTCTTCTGTCTACTCTCTACTCTCACGTCTCCGCTGCAGTCACAATAACTTTCTAGAGACAGTTTGATGCTCTTTTCTGTCTACTCTCACGTCTCCGCTGAAGTCACTATATTTTTCTAGAGACAGTTTCATGCTCTCTTCTGTCTACTCTCACGTCTCCGCTGCAGTCACTATATTTTTCTAGAGACAGTTTGATGCTCTCTTCTGTCTACTCTCTACTCTCACGTCTCCGCTGAAGTCACTATAATTTTCTAGAGACAGTTTGATGCTCTCTTCTGTCTACTCTCTACTCTCACGTCTCCGCTGCAGTCACAATAACTTTCTAGAGACAGTTTGATGCTCTTTTCTGTCTACTCTCACGTCTCCGCTGCAGTCACTATATTTTTCTAGAGACAGTTTGATGCTCTCTTCTGTCTACTCTCACGTCTCCGCTGCAGTCACTATATTTTTCTAGAGACAGTTTGATGCTCTCTTCTGTCTACTCTCTACTCTCACGTCTCCGCTGAAGTCACTATAATTTTCTAGAGACAGTTTGATGCTCTCTTCTGTCTACTCTCTACTCTCACGTCTCCGCTGCAGTCACATTAACTTTCTAGAGACAGTTTGATGCTCTTTTCTGTCTACTCTCACGTCTCCGCTGAAGTCACTATATTTTTCTAGAGACAGTTTGATGCTCTCTTCTGTCTACTCTCACGTCTCCGCTGCAGTCACTATATTTTTCTAGAAACAGTTTGATGCTCTCTTCTGTCTACTCTCTACTCTCACGTCTCCGCTGCAGTCACAATAACTTTCTAGAGACAGTTTGATGCTCTCTTCTGTCTACTCTCACGTCTCCGCTGAAGTCACTATAATTTTCTAGAGACAGTTTGATGCTCTCTTCTGTCTACTCTCTACTCTCACGTCTCCGCTGCAGTCACAATAACTTTCTAGAGACAGTTTGATGCTCTCTTCTGTCTACTCTCACGTCTCCGCTGAAGTCACTATAATTTTCTAGAGACAGTTTGATGCTCTCTTCTGTCTACTCTCTACTCTCACGTCTCCGCTGAAGTCACTATATTTTTCTAGAGACAGTTTGATGCTCTCTTCTGTCTACTCTCACGTCTCCGCTGCAGTCACTATATTTTTCTAGAAACAGTTTGATGCTCTCTTCTGTCTACTCTCTACTCTCACGTCTCCGCTGCAGTCACAATAACTTTCTAGAGACAGTTTGATGCTCTCTTCTGTCTACTCTCACGTCTCCGCTGAAGTCACTATAATTTTCTAGAGACAGTTTGATGCTCTCTTCTGTCTACTCTCTACTCTCACGTCTCCGCTGCAGTCACAATAACTTTCTAGAGACAGTTTGATGCTCTCTTCTGTCTACTCTCACGTCTCCGCTGAAGTCACTATAATTTTCTAGAGACAGTTTGATGCTCTCTTCTGTCTACTCTCTACTCTCACGTCTCCGCTGCAGTCACAATAACTTTCTAGAGACAGTTTGATGCTCTTTTCTGTCTACTCTCACGTCTCCGCTGAAGTCACTATATTTTTCTAGAGACAGTTTCATGCTCTCTTCTGTCTACTCTCACGTCTCCGCTGCAGTCACTATATTTTTCTAGAGACAGTTTGATGCTCTCTTCTGTCTACTCTCTACTCTCACGTCTCCGCTGCAGTCACAATAACTTTCTAGAGACAGTTTGATGCTCTTTTCTGTCTACTCTCACGTCTCCGCTGCAGTCACTATATTTTTCTAGAGACAGTTTGATGCTCTCTTCTGTCTACTCTCACGTCTCCGCTGCAGTCACTATATTTTTCTAGAGACAGTTTGATGCTCTCTTCTGTCTACTCTCTACTCTCACGTCTCCGCTGAAGTCACTATAATTTTCTAGAGACAGTTTGATGCTCTCTTCTGTCTACTCTCTACTCTCACGTCTCCGCTGCAGTCACATTAACTTTCTAGAGACAGTTTGATGCTCTTTTCTGTCTACTCTCACGTCTCCGCTGAAGTCACTATATTTTTCTAGAGACAGTTTGATGCTCTCTTCTGTCTACTCTCACGTCTCCGCTGCAGTCACTATATTTTTCTAGAAACAGTTTGATGCTCTCTTCTGTCTACTCTCTACTCTCACGTCTCCGCTGCAGTCACAATATTTTTCTAGAGACAGTTTGATGCTCTCTTCTGTCTACTCTCACGTCTCCGCTGAAGTCACTATATTTTTCTAGAGACAGTTTGATGCTCTCTTCTGTCTACTCTCACGTCTCCGCTGAAGTCACTATATTTTTCTAGAGACAGTTTGATGCTCTCTTCTGTCTACTCTCACGTCTCCGCTGAAGTCACTATATTTTTCTAGAGACAGTTTGATGCTCTTTTCTGTCTACTCTCACGTCTCCGCTGAAGTCACTATATTTTTCTAGAGACAGTTTGATGCTCTCTTCTGTCTACTCTCACGTCTCCGCTGCAGTCACTATATTTTTCTAGAAACAGTTTGATGCTCTCTTCTGTCTACTCTCTACTCTCACGTCTCCGCTGCAGTCACAATAACTTTCTAGAGACAGTTTGATGCTCTCTTCTGTCTACTCTCACGTCTCCGCTGAAGTCACTATAATTTTCTAGAGACAGTTTGATGCTCTCTTCTGTCTACTCTCTACTCTCACGTCTCCGCTGCAGTCACAATAACTTTCTAGAGACAGTTTGATGCTCTCTTCTGTCTACTCTCACGTCTCCGCTGAAGTCACTATAATTTTCTAGAGACAGTTTGATGCTCTCTTCTGTCTACTCTCTACTCTCACGTCTCCGCTGCAGTCACAATAACTTTCTAGAGACAGTTTGATGCTCTTTTCTGTCTACTCTCACGTCTCCGCTGAAGTCACTATATTTTTCTAGAGACAGTTTCATGCTCTCTTCTGTCTACTCTCACGTCTCCGCTGCAGTCACTATATTTTTCTAGAGACAGTTTGATGCTCTCTTCTGTCTACTCTCTACTCTCACGTCTCCGCTGCAGTCACAATAACTTTCTAGAGACAGTTTGATGCTCTTTTCTGTCTACTCTCACGTCTCCGCTGCAGTCACTATATTTTTCTAGAGACAGTTTGATGCTCTCTTCTGTCTACTCTCACGTCTCCGCTGCAGTCACTATATTTTTCTAGAGACAGTTTGATGCTCTCTTCTGTCTACTCTCTACTCTCACGTCTCCGCTGAAGTCACTATAATTTTCTAGAGACAGTTTGATGCTCTCTTCTGTCTACTCTCTACTCTCACGTCTCCGCTGCAGTCACATTAACTTTCTAGAGACAGTTTGATGCTCTTTTCTGTCTACTCTCACGTCTCCGCTGAAGTCACTATATTTTTCTAGAGACAGTTTGATGCTCTCTTCTGTCTACTCTCACGTCTCCGCTGCAGTCACTATATTTTTCTAGAAACAGTTTGATGCTCTCTTCTGTCTACTCTCTACTCTCACGTCTCCGCTGCAGTCACAATATTTTTCTAGAGACAGTTTGATGCTCTCTTCTGTCTACTCTCACGTCTCCGCTGCAGTCACAATAACTTTCTAGAGACAGTTTGATGCTCTCTTCTGTCTACTCTCACGTCTCCGCTGAAGTCACTATATTTTTCTAGAGACAGTTTCATGCTCTCTTCTGTCTACTCTCTACTCTCACGTCTCCGCTGCAGTCACAATAACTTTCTAGAGACAGTTTGATGCTCTTTTCTGTCTACTCTCACGTCTCCGCTGAAGTCACTATATTTTTCTAGAGACAGTTTCATGCTCTCTTCTGTCTACTCTCACGTCTCCGCTGCAGTCACTATATTTTTCTAGAGACAGTTTGATGCTCTCTTCTGTCTACTCTCTACTCTCACGTCTCCGCTGCAGTCACAATAACTTTCTAGAGACAGTTTGATGCTCTCTTCTGTCTACTCTCACGTCTCCGCTGAAGTCACTATAATTTTCTAGAGACAGTTTGATGCTCTCTTCTGTCTACTCTCACGTCTCCGCTGAAGTCACTATAATTTTCTAGAGACAGTTTGATGCTCTCTTCTGTCTACTCTCTACTCTCACGTCTCCGCTGCAGTCACAATAACTTTCTAGATACAGTTTGATGCTCTCTTCTGTCTACTCTCACGTCTCCGCTGCAGTCACTATATTTTTCTAGAGACAGTTTGATGCTCTCTTCTGTCTACTCTCACGTCTCCGCTGCAGTCACTATATTTTTCTAGAGACAGTTTGATGCTCTCTTCTGTCTAATCTCTACTCTCACGTCTCCGCTGAAATCACTATAGTTTTCTAGAGACAGTTTGATGCTCTCTTCTGTCTACTCTCTACTCTCACGTCTCCGCTGCAGTCACAATAACTTTCTAGAGACAGTTTGATGCTCTCTTCTGTCGACTCTCACGTCTCCGCTGCAGTCACTATATTTTTCTAGAGACAGTTTGATGCTCTCTTCTGTCTACTCTCTACTCTCACGTCTCCGCTGAAGTCACTATAATTTTCTAGAGACAGTTTGATGCTCTCTTCTGTCTACTCTCTACTCTCACGTCTCCGCTGCAGTCACAATAACTTTCTAGAGACAGTTTGATGCTCTTTTCTGTCTACTCTCACGTCTCCGCTGAAGTCACTTTATTTTTCTAGAGACAGTTTGATGCTTTCTTCTGTCTACTCTCACGTCTCCGCTGCAGTCACTATATTTTTCTAAAGACAGTTTGATGCTCTCTTTTGTCTACTCTCACGTCTCCGCTGAAGTCACTATATTTTTCTAGAGACAGTTTGATGCTCTCTTCTGTCTACTCTCACGTCTCCGCTGCAGTCACTATATTTTTCTAGAGACAGTTTGATGCTCTCTTCTGTCTACTCTCTACTCTCACGTCTCCGCTGAAGTCACTATAATTTTCTAGAGACAGTTTGATGCTCTCTTCTGCCTACTCTCTACTCTCACGTCTCCGCTGCAGTCACAATAACTTTCTAGAGACAGTTTGATGCTCTTTTCTGTCTACTCTCACGTCTCCGCTGAAGTCACTATATTTTTCTAGAGACAGTTTGATGCTCTCTTCTGTCTACTCTCACGTCTCCGCTGCAGTCACTATATTTTTCTAGAAACAGTTTGATGCTCTCTTCTGTCTACTCTCTACTCTCACGTCTCCGCTGCAGTCACAATAACTTTCTAGAGACAGTTTGATGCTCTCTTCTGTCTACTCTCACGTCTCCGCTGAAGTACCTATAATTTTCTAGAGACAGTTTGATGCTCTCTTCTGTCTACTTTCTACTCTCACGTCTCCGCTGCAGTCACAATAACTTTCTAGAGACAGTTTGATGCTCTCTTCTGTCTACTCTCACGTCTCCGCTGAAGTCACTATAATTTTCTAGAGACAGTTTGATGCTCTCTTCTGTCTACTCCCTACTCTCACGTCTCCGCTGAAGTCACTATATTTTTCTAGAGACAGTTTGATGCTCTTTTCTGTCTACTCTCACGTCTCCGCTGCAGTCACAATAACTTTCTAGAGACAGTTTGATGATCTTTTCTGTCTACTCTCACGTCTCCGCTGAAGTCACTATATTTTTCTAGAGACAGTTTGATGCTCTCTTCTGTCTACTCTCACGTCTCCGCTGCAGTCACTATATTTTTCTAGAAACAGTTTGATGCTCTCTTCTGTTTACTCTCTATCTCTACTCTCACGTCTCCGCTGCAGTCACAATAACTTTCTAGAGACAGTTTGATGCTCTCTTCTGTCTACTCTCACGTCTCCGCTGAAGTCACTATAATTTTCTAGAGACAGTTTGATGCTCTCTTCTGTCTACTCTCTACTCTCACGTCTCCGCTGCAGTCACAATAACTTTCTAGAGACAGTTTGATGCTCTCTTCTGTCTACTCTCACGCGTCCGCTGAAGTCACTATAATTTTCTAGAGACAGTTTGATGCTCTCTTCTGTCTACTCTCTACTCTCACGTCTCCGCTGAAGTCACTATATTTTTCTAGAGACAGTTTGATGCTCTCTTCTGTCTACTCTCACGTCTCCGCTGCAGTCACTATATTTTTCTAGAGACAGTTTGATGCTCTCTTCTGTCTACTCTCTACTCTCACGTCTCCGCTGCAGTCACAATAACTTTCTAGAGACAGTTTGATGCTCTTTTCTGTCTACTCTCACGTCTCCGCTGAAGTCACTATATTTTTCTAGAGACAGTTTGATGCTCTCTTCTGTCTACTCTCACGTCTCCGCTGAAGTCACTATATTTTTCTAGAGACAGTTTGATGCTCTCTTCTGTCTACTCTCACGTCTCCGCTGCAGTCACTATATTTTTCTAGAGACAGTTTGATGCTCTCTTCTGTCTACTCTCTACTCTCACGTCTCCGCTGCAGTCACAATAACTTTCTAGAGACAGTTTGATGCTCTCTTCTGTCTACTCTCACGTCTCCGCTGAAGTCACTATAATTTTCTAGAGACAGTTTGATGCTCTCTTCTGTCTACTCTCTACTCTCACGTCTCCGCTGCAGTCACAATAACTTTCTAGAGACAGTTTGATGCTCTCTTCTGTCTACTCTCACGTCTCCGCTGAAGTCACTATAATTTTCTAGAGACAGTTTGATGCTCTCTTCTGTCTACTCTCTACTCTCACGTCTCCGCTGCAGTCACAATAACTTTCTAGAGACAGTTTGATGCTCTCTTCTGTCTACTCTCTACTCTCACGTCTCCGCTGCAGTCACAATAACTTTCTAGAGACAGTTTGATGCTCTCTTCTGTCTACTCTTACGTCTCCGCTGAAGTCACTATATTTTTCTAGAGACAGTTTGATGCTCTCTTCTGTCTACTCTCTACTCTCACGTCTCCGCTGCAGTCACAATAACTTTCTAGAGACAGTTTGATGCTCTCTTCTGTCTACTCTTACGTCTCCGCTGAAGTCACTATAATTTTCTAGAGACAGTTTGATGCTCTCTTCTGTCTACTCTCACGTCTCCGCTGCAGTCACTATATTTTTCTAGAGACAGTTTGATGCTCTCTTCTGTCTAATCTCTACTCTCACGTCTCCGCTGAAGTCACTATAATTTTCTAGAGACAGTTTGATGCTCTCTTCTGTCTACTCTCTACTCTCACGTCTCCGCTGCAGTCACAATAACTTTCTAGAGACAGTTTGATGCTCTCTTCTGTCTACTCTCACGTCTCCGCTGCAGTCACTATATTTTTCTAGAGACAGTTTGATGCTCTCTTCTGTCTACTCTCACGTCTCCGCTGCAGTCACTATATTTTTCTAGAGACAGTTTGATGCTCTCTTCTGTCTAATCTCTACTCTCACGTCTCCGCTGAAGTCACTATAATTTTCTAGAGACAGTTTGATGCTCTCTTCTGTCTACTCTCTACTCTCACGTCTCCGCTGCAGTCACAATAACTTTCTAGAGACAGTTTGATGCTCTTTTCTGTCTACTCTCACGTCTCCGCTGCAGTCACTATATTTTTCTAGAGACAGTTTGATGCTCTCTTCTGTCTACTCTCACGTCTCCGCTGCAGTCACTATATTTTTCTAGAGACAGTTTGATGCTCTCTTCTGTCTACTCTCTACTCTCACGTCTCCGCTGAAGTCACTATAATTTTCTAGAGACAGTTTGATGCTCTCTTCTGTCTACTCTCTACTCTCACGTCTCCGCTGCAGTCACATTAACTTTCTAGAGACAGTTTGATGCTCTTTTCTGTCTACTCTCACGTCTCCGCTGAAGTCACTATATTTTTCTAGAGACAGTTTGATGCTCTCTTCTGTCTACTCTCACGTCTCCGCTGCAGTCACTATATTTTTCTAGAAACAATTTGATGCTCTCTTCTGTCTACTCTCTACTCTCACGTCTCCGCTGCAGTCACAATAACTTTCTAGAGACAGTTTGATGCTCTCTTCTGTCTACTCTCACGTCTCCGCTGAAGTCACTATAAATTTCTAGAGACAGTTTGATGCTCTCTTCTGTCTACTCTCTACTCTCACGTCTCCGCTGCAGTCACAATAACTTTCTAGAGACAGTTTGATGCTCTCTTCTGTCTACTCTCACGTCTCCGCTGAAGTCACTATAATTTTCTAGAGACAGTTTGATGCTCTCTTCTGTCTACTCTCTACTCTCACGTCTCCGCTGCAGTCACAATAACTTTCTAGAGACAGTTTGATGCTCTTTTCTGTCTACTCTCACGTCTCCGCTGAAGTCACTATATTTTTCTAGAGACAGTTTGATGCTCTCTTCTGTCTACTCTCACGTCTCCGCTGCAGTCACTATATTTTTCTAGAGACAGTTTGATGCTCTCTTCTGTCTACTCTCTACTCTCACGTCTCCGCTGCAGTCACAATAACTTTCTAGAGACAGTTTGATGCTCTCTTCTGTCTACTCTCACGTCTCCGCTGAAGTCACTATAATTTTCTAGAGACAGTTTGATGCTCTCTTCTGTCTACTCTCACGTCTCCGCTGAAGTCACTATAATTTTCTAGAGACAGTTTGATGCTCTCTTCTGTCTACTCTCTACTCTCACGTCTCCGCTGCAGTCACAATAACTTTCTAGATACAGTTTGATGCTCTCTTCTGTCTACTCTCACGTCTCCGCTGCAGTCACTATATTTTTCTAGAGACAGTTTGATGCTCTCTTCTGTCTACTCTCACGTCTCCGCTGCAGTCACTATATTTTTCTAGAGACAGTTTGATGCTCTCTTCTGTCTAATCTCTACTCTCACGTCTCCGCTGAAATCACTATAATTTTCTAGAGACAGTTTGATGCTCTCTTCTGTCTACTCTCTACTCTCACGTCTCCGCTGCAGTCACAATAACTTTCTAGAGACAGTTTGATGCTCTCTTCTGTCTACTCTCACGTCTCCGCTGCAGTCACTATATTTTTCTAGAGACAGTTTGATGCTCTCTTCTGTCTACTCTCTACTCTCACGTCTCCGCTGAAGTCACTATAATTTTCTAGAGACAGTTTGATGCTCTCTTCTGTCTACTCTCTACTCTCACGTCTCCGCTGCAGTCACAATAACTTTCTAGAGACAGTTTGATGCTCTTTTCTGTCTACTCTCACGTCTCCGCTGAAGTCACTTTATTTTTCTAGAGACAGTTTGATGCTTTCTTCTGTCTACTCTCACGTCTCCGCTGCAGTCACTATATTTTTCTAAAGACAGTTTGATGCTCTTTTTTGTCTACTCTCACGTCTCTGCTGAAGTCACTATATTTTTCTAGAGACAGTTTGATGCTCTCTTCTGTCTACTCTCACGTCTCCGCTGCAGTCACTATATTTTTCTAGAGACAGTTTGATGCTCTCTTCTGTCTACTCTCTACTCTCACGTCTCCGCTGAAGTCACTATAATTTTCTAGAGACAGTTTGATGCTCTCTTCTGCCTACTCTCTACTCTCACGTCTCCGCTGCAGTCACAATAACTTTCTAGAGACAGTTTGATGCTCTTTTCTGTCTACTCTCACGTCTCCGCTGAAGTCACTATATTTTTCTAGAGACAGTTTGATGCTCTCTTCTGTCTACTCTCACGTCTCCGCTGCAGTCACTATATTTTTCTAGAAACAGTTTGATGCTCTCTTCTGTCTACTCTCTACTCTCACGTCTCCGCTGCAGTCACAATAACTTTCTAGAGACAGTTTGATGCTCTCTTCTGTCTACTCTCACGTCTCCGCTGAAGTACCTATAATTTTCTAGAGACAGTTTGATGCTCTCTTCTGTCTACTTTCTACTCTCACGTCTCCGCTGCAGTCACAATAACTTTCTAGAGACAGTTTGATGCTCTCTTCTGTCTACTCTCACGTCTCCGCTGAAGTCACTATAATTTTCTAGAGACAGTTTGATGCTCTCTTCTGTCTACTCCCTACTCTCGCGTCTCCGCGGAAGTCACTATATTTTTCTAGAGACAGTTTGATGCTCTTTTCTGTCTACTCTCACGTCTCCGCTGCAGTCACAATAACTTTCTAGAGACAGTTTGATGCTCTTTTCTGTCTACTCTCACGTCTCCGCTGAAGTCACTATATTTTTCTAGAGACAGTTTGATGCTCTCTTCTGTCTACTCTCACGTCTCCGCTGCAGTCACTATATTTTTCTAGAAACAGTTTGATGCTCTCTTCTGTTTACTCTCTATCTCTACTCTCACGTCTCCGCTGCAGTCACAATAACTTTCTAGAGACAGTTTGATGCTCTCTTCTGTCTACTCTCACGTTTCCGCTGAAGTCACTATAATTTTCTAGAGACAGTTTGATGCTCTCTTCTGTCTACTCTCTACTCTCACGTCTCCGCTGCAGTCACAATAACTTTCTAGAGACAGTTTGATGCTCTTTTCTGTCTACTCTCACGTCTCCGCTGAAGTCACTATATTTTTCTAGAGACAGTTTGATGCTCTCTTCTGTCTACTCTCACGTCTCCGCTGCAGTCACTATATTTTTCTAGAAACAGTTTGATGCTCTCTTCTGTTTACTCTCTATCTCTACTCTCACGTCTCCGCTGCAGTCACAATAACTTTCTAGAGACAGTTTGATGCTCTCTTCTGTCTACTCTCACGTTTCCGCTGAAGTCACTATAATTTTCTAGAGACAGTTTGATGCTCTCTTCTGTCTACTCTCTACTCTCACGTCTCCGCTGCAGTCACAATAACTTTCTAGAGACAGTTTGATGCTCTCTTCTGTCTACTCTCACGTCTCCGCTGAAGTCACTATAATTTTCTAGAGACAGTTTGATGCTCTCTTCTGTCTACTCTCACGTCTCCGCTGAAGTCACCATATTTTTCTAGAGACAGTTTGATGCTCTCTTCTGTCTACTCTCACGTCTCCGCTGCAGTCACTATATTTTTCTAGAAACAGTTTGATGCTCTCTTCTGTTTACTCTCTATCTCTACTCTCACGTCTCCGCTGCAGTCACAATAACTTTCTAGAGACAGTTTGATGCTCTCTTCTGTCTACTCTCACGTTTCCGCTGAAGTCACTATAATTTTCTAGAGACAGTTTGATGCTCTCTTCTGTCTACTCTCTACTCTCACGTCTCCGCTGCAGTCACAATAACTTTCTAGAGACAGTTTGATGCTCTCTTCTGTCTACTCTCACGTCTCCGCTGAAGTCACTATAATTTTCTAGAGACAGTTTGATGCTCTCTTCTGTCTACTCTCTACTCTCACGTCTCCGCTGAAGTCACCATATTTTTCTAGAGACAGTTTGATGCTCTCTTCTGTCTACTCTCTACTCTCACGTCTCCGCTGCAGTCACTATATTTTTCTAGAGACAGTTTGATGCTCTCTTCTGTCTACTCTCTACTCTCACGTCTCCGCTGAAGTCACTATAATTTTCTAGAGACAGTTTGATGCTCTCTTCTGCCTACTCTCTACTCTTACGTCTCCGCTGCAGTCACAATAACTTTCTAGAGACAGTTTGATGCTCTTTTCTGTCTACTCTCACGTCTCCGCTGAAGTCACTATATTTTTCTAGAGACAGTTTGATGCTCTCTTCTGTCTACTCTCACGTCTCCGCTGCAGTCACTATATTTTTCTAGAAACAGTTTGATGCTCTCTTCTGTCTACTCTCTACTCTCACGTCTCCGCTGCAGTCACAATAACTTTCTAGAGACAATTTGATGCTCTCTTCTGTCTACTCTCACGTCTCCGCTGAAGTCACTATAATTTTCTAGAGACAGTTTGATGCTCTCTTCTGTCTACTCTCTACTCTCACGTCTCCGCTGCAGTCACAATAACTTTCTAGAGACAGTTTGATGCTCTTTTCTGTCTACTCTCACGTCTCCGCTGAAGTCACTATAATTTTCTAGAGACAGTTTGATGCTCTCTTCTGTCTACTCTCTACTCTCACGTCTCCGCTGAAGTCACTATATTTTTCTAGAGACAGTTTGATGCTCTCTTCTGTCTACTCTCACGTCTCCGCTGCAGTCACAATAACTTTCTAGAGACAGTTTGATGCTCTTTTCTGTCTACTCTCACGTCTCCGCTGAAGTCACTATATTTTTCTAGAGACAGTTTGATGCTCTCTTCTGTCTACTCTCACGTCTCCGCTGCAGTCACTATATTTTTCTAGAAACAGTTTGATGCTCTCTTCTGTCTACTCTCTACTCTCACGTCTCCGCTGCAGTCACAATAACTTTCTAGAGACAGTTTGATGCTCTCTTCTGTCTACTCTCACGTCTCCGCTGAAGTCACTATAATTTTCTAGAGACAGTTTGATGCTCTCTTCTGTCTACTCTCTACTCTCACGTCTCCGCTGCAGTCACAATAACTTTCTAGAGACAGTTTGATGCTCTTTTCTGTCTACTCTCACGTCTCCGCTGAAGTCACTATATTTTTCTAGAGACAGTTTGATGCTCTCTTCTGTCTACTCTCACGTCTCCGCTGCAGTCACTATATTTTTCTAGAAACAGTTTGATGCTCTCTTCTGTCTACTCTCTACTCTCACGTCTCCGCTGCAGTCACAATAACTTTCTAGAGACAGTTTGATGCTCTCTTCTGTCTACTCTCACGTCTCCGCTGAAGTCACTATAATTTTATAGAGACAGTTTGATGCTCTCTTCTGTCTACTCTCTACTCTCACGTCTCCGCTGCAGTCACAATAACTTTCTAGAGACAGTTTGATGCTCTCTTCTGTCTACTCTCACGTCTCCGCTGAAGTCACTATAATTTTCTAGAGACAGTTTGATGCTCTCTTCTGTCTACTCTCTACTCTCACGTCTCCGCTGCAGTCACAATAACTTTCTAGAGACAGTTTGATGCTCTTTTCTGTCTACTCTCACGTCTCCGCTGAAGTCACTATATTTTTCTAGAGACAGTTTGATGCTCTCTTCTGTCTACTCTCACGTCTCCGCTGCAGTCACTATATTTTTCTAGAGACAGTTTGATGCTCTCTTCTGTCTACTCTCTACTCTCACGTCTCCGCTGCAGTCACAATAACTTTCTAGAGACAGTTTGATGCTCTCTTCTGTCTACTCTCACGTCTCCGCTGAAGTCACTATAATTTTCTAGAGACAGTTTGATGCTCTCTTCTGTCTACTCTCTACTCTCACGTCTCCGCTGCAGTCACAATAACTTTCTAGAGACAGTTTGATGCTCTCTTCTTTCTAATCTCTACTCTCACGTCTCCGCTGAAGTCACTATAATTTTCTAGAGACAGTTTGATGCTCTCTTCTGTCTACTCTCTACTCTCACGTCTCCGCTGCAGTCACAATAACTTTCTAGAGACAGTTTGATACTCTCTTCTGTCTACTCTCACGTCTCCGCTGCAGTCACTATATTTTTCTAGAGACAGTTTGATGCTCTCTTCTGTCTACTCTCACGTCTCCGCTGCAGTCACTATATTTTTCTAGAGACAGTTTGATGCTCTCTTCTGTCTAATCTCTACTCTCACGTCTCCGCTGAAGTCACTATAATTTTCTAGAGACAGTTTGATGCTCTCTTCTGTCTACTCTCTACTCTCACGTCTCCGCTGCAGTCACAATAACTTTCTAGAGACAGTTTGGTGCTCTTTTCTGTCTACTCTCACGTCTCCGCTGCAGTCACTATATTTTTCTAGAGACAGTTTGATGCTCTCTTCTGTCTACTCTCACGTCTCCGCTGCAGTCACTATATTTTTCTAGAGACAGTTTGATGCTCTCTTCTGTCTACTCTCTACTCTCACGTCTCCGCTGAAGTCACTATAATTTTCTAGAGACAGTTTGATGCTCTCTTCTGTCTACTCTCTACTCTCACGTCTCCGCTGCAGTCACATTAACTTTCTAAAGACAGTTTGATGCTCTTTTCTGTCTACTCTCACGTCTCCGCTGAAGTCACTATATTTTTCTAGAGACAGTTTGATGCTCTCTTCTGTCTACTCTCACGTCTCCGCTGCAGTCACTATATTTTTCTAGAAACAGTTTGATGCTCTCTTCTGTCTACTCTCTACTCTCACGTCTCCGCTGCAGTCACAATAACTTTCTAGAGACAGTTTGATGCTCTCTTCTGTCTACTCTCATGTCTCCGCTGAAGTCACTATAATTTTCTAGAGACAGTTTGATGCTCTCTTCTGTATACTCTCTACTCTCACGTCTCCGCTGCAGTCACAATAACTTTCTAGAGACAGTTTGATGCTCTCTTCTGTCTACTCTCACGTCTCCGCTGAAGTCACTATAATTTTCTAGAGACAGTTTGATGCTCTCTTCTGTCTACTCTCTACTCTCACGTCTCCGCTGCAGTCACAATAACTTTCTAGAGACAGTTTGATGCTCTTTTCTGTCTACTCTCACGTCTCCGCTGCAGTCACTATATTTTTCTAGAGACAGTTTGATGCTCTCTTCTGTCTACTCTCACGTCTCCGCTGCAGTCACTATATTTTTCTAGAGACATTTTGATGCTCTCTTCTGTCTACTCTCTACTCTCACGTCTCCGCTGAAGTCACTATAATTTTCTAGAGACAGTTTGATGCTCTCTTCTGTCTACTCTCTACTCTCACGTCTCCGCTGCAGTCACATTAACTTTCTAAAGACAGTTTGATGCTCTTTTCTGTCTACTCTCACGTCTCCGCTGAAGTCACTATATTTTTCTAGAGACAGTTTGATGCTCTCTTCTGTCTACTCTCACGTCTCCGCTGCAGTCACTATATTTTTCTAGAAACAGTTTGATGCTCTCTTCTGTCTACTCTCTACTCTCACGTCTCCGCTGCAGTCACAATAACTTTCTAGAGACAGTTTGATGCTCTCTTCTGTCTACTCTCATGTCTCCGCTGAAGTCACTATAATTTTCTAGAGACAGTTTGATGCTCTCTTCTGTCTACTCTCTACTCTCACGTCTCCGCTGCAGTCACAATAACTTTCTAGAGACAGTTTGATGCTCTCTTCTGTCTACTCTCACGTCTCCGCTGAAGTCACTATAATTTTCTAGAGACAGTTTGATGCTCTCTTCTGTCTACTCTCTACTCTCACGTCTCCGCTGCAGTCACAATAACTTTCTAGAGACAGTTTGATGCTCTTTTCTGTCTACTCTCACGTCTCCGCTGAAGTCACTATATTTTTCTAGAGACAGTTTCATGCTCTCTTCTGTCTACTCTCACGTCTCCGCTGCAGTCACTATATTTTTCTAGAGACAGTTTGATGCTCTCTTCTGTCTACTCTCTACTCTCACGTCTCCGCTGCAGTCACAATAACTTTCTAGAGACAGTTTGATGCTCTCTTCTGTCTACTCTCACGTCTCCGCTGAAGTCACTATAATTTTCTAGAGACAGTTTGATGCTCTCTTCTGTCTACTCTCACGTCTCCGCTGAAGTCACTATAATTTTCTAGAGACAGTTTGATGCTCTCTTCTGTCTACTCTCTACTCTCACGTCTCCGCTGCAGTCACAATAACTTTCTAGATACAGTTTGATGCTCTCTTCTGTCTACTCTCACGTCTCCGCTGCAGTCACTATATTTTTCTAGAGACAGTTTGATGCTCTCTTCTGTCTACTCTCACGTCTCCGCTGCAGTCACTATATTTTTCTAGAGACAGTTTGATGCTCTTTTCTGTCTAATCTCTACTCTCACGTCTCCGCTGAAATCACTATAGTTTTCTAGAGACAGTTTGATGCTCTCTTCTGTCTACTCTCTACTCTCACGTCTCCGCTGCAGTCACAGTAACTTTCTAGAGACAGTTTGATGCTCTTTTCTGTCTACTCTCACGTCTCCGCTGAAGTCACTATATTTTTCTAGAGACAGTTTGATGCTCTCTTCTGTCTACTCTCACGTCTCCGCTGCAGTCACTATATTTTTCTAGAAACAGTTTGATGCTCTCTTCTGTCTACTCTCTACTCTCACGTCTCCGCTGCAGTCACAATAACTTTCTAGAGACAGTTTGATGCTCTCTTCTGTCTACTCTCACGTCTCCGCTGAAGTACCTATAATTTTCTAGAGACAGTTTGATGCTCTCTTCTGTCTACTTTCTACTCTCACGTCTCCGCTGCAGTCACAATAACTTTCTAGAGACAGTTTGATGCTCTCTTCTGTCTACTCTCACGTCTCCGCTGAAGTCACTATAATTTTCTAGAGACAGTTTGATGCTCTCTTCTGTCTACTCCCTACTCTCACGTCTCCGCTGAAGTCACTATATTTTTCTAGAGACAGTTTGATGCTCTTTTCTGTCTACTCTCACGTCTCCGCTGCAGTCACAATAACTTTCTAGAGACAGTTTGATGCTCTTTTCTGTCTACTCTCACGTCTCCGCTGAAGTCACTATATTTTTCTAGAGACAGTTTGATGCTCTCTTCTGTCTACTCTCACGTCTCCGCTGCAGTCACTATATTTTTCTAGAAACAGTTTGATGCTCTCTTCTGTTTACTCTCTATCTCTACTCTCACGTCTTTGCTGCAGTCACAATAATTTTCTAGAGACAGTTTGATGCTCTCTTCTGTCTACTCTCACGTCTCCGCTGAAGTCACTATAATTTTCTAGAGACAGTTTGATGCTCTCTTCTGTCTACTCTCTACTCTCACGTCTCCGCTGCAGTCACAATAACTTTCTAGAGACAGTTTGATGCTCTCTTCTGTCTACTCTCACGTCTCCGCTGAAGTCACTATAATTTTCTAGAGACAGTTTGATGCTCTCTTCTGTCTACTCTCTACTCTCACGTCTCTGCTGAAGTCACTATATTTTTCTAGAGACAGTTTGATGCTCTCTTCTGTCTACTCTCACGTCTCCGCTGCAGTCACTATATTTTTCTAGAGACAGTTTGATGCTCTCTTCTGTCTACTCTCTACTCTCACGTCTCCGCTGAAGTCACTATAATTTTCTAGAGACAGTTTGATGCTCTCTTCTGCCTACTCTCTACTCTCACGTCTCCGCTGCAGTCACAATAACTTTCTAGAGACAGTTTGATGCTCTTTTCTGTCTACTCTCACGTCTCCGCTGAAGTCACTATATTTTTCTAGAGACAGTTTGATGCTCTCTTCTGTCTACTCTCACGTCTCCGCTGCAGTCACTATATTTTTCTAGAAACAGTTTGATGCTCTCTTCTGTCTACTCTCTACTCTCACGTCTCCGCTGCAGTCACAATAACTTTCTAGAGACAATTTGATGCTCTCTTCTGTCTACTCTCACGTCTCCGCTGAAGTCACTATAATTTTCTAGAGACAGTTTGATGCTCTCTTCTGTCTACTCTCTACTCTCACGTCTCCGCTGCAGTCACAATAACTTTCTAGAGACAGTTTGATGCTCTTTTCTGTCTACTCTCACGTCTCCGCTGAAGTCACTATATTTTTCTAGAGACAGTTTCATGCTCTCTTCTGTCTACTCTCACGTCTCCGCTGCAGTCACTATATTTTTCTAGAGACAGTTTGATGCTCTCTTCTGTCTACTCTCTACTCTCACGTCTCCGCTGCAGTCACAATAACTTTCTAGAGACAGTTTGATGCTCTCTTCTGTCTACTCTCACGTCTCCGCTGAAGTCACTATAATTTTCTAGAGACAGTTTGATGCTCTCTTCTGTCTACTCTCACGTCTCCGCTGAAGTCACTATAATTTTCTAGAGACAGTTTGATGCTCTCTTCTGTCTACTCTCTACTCTCACGTCTCCGCTGCAGTCACAATAACTTTCTAGATACAGTTTGATGCTCTCTTCTGTCTACTCTCACGTCTCCGCTGCAGTCACTATATTTTTCTAGAGACAGTTTGATGCTCTCTTCTGTCTACTCTCACGTCTCCGCTGCAGTCACTATATTTTTCTAGAGACAGTTTGATGCTCTTTTCTGTCTAATCTCTACTCTCACGTCTCCGCTGAAATCACTATAGTTTTCTAGAGACAGTTTGATGCTCTCTTCTGTCTACTCTCTACTCTCACGTCTCCGCTGCAGTCACAGTAACTTTCTAGAGACAGTTTGATGCTCTTTTCTGTCTACTCTCACGTCTCCGCTGAAGTCACTATATTTTTCTAGAGACAGTTTGATGCTCTCTTCTGTCTACTCTCACGTCTCCGCTGCAGTCACTATATTTTTCTAGAAACAGTTTGATGCTCTCTTCTGTCTACTCTCTACTCTCACGTCTCCGCTGCAGTCACAATAACTTTCTAGAGACAGTTTGATGCTCTCTTCTGTCTACTCTCACGTCTCCGCTGAAGTACCTATAATTTTCTAGAGACAGTTTGATGCTCTCTTCTGTCTACTTTCTACTCTCACGTCTCCGCTGCAGTCACAATAACTTTCTAGAGACAGTTTGATGCTCTCTTCTGTCTACTCTCACGTCTCCGCTGAAGTCACTATAATTTTCTAGAGACAGTTTGATGCTCTCTTCTGTCTACTCCCTACTCTCACGTCTCCGCTGAAGTCACTATATTTTTCTAGAGACAGTTTGATGCTCTTTTCTGTCTACTCTCACGTCTCCGCTGCAGTCACAATAACTTTCTAGAGACAGTTTGATGCTCTTTTCTGTCTACTCTCACGTCTCCGCTGAAGTCACTATATTTTTCTAGAGACAGTTTGATGCTCTCTTCTGTCTACTCTCACGTCTCCGCTGCAGTCACTATATTTTTCTAGAAACAGTTTGATGCTCTCTTCTGTTTACTCTCTATCTCTACTCTCACGTCTTTGCTGCAGTCACAATAATTTTCTAGAGACAGTTTGATGCTCTCTTCTGTCTACTCTCACGTCTCCGCTGAAGTCACTATAATTTTCTAGAGACAGTTTGATGCTCTCTTCTGTCTACTCTCTACTCTCACGTCTCCGCTGCAGTCACAATAACTTTCTAGAGACAGTTTGATGCTCTCTTCTGTCTACTCTCACGTCTCCGCTGAAGTCACTATAATTTTCTAGAGACAGTTTGATGCTCTCTTCTGTCTACTCTCTACTCTCACGTCTCTGCTGAAGTCACTATATTTTTCTAGAGACAGTTTGATGCTCTCTTCTGTCTACTCTCACGTCTCCGCTGCAGTCACTATATTTTTCTAGAGACAGTTTGATGCTCTCTTCTGTCTACTCTCTACTCTCACGTCTCCGCTGAAGTCACTATAATTTTCTAGAGACAGTTTGATGCTCTCTTCTGCCTACTCTCTACTCTCACGTCTCCGCTGCAGTCACAATAACTTTCTAGAGACAGTTTGATGCTCTTTTCTGTCTACTCTCACGTCTCCGCTGAAGTCACTATATTTTTCTAGAGACAGTTTGATGCTCTCTTCTGTCTACTCTCACGTCTCCGCTGCAGTCACTATATTTTTCTAGAAACAGTTTGATGCTCTCTTCTGTCTACTCTCTACTCTCACGTCTCCGCTGCAGTCACAATAACTTTCTAGAGACAATTTGATGCTCTCTTCTGTCTACTCTCACGTCTCCGCTGAAGTCACTATAATTTTCTAGAGACAGATTGATGCTCTCTTCTGTCTACTCTCTACTCTCACGTCTCCGCTGCAGTCACAATAACTTTCTAGAGACAGTTTGATGCTCTCTTCTGTCTACTCTCACGTCTCCGCTGAAGTCACTATAATTTTCTAGAGACAGTTTGATGCTCTCTTCTGTCTACTCTCTACTCTCACGTCTCCGCTGAAGTCACTATATTTTTCTAGAGACAGTTTGATGCTCTCTTCTGTCTACTCTCACGTCTCCGCTGCAGTCACAATAACTTTCTAGAGACAGTTTGATGCTCTTTTCTGTCTACTCTCACGTCTCCGCTGAAGTCACTATATTTTTCTAGAGACAGTTTGATGCTCTCTTCTGTCTACTCTCTACTCCCACGTCTCCGCTGCAGTCACAATAACTTTCTAGAGACAGTTTGATGCTCTCTTCTGTCTACTCTCACGTCTCCGCTGAAGTCACTATAATTTTCTAGAGACAGTTTGATGCTCTCTTCTGTCTACTCTCTACTCGCACGTCTCCGCTGAAGTCACTTTATTTTTCTAGAGACAGTTTGATGCTCTCTTCTGTCTACTCTCACGTCTCCGCTGCAGTCACAATAACTTTCTAGAGACAGTTTGATGCTCTCTTCTGTCTACTCTCACGACTCCGCTGAAGTCACTATAATTTTCTAGAGACAGTTTGATGCTCTCTTCTGTCTACTCTCTACTCTCACGTCTCCGCTGAAGTCACTATATTTTTCTAGAGACAGTTTGATGCTCTCTTCTGTCTACTCTCACGTCTCCGCTGCAGTCACAATAACTTTCTAGAGACAGTTTGATGCTCTTTTCTGTCTACTCTCACGTCTCCGCTGAAGTCACTATATTTTTCTAGAGACAGTTTGATGCTCTCTTCTGTCTACTCTCTACTCCCACGTCTCCGCTGCAGTCACAATAACTTTCTAGAGACAGTTTGATGCTCTCTTCTGTCTACTCTCACGTCTCCGCTGAAGTCACTATAATTTTCTAGAGACAGTTTG
Source organism: Rhabditoides inermis (assembly GCA_963966185.1). Lineage (NCBI taxonomy): Eukaryota > Metazoa > Nematoda > Chromadorea > Rhabditida > Rhabditidae > Rhabditoides > Rhabditoides inermis. The sequence continues at coordinate 5,598 of CAWZYM010000217.1, read as the reverse complement.
ATGCTCTCTTCTGTCTACTCTCTACTCGCACGTCTCCGCTGAAGTCACTTTATTTTTCTAGAGACAGTTTGATGCTCTCTTCTGTCTACTCTCACGTCTCCGCTGCAGTCACTATATTTTTCTAGAGACAGTTTGATGCTCTCTTCTGTCTACTCTCTACTCTCACGTCTCCGCTGAAGTCACTATAACTTTCTAGAGACAGTTTGATGCTCTCTTCTATCTACTCTCTACTCTCACGTCTCCGCTGCAGTCACAATAACTTTCTAGAGACAATTTGATGCTCTTTTCTGTCTACTCGCACGTCTCCGCTGAAGTCACTATATTTTTCTAGAGACAGTTTGATGCTCTCTTCTGTCTACTCTCTACTCTCACGTCTCCGCTGCAGTCACAATATTTTTCTAGAGACAGTTTGATGCTCTCTTTTGTCTATTCTCTACTCTCACGTCTCCGCTGAAGTCACTATAATTTTCTAGAGACAGTTTGATGCTCTCTTCTGTCTACTCTCTACTCTCACGTCTCCGCTGCAGTCACAATAACTTTCTAGAGACAGTTTGATGCTCTTTTCTGTCTACTCTCACGTCTCCGCTGAAGTCACTTTATTTTTCTAGAGACAGTTTGATGCTTTCTTCTGTCTACTCTCACGTCTCCGCTGCAGTCACTATTTTTTTCTAAAGACAGTTTGATGCTCTCTTCTGTCTACTCTCACGTCTCCGCTGAAGTCACTATATTTTTCTAGAGACAGTTTGATGCTCTCTTCTGTCTACTCTCACGTCTCCGCTGCAGTCACTATATTTTTCTAGAGACAGTTTGATGCTCTCTTCTGTCTACTCTCTACTCTCACGTCTCCGCTGAAGTCACTATAATTTTCTAGAGACAGTTTGATGCTCTCTTCTGTCTACTCTCTACTCTCACGTCTCCGCTGAAGTCACTATATTTTTCTAGAGACAGTTTGATGCTCTCTTCTGTCTACTCTCACGTCTCCGCTGCAGTCACTATAATTTTCTAGAGACAGTTTGATGCTCTCTTCTGTCTACTCTCTACTCCCACGTCTCCGCTGCAGTCACAATAACTTTCTAGAGACAGTTTGATGCTCTCTTCTGTCTACTCTCACGTCTCCGCTTAAGTCACTATAATTTTCTAGAGACAGTTTGATGCTCTCTTCTGTCTACTCTCTACTCGCACGTCTCCGCTGAAGTCACTTTATTTTTCTAGAGACAGTTTGATGCTCTCTTCTGTCTACTCTCACGTCTCCGCTGCAGTCACTATATTTTTCTAGAGACAGTTTGATGCTCTCTTCTGTCTACTCTCTACTCTCACGTCTCCGCTGAAGTCACTATAACTTTCTAGAGACAGTTTGATGCTCTCTTCTATCTACTCTCTACTCTCACGTCTCCGCTGCAGTCACAATAACTTTCTAGAGACAATTTGATGCTCTTTTCTGTCTACTCTCACGTCTCCGCTGAAGTCACTATATTTTTCTAGAGACAGTTTGATGCTCTCTTCTGTCTACTCTCTACTCTCACGTCTCCGCTGAAGTCACTATAATTTTCTAGAGACAGTTTGATGCTCTCTTCTGTCTACTCTCTACTCTCACGTCTCCGCTGCAGTCACAATAACTTTCTAGAGACAGTTTGATGCTCTCTTCTGTCTACTCTCACGTCTCCGCTGAAGTCACTATAATTTTCTAGAGACAGTTTGATGCTCTCTTCTGTCTACTCTCTACTCTCACGTCTCTGCTGAAGTCACTATATTTTTCTAGAGACAGTTTGATGCTCTCTTCTGTCTACTCTCACGTCTCCGCTGCAGTCACTATATTTTTCTAGAGACAGTTTGATGCTCTCTTCTGTCTACTCTCTACTCTCACGTCTCCGCTGAAGTCACTATAATTTCTAGAGACAGTTTGATGCTCTCTTCTGCCTACTCTCTACTCTCACGTCTCCGCTGCAGTCACAATAACTTTCTAGAGACAGTTTGATTTGATGCTCTCTTCTGTCTACTCTCACGTCTCCGCTGCAGTCACTATATTTTTCTAGAAACAGTTTGATGCTCTCTTCTGTCTACTCTCTACTCTCACGTCTCCGCTGCAGTCACAATAACTTTCTAGAGACAATTTGATGCTCTCTTCTGTCTACTCTCACGTCTCCGCTGAAGTCACTATAATTTTCTAGAGACAGATTGATGCTCTCTTCTGTCTACTCTCTACTCTCACGTCTCCGCTGCAGTCACAATAACTTTCTAGAGACAGTTTGATGCTCTCTTCTGTCTACTCTCACGTCTCCGCTGAAGTCACTATAATTTTCTAGAGACAGTTTGATGCTCTCTTCTGTCTACTCTCTACTCTCACGTCTCCGCTGAAGTCACTATATTTTTCTAGAGACAGTTTGATGCTCTCTTCTGTCTACTCTCACGTCTCCGCTGCAGTCACAATAACTTTCTAGAGACAGTTTGATGCTCTTTTCTGTCTACTCTCACGTCTCCGCTGAAGTCACTATATTTTTCTAGAGACAGTTTGATGCTCTCTTCTGTCTACTCTCTACTCCCACGTCTCCGCTGCAGTCACAATAACTTTCTAGAGACAGTTTGATGCTCTCTTCTGTCTACTCTCACGTCTCCGCTGAAGTCACTATAATTTTCTAGAGACAGTTTGATGCTCTCTTCTGTCTACTCTCTACTCGCACGTCTCCGCTGAAGTCACTTTATTTTTCTAGAGACAGTTTGATGCTCTCTTCTGTCTACTCTCACGTCTCCGCTGCAGTCACAATAACTTTCTAGAGACAGTTTGATGCTCTCTTCTGTCTACTCTCACGACTCCGCTGAAGTCACTATAATTTTCTAGAGACAGTTTGATGCTCTCTTCTGTCTACTCTCTACTCTCACGTCTCCGCTGAAGTCACTATATTTTTCTAGAGACAGTTTGATGCTCTCTTCTGTCTACTCTCACGTCTCCGCTGCAGTCACAATAACTTTCTAGAGACAGTTTGATGCTCTTTTCTGTCTACTCTCACGTCTCCGCTGAAGTCACTATATTTTTCTAGAGACAGTTTGATGCTCTCTTCTGTCTACTCTCTACTCCCACGTCTCCGCTGCAGTCACAATAACTTTCTAGAGACAGTTTGATGCTCTCTTCTGTCTACTCTCACGTCTCCGCTGAAGTCACTATAATTTTCTAGAGACAGTTTGATGCTCTCTTCTGTCTACTCTCTACTCGCACGTCTCCGCTGAAGTCACTTTATTTTTCTAGAGACAGTTTGATGCTCTCTTCTGTCTACTCTCACGTCTCCGCTGCAGTCACTATATTTTTCTAGAGACAGTTTGATGCTCTCTTCTGTCTACTCTCTACTCTCACGTCTCCGCTGAAGTCACTATAACTTTCTAGAGACAGTTTGATGCTCTCTTCTATCTACTCTCTACTCTCACGTCTCCGCTGCAGTCACAATAACTTTCTAGAGACAATTTGATGCTCTTTTCTGTCTACTCGCACGTCTCCGCTGAAGTCACTATATTTTTCTAGAGACAGTTTGATGCTCTCTTCTGTCTACTCTCTACTCTCACGTCTCCGCTGCAGTCACAATATTTTTCTAGAGACAGTTTGATGCTCTCTTTTGTCTATTCTCTACTCTCACGTCTCCGCTGAAGTCACTATAATTTTCTAGAGACAGTTTGATGCTCTCTTCTGTCTACTCTCTACTCTCACGTCTCCGCTGCAGTCACAATAACTTTCTAGAGACAGTTTGATGCTCTTTTCTGTCTACTCTCACGTCTCCGCTGAAGTCACTTTATTTTTCTAGAGACAGTTTGATGCTTTCTTCTGTCTACTCTCACGTCTCCGCTGCAGTCACTATATTTTTCTAAAGACAGTTTGATGCTCTCTTCTGTCTACTCTCACGTCTCCGCTGAAGTCACTATATTTTTCTAGAGACAGTTTGATGCTCTCTTCTGTCTACTCTCACGTCTCCGCTGCAGTCACTATATTTTTCTAGAGACAGTTTGATGCTCTCTTCTGTCTACTCTCTACTCTCACGTCTCCGCTGAAGTCACTATAATTTTCTAGAGACAGTTTGATGCTCTCTTCTGTCTACTCTCTACTCTCACGTCTCCGCTGAAGTCACTATATTTTTCTAGAGACAGTTTGATGCTCTCTTCTGTCTACTCTCACGTCTCCGCTGCAGTCACTATAATTTTCTAGAGACAGTTTGATGCTCTCTTCTGTCTACTCTCTACTCCCACGTCTCCGCTGCAGTCACAATAACTTTCTAGAGACAGTTTGATGCTCTCTTCTGTCTACTCTCACGTCTCCGCTTAAGTCACTATAATTTTCTAGAGACAGTTTGATGCTCTCTTCTGTCTACTCTCTACTCGCACGTCTCCGCTGAAGTCACTTTATTTTTCTAGAGACAGTTTGATGCTCTCTTCTGTCTACTCTCACGTCTCCGCTGCAGTCACTATATTTTTCTAGAGACAGTTTGATGCTCTCTTCTGTCTACTCTCTACTCTCACGTCTCCGCTGAAGTCACTATAACTTTCTAGAGACAGTTTGATGCTCTCTTCTATCTACTCTCTACTCTCACGTCTCCGCTGCAGTCACAATAACTTTCTAGAGACAATTTGATGCTCTTTTCTGTCTACTCTCACGTCTCCGCTGAAGTCACTATATTTTTCTAGAGACAGTTTGATGCTCTCTTCTGTCTACTCTCTACTCTCACGTCTCCGCTGCAGTCACTATATTTTTCTAGAGACAGTTTGATGCTCTCTTCTGTCTACTCTCTACTCTCACGTCTCCGCTGCAGTCACAATATTTTTCTAGAGACAGTTTGATGCTCTCTTCTGTCTACTCTCTACTCTCACGTCTCCGCTGAAGTCACTATAATTTTCTAGAGACAGTTTGATGCTCTCTTCTGTCTACTCTCTACTCTCACGTCTCCGCTGCAGTCACAATAACTTTCTAGAGACAGTTTGATGCTCTTTTCTGTCTACTCTCACGTCTCCGCTGAAGTCACTTTATTTTTCTAGAGACAGTTTGATGCTTTCTTCTGTCTACTCTCACGTCTCCGCTGCAGTCACTATATTTTTCTAAAGACAGTTTGATGCTCTCTTCTGTCTACTCTCACGTCTCCGCTGAAGTCACTATATTTTTCTAGAGACAGTTTGATGCTCTCTTCTGTCTACTCTCACGTCTCCGCTGCAGTCACTATATTTTTCTAGAGACAGTTTGATGCTCTCTTCTGTCTACTCTCTACTCTCACGTCTCCGCTGAAGTCACTATAATTTTCTAGAGACAGTTTGATGCTCTCTTCTGTCTACTCTCTACTCTCACGTCTCCGCTGAAGTCACTATATTTTTCTAGAGACAGTTTGATGCTCTCTTCTGTCTACTCTCACGTCTCCGCTGCAGTCACTATATTTTTCTAGAGACAGTTTGATGCTCTCTTCTGTCTACTCTCTACTCTCACGTCTCCGCTGAAGTCACTATAATTTTCTAGAGACAGTTTGATGCTCTCTTCTGCCTACTCTCTACTCTCACGTCTCCGCTGCAGTCACAATAACTTTCTAGAGACAGTTTGATGCTCTTTTCTGTCTACTCTCACGTCTCCGCTGAAGT